>JARQZK010000776.1:460000-505000 GCA_030704885.1 Cynegetis impunctata | reverse complement strand
ATATATATATATATATATATATATACAGTATGGTGCAAATGAAAGGAATAAATTCGTTATTTCGTAAACCGGCGACTTTAAGAAAAAATCCTGAAACCCGTCGATTTTTATTTTGAAACTGGCTATTCGTAAGGATACCTTTTTATTTTTGACGTCATCTATGCAAGCGTGATGACGTCATCGCTAAAAATTTCAAATGGAAATGTGGGTGTTGTAATACATTATTTGAAAGGTCTTTTAAATACCTATTCAGCCATATCAATATGTACAGTAATTGATTATTTTTGTATTTGTTTGAAAAATTAATAAAATTTTAGTTTTTACCTTATATAAAAATCTAGTTACCTTATCAACATCAACATTGACACTTTGACATAATTAACTTTCTGTCAAGTTATTGATAGTATTATTGTATTAGACGAATTCAAAAAGTCTTTGTATATATCAACATGAAGCTGACTAAAACGCAAAGAATTGAAATTCTAATAATGATTGGTTGTGGAGATCAAGCACGTACGCAGAAAGAAGTAAGTACGTTATTTAATAATAAATACCCCAACCGAGAACCAATTTCACAATCCACTATAAGCAAAATTGAGAAGAAATTCAGAGAAACGGGTCATGTCAAAGACCTCCCTGAAGGTAGTAGAAAACCAATATCAGAAAACAAACAACTAGATGTTCTGTTAGCCTTTCAAGATAATCCCCATACCAGTTCACGGCAAGTAGCATTAGATAATGACATGGACCATTCAACAGTTCTTAGAAAGCTGAAGAAGGAAAAGTGGCATCCCTACAAAGTAGGTTTAGTACAAGAGCTTATGGAAGATGATTTTGATAAACGAATTGAGTTTTGTGAAATTATGATGGAACAAAATAACAGAGATCCGATGTTTTTAAAAAAGGTTCTTTTCTCGGATGAAGCTACATTTCTACTAAACGGTCATGTCAATCGTCAAACTTATCGGTACTGGGCTACAGAAAATCCACACTGGATGCAAGAGTACCGTACTCAATACCCAGAGAAAGTTAATGTTTGGGCGGGAATAATAGATAATAGGATTATTGGACCATAGTTTTTCGAAGAAACCTTAACAGGTCCTCCATATTTAGAATTTCTTCAAAACTTCTTGCTACCCGAATTGAACCGGCTGTTTCCAAACAGAAATGATTTATGGCTGCAGCAAGATGGTGCACCTCCACACTATGCCGTCTTGGTGCGCAACTATTTGAACAACGTCTTCCCAAATCGGTGGATAGGTCGAAGAGGAACAATAGTATGGCCGCCTAGGTCACCTGATTTTACTCCTCTTGATTTCTTTTTATGGGGATACTTGAAAGGCAAAGTGTACCAAAATAAACCACAAAATATCAATGAACTCAAAGAAAGGATACGTATTGAGGTTGCACAAATAACTCCGGAAGTTATAGAGAAGGTCCGGGGAGAGTTCGCGGCACGTCTTTCTCATTGTATTTTAGCTGAAGGTAAACAATTTGAGCACTTAATTTAGGTTTCGTTGTATTTAATAAGTAATACATATTAAATATTTATTGTAATATTAAAATTTTATTGATTTTTTAAAAAAATAAAAAAATCAATTACTGTACATATTGATATGGCTGAATAGGTATTCAAAAGTCCTTTCAAATAATGTATTACAACACCCACATTTTTCCATTTAAAAATTTTAGCGATGACGTCATCACGCTCGCTTAGATGACGTCAAAAATAAAAAAGTATCCTTACGAATAGCCCGTTTTAAAATCAAAATCGAGGGGTTTCAGGATTTTTCCTTAAAGTCGCCGGTTTAAGAAATAACGAATTTATTCCTTTCATTTGCACCATACTGTATATATATATATATATATATATATATATATATATATATATATATATATATATATATATATATATATATATATATAATTGTTAAGGTTAGACGACTGTCTAAGTTAAGGAGAGAAAATGCTTAATCAGGTATGCAGTCTTAGGGCTGAATAAAAGAAAACTCTTGTTTCTGTTCAAGCTTTCGAGTCTTTATTGGCTCTTCATCAGGAACTCTACAATAATCATCATAAAGATATAAACAACATTATAAAATGCCTCCAAACAGATATTACTTACGAAAATGAGGTTGAATTCAACAGGTGGAAACAGTAAAAACCGAACATCAAAACGATATGGTTACAACCAAACGTGTCACAAAATAAAATACGAACATGAGATGGTGTAAAATAATAAATTATAAAAGAAAATGTGATAGAGAACAGTTTAAAAGTTTAAAAAATTTTTCATTAAAAGGAAAATGCGAGAAAGAACTCCCACATGACAAGTGACAAAGTAGCGTGGGACGCCATTAGTCGTCTATGGAAAAACGTAAAACAGTTGACAGATTATATTGCCAACCTTAAGTAACTCGATGATTAGCAAGGTGTGCCAACACATGAAAAGTCACTATAAAATAGATTGGAAATCAGAGTTTTCAGTTCGAGAAGGGAGGTTTAACAAATATGCATAAAAAACACTAAGATTAGCGATATCAGTCCTGGCATTCATAGCATTAGGTTCCTTAACAATCGAAGACATTTCTGTTACGTTTTTCCATAGACGACTAATGGCGTCCCACGCTGCTTTGTCACTTGTCATGTGGGAGTTCTTTCTCGCATTTTCCTTTTAATGAAAAATTTTTTTAACTGTTCTCTATCACATTTTCTTTTATAATTTATTATTTTACACCATCTCATGTTCGTATTTTATTTTGTGACACGTTTGGTTGTAACCATATCGTTTTGATGTTCGGCGTAAAGTTTTTACTGTTTCCACCTGTTGAATTCAACCTCATTTTCGTAAGTAATATCTGTTTGGAGGCATTTTATAATGTTGTTTATATCTTTATGATGATTATTGTAGAGTTCCTGATGAAGAGCCAATAAAGACTCGAAAGCTTGAACAGAAACAAGAGTTTTCTTTTATTCAGCCCTAAGACTTCATACCTGATTAAGCATTTTCTCTCCTATATATATATATATATATATATATATATATATATATATATATATATATATATATATATATATATTCCAAGAGATATCAATTACTGTTATAACAGGTTTATTTCAAAGCATTGCATATCAAAATTAAAAATTACCAGGACGTTCCAATGGAGTTTCCATCTTCATCAGTTAAACATGGGATAAAATACAAGTCTGACTTGTATTTTATCCCAATTTTAGCTGATGAAGATGGAAACTCCATTGAAACGTCCTGGTTATTTTTAATTTTGATATTTAATGCTTTGAAATATACCTGTTATACCAATAATTGATATCTCTTGGAATAAATAGAAACAGGTAAAAATCAAGAATTTAAATATATATATTAATATATATATATATATATATATTTATATCAATATTTATATATATATATATATATATATATATATATATATATATATATATATATATATAATATATACATATATATATATATATATATATATATATATATATATATATATATATATATATATCCCATTTCTCATTCGGAATTATCAGAGACTATGTTCTGTAAATTGTCGTTTCGAATGCAAACAAACTGAATACCAAATATAAAATAATTAAAATAGAATAATATTTAGAATCATATCAGTTCATTTTAATTTAAGCATAATATTTTTAACACTTTTGTAAACTGTATCAGGATCTTCTGAGGCATCGATTCTGTGAACACCTTTCAATATATCATAATATTTGATGATAGGTTCAGTTTCAGAAAGGTAAGTTTCTATTCTCTTTTTCACAGTTCCTTCATTATCGTCGGATCTTCCACTTCCCCCGGCTCCTCTTTTTAAACATCTTTTGATACACTCTTCTAACGGACAGTCAAAAAAGATGACAGCCTGAAGAGTAACATGATCCGATACATCTTTTGTCCAGCCTTGAACGTTATCTTCATTTCTTGGGAAACCGTCGATAAGGAACTTTTTGGTCTTAGATTGAAGCATTGCATTTTTTAGAAGCCCGCAACTAATTTCCACAGGAACGATATTGCCTTCTTTCAGGTGTGTATCGATGATCTGTCCATATTTTGAGTGTGGTTTAGATCTTTCCTCTCTTAGCAGCTCCCCAGCGGATAGATGAATATAATTAAACTCGGAAACGATTTTGCTACACTGAGTTCCTTTGCCAGCACCAGGTGCGCCCAGAACGAAAATTACCTTCGGCTTCATCGCACTAATTCCCATCATTCTTTCGTAAGAAAAATCTGGAAACAAATTTCTTGCTTAAAACTAAATATAATCGATACGTTTGAAAATGAAAACTGCTAATCAAAACGAAGATGAAAATAAAATAGACCGTCCCTTAACAGAATTGAGTTCTGTAAAACTCCGCAAATTCAATATCAGAAAGAGTGTTATAACTTCAAAATTTTACTTGATTTATTCTTCATTAGTATTTCAGTTCTAAATTGATTAAAAACAAATATTATAAGCATGAAATAAAAACTTCAACAAATCTCTCATAAATTTTGCCCTCTTCATTTATTTTACTATTAGAGATTAAGTATAATTCTTCTTATAATTGTTTATTGTGTCACCAGGACAAGTTGTTTTATGGAGAAGGGATGAGAGCATTCATTGTTGCTTTCTTTTGCGCTTTCAAGGACTGAAGTCGATTTATCAGTTAAGTTTGTGTTACAAATAAGAAATGATTGTTCTCGGAACACGTCATAAAATATAATTTAAAATATATATATATATATATATATATATATATATATATATATATATATATATATATATATATATATATATATATATATATATATATATATATATATATATATATATATATATATATATATATATATATATATATAGAAAACAGAATTCTTCGTGTTAACGACACACGTTCGTGGCAATAAAATGAAGTGAACTAGGACATTTAGTTGAAATTAATCAAACAAACCTCCTAGCGGAGCTGGTTATACGAGTTCACGAAACATCGAAATGCCTCCATATTTGTTTGATTAATTTCAAATAAATGTCCTAGTTCACTTCATTTTATTGCCACGAACGTGTGTCGTTAACACGAAGAATTCTGTTTTCTATTCATTTGCTACCTGTAAAAGGGATAAAATTTGGAGCGCTTGTTACTTGCGGCGTGTGAAGTTTGAATTACATCGAATGATGTATCAACTTTACTCTTGCTTAGCGATTATAGTAACCACCTTCGGGTGTCAGGACGTGCGAGTTTCCGTTGCCGAAATGTTTTCTTCTATCTGTGGGATGTGGTTCATTTGTTTCCGACTGGTGGCGCTGTGTCATATTTATATGCCATATAGTCACTGGAAGGAAAATATAACGTCGTTGGAAATATTTGGTTGGTTATCACTTTCGATGGATAGATGATACTGATGAGCCCCAAATAAGGGCGAAACAGACTGTCTATCATTTCCATTGATTGTGATAAACAACTTAATGTTTCTAACATACAACATCCTAAGGTATATGGAGGCATTTCGATGTTTCGTGAACTCGTATAACCAGCTCCGCTAGGAGGTTTGTTTGATTAATTTCAAATAAATGTCCTAGTTCACTTCATTTTATTGCCACGAACGTGTGTTGTTAACACGAAGAATTCTGTTTTCTATTCATTTGCTACCTGTAAAAGGGATAAAATTTGGAGCGCTTGTTACTTGCGGCGTGTGAAGTTTGAATTACATCGAATGATGTATCAACTTTACTCTTGCTTAGCGATTATAGTAACCACCTTCGGGTGTCAGGACGTGCGAGTTCCCGTTGCCGAAATGTTTTCTTCTATCTGTGGGATGTGGTTCATTTGTTTCCGACTGGTGGCGCTGTGTCATATTTATATGCCATATAGTCACTGGAAGGAAAATATAACGTCGTTGGAAATATTTGGTTGGTTATCACTTTCGATGGATAGATGATACTGATGAGCCCCAAATAAGGGCGAAACAGACTGTCATTCCAATCATTTCCATTGATTGTGATAAACAACTTAATGTTTCTAACATACACCATCCTGAGGTATATGGAGGCATTTCGATGTTTCGTGAACTCGTATAACCAGCTCCGCTAGGAGGTTTGTTTGATTAATTTCAAATAAATGTCCTAGTTCACTTCATTATATATATATATATATATATATATATATATATATATATATATATATATATATATATATAATGCCCCTAGTATCTTTATATCATTATCCACTTAAGGTTGAGCGGACATAACATATGAGTCGTAACTTCATCTGCCAGTCCTACTATAAATAACCAATCGATTGGCCGATACTTGATGAAAATCTATATTGTATTGACAATAATGTATATTGACAATAATGTAAATAAAACGGTTTTTGTTTTTTACTGTATTTTGTCAAACATAACAATTATTTCACTAAATACAGTGGTTTTTAGATGAGTAATTCAAACTAACTTACAAATGGAATATCTATTAGATATAGAAATGGGAAATACAAATCAGGATGGGGAAACCTAAACGTATTTATTTCAGGTAGATAAAAGTATAAAAGTGGGTAAACATAACGGGTACAAAAATTCAATATTTCCCTAAAATAAATTCTACAAATAAGAATTATTCATATCTAATTGATTTTACAATAAATTATTGGAACTTTCTCTAATATTGATTTCAAGAGCTAATAAATTAAGTTTATAGCACTTCTTCTCTGTATGTAGGTAATACCCACGGTTTGTAGAATAATACGGTTACCTCACTTTGCCGGCAACATCGCGGGTAATACGTCACAGGCTACGTCACCAGTATGCTAGAGGCTGACCGTTACGCGTTACGTTACGAGTTTCCGTAGTTTTCTTTTGTTGTACCGACTGTTTTGAATTTAATTCAACTAAGTATTATATTTCTTTCATCGCGGAGAGTCAGGTAATAATAAAAAAATTTTACTTTATAATTTGAAATGCTTTTTTGATATTCTATTGTAGAAATGACTGGAACAATTTGTAGTGTGGCTACTTGTAAAAGTAACAGTGAAAGGGCAAAAAAGGATGGAAAATTGATAAGATTTTTTACTTTCCCCAAAAAAAAAAGTTTATAAAACAATGGGTTCGTCTTTGTCGAAGAAATGGCCCCTTTGATCCAAAAAATAAACGTATCTGCAGTAAACATTTTGCGCTGGATCAATATGAAGACATGATTGAAGCTCAGATAACAAATAAATTGCCAAAAAGACTCAAAGAAACAGGTAAGTTGTCAATGAAATCTTGCCCGAAAAAAAATAAGTATTTTATTGTATATATTTTAGCTATTCCATCACTTAATCTTCCATTGGCTCCTGAACAGAATATTAGTGAAAGGAGTAAGAGAATGAAGTTGAAAGAGGAAAAACGAACCTTCATTCTTATGCAATGCCATTATGGGTACAAAGCCTTTCGTTTGGTGGCTTAACTGAGCCCTCATCTTCTTAGCAAAGTGATGTTGAACGTTTGGATAAGTGATTCGTTAAAGTACATAAAGATCAATTTAAAATTAAAACAAAAATTGTAAAACGTACAACTAATTTTATATGTAAAAAAGAACCACTTATTGCCAAAAAATTGATTTATTCATTTGTTCGACAGAGAGTATTTATCAGGATAAAATACCTTAATTCAAAGAAATCAGAAGAACATTCATTGAATAAAAGAAAACGTGACACCGATGAAGCTAGAAGATTTTATAAAAAAATGAGAAAAACTGTAACATAATCTATTATTCTATTATCATTGTTCTATATAAATAATAAACATATACAATTCAATTATTACTTAGGTGTGTTAATTAATTTTAAACCATTTTTTCTTTGTTGTGTTTGTATTTTGATATAAATATATTTTATCGTAATACTTTGTCTTATTTAAGACCCAAAATAACTATAATATAGGTACAAATAAACATTCATCGTGTAATCCATATAATACCGCCTTCGTTTAAGTTTTAATATTTTAATGGAAAATATACTTTTAGTTATCATTCATTGTCCTTTGTCTCGATTTTAATAAACTTGCCCTGTAATTATTAAAAACATTATTTTCATTACACTTGAGATGCTGGGAATATGCCAACAGCATACTTGTGACGTCACGACTGGCCGTGTCATGATTGGTTAAAAGTTACGAGGCAACCGTATTATTCTACAAACCGTGGGTAATACCTACGTATTTCGAATTCGTCATTGAAGCTAGGATTATGTTCAAGCAGGTGTGATGAATATGTAGAATCTGTTTGTTCCTTATCGTTACTTCTTTTATGTTCAGATATTCGAACTCCGAACTTTCTGCCGGTTTGGCCAACATATACCATAAGATATGAACCGCAAGTTAGTTTATAAATATCTGATTTCTTATGGGGTGTACCTTTAACTTTTGAATTTTTAATATGTTTACCTATTGTATATTGAGTTTTGAAGGATATTCTTACATTTTTATTTTACAGAAGAGTAGAAATTTTGTGTATTGGATCACCTATATAAATTAATAACTTTAAGTTTCCATCATTATCTTTTACTTTTGGATACACTTGATAAACGGCTGCATTATACAATCAATCTTTTTCTCAAAATATCATCTATAACTTTTGAAGGATATCCATTATTGTCAGCTATTTGTTTTATAATTTGTAATTATCTTGTGATAGGGGAATATTTATGAGTATCATACTAGTGTATGCTGCTAATTTATGTTGTAAGAACGAATGGTGTATCGTGAGATCCGAATTTGATGGCTTATGGAAAATCTGAAATATGTGTCTACTGTTACATATGTTTATTGTCAAATCAAAAAAGTTAAAAGATCCATCTGTTTCACTTTCTAATGTAAATTTAGTATACCTAAGGATGTAAAGAATAAATATAATTTAGAAAAGAACTTAGTTGCCTGGTAGTACCTGTAAAGCATCTTATAACGTCGTCCACATGTCTTTACCAATAAATACAATTCTTAATGCAATTATGTCTGTGGATTATATATTCCAAATTATCCATGAATATTTCAGCCAGAAGAGGGCTAAGTAGATTTCCCATAATTAAACCTTCGTTACTGTAGTATTAGAAATAATTTTGGTCCAAATATACTCTTAACGAATTTTGAATTTCTTCTTTATGCAGTTACAAAATAAACTACAGGTCCAAATGGCGAAATAACTTTGCATAATTTAATTAAAGAATAAAGTTTAGGAATTTGTGGATTTATTGCTACTTTTTCGAATTTATCTGCAGTATCAAGAATGCTAAGGGAATTGTCCAATCAAGTATTTTTTCCTTTTGGAAAAAAAGAGTAATATTTTTGTATGGACTTGTTTCTGAAAATGAATTTGCTTTATTTATTTATTCCAATTCACACATGACGACTTCAATGTTACCTTTATCAGCTTCCGTGAATACCTATAAGGTTGTCGGATTTAATTTTATCATAATTTTTTGATATTTTTCGAATAGTATTTATAAATAAATGCTTGCAAACTGAATACAAAGAAGATTGTGAAAGATCTATTACAGTTTCCACTCCGAAATATTTTTAATTTGTGACGTTATACTGTTATTGTTACTATATTTGAATCCTTTTTCTAATAAATTAACTTCATGACTGTTAAATACTGTATCTGTAAAATTAACCCTGAATCCTTAATAATTTATGCTCTGAAAAAACTTTTTGTTCACTACAATAATTGGAAATTGATTTGAAGTTAACTTGTGTCTTAACTTTAATATCTAATGCGTCAAAGCTAATAAAATGTAATCTATGAGCAACTCCGAGTGTACTACCTTGAGGTATACGTTGTAGATATTTTATATTCCACACCATAAAATTAGCTTGAAATACGAAAGGGCAGGAAACTTTTATATAACCAATTGATCGGACCGATACACAATATTTTGTTAAACATAACAATTTGTTTCACCAAACACAGTGTCTTCTTCAGAAGAGTAATTCAAACTGACTTTACAAATGAATAATAAATTTTCAGCAGAACATATTATGACTGAATCTTTTGATTCAATAAATAAAATTGAGAAAATAACTTTGTCCATGACTGTACTATAAATCATTCATTATACGTGTGCTTCCTGAAGTACAATTACCTATTAATCACTAGTGAATAATGGTTTCTTATACACTGCATGACGTCACACTCAAAACGTATATCCAAACTTGAGACTATCATTCACATTGTTAGTATAGTATTGTTAGTAGATTTTTTGGTTTTATGTACCTAAGATAACTAAAAATTCAATGCCTTCCTTTTTTTTTCAATAATTGTTCTGTTAATATTAATATAAATAAATGAATGCAAAATTATCTATTTCATTTTCATCAGAATGAAAGAAAGGAATGGAATCGATGTCAAGTGAAATAAATATTTGACGTTTACATGAGTATGCAGTTTTCAGTGAACACAGAAAATGTTATGTTATACGCTTTTGATAACTATTTTTATTGTTGAAAATGCAGATTATTACAAATTTTTTTGAGGAAGTCGTAGACAAAGTATAGTATTCTACTCGCACAAAATTACAATTTTTCATTCGGGTGAATTGCGATACTCACCTGCGGCTCGTGTCGCAAACTTCACCCTCGTGAAAAATAGCAATCATTTTGTGCTAGTTGAATAATATACTATTATCCACAACTATTAATTAAAGGATCTATTAAATATGCGACTTTTATCGAGTAATGACATGCATTACCATATAGAATTGAATAATAATGACAGTTCGATGGAATAATATTAATATTACTCAATCGTTGCGTAAAATTTGACTCAAAAATACTGTCAGTTGGATTGTCAGTTATTTGGTGTATATCATTCTTATTTCTGGTATCATTATAGAAATGTCTACTAGTGAATCAGATTATGGTATGTCTTGTGCATCGCCAGACATATTGAAATTAGCGGCTTGCGCTAAAGAAAATCTTCTACCTACCAAAATTAAAATTGAAAAATTTCGAATTGTACACAGGACATTCGTTCCGAAGATCATCTGCACCCATTTCTGTTAGCGCAGGCGTTGACATTACAGCTGTAAAACAGTTAGGGGGATGGAAAGCAACCACAGCTGCCGAAGGTAATATATATGACATTACCAACAAAATAAAAAGAGGAAATCAGATTTCAAACGAAAATAACAAACATTATGCTAGTTCTAATAACAATGAAAACCCTTATACCAGCTCTAGTGCCACTCCATGTCCCATGATTTTCAATCAGACTCAGATGACTGCCTAAGTTGTCACTGGCATGAATTTTAACAATTGTAATGTAACTCTTAATAATTACTTTGTAAGTAAATAAATATAAATTTATTATGTATTGATAACGTTACCATCGATAAAAAATATTATTCATTTGAAATATTTTTCAACCAAACTTATATGTATATAGTTGTGGATAAAGTATAGTATTCAACACGCGTATAATGGCTATTACTCACCCAAATGTTACAACACGAGCCGGAGGCGAGTGTTGCAATTTTATCTTCGTGGGTGATAGCCATCATTATACGCTTGTTGAATAATATTGAAATTTTCATGGATAATTTAGAATATCTAATCCACAGAGATAATTGCATTAAGAATTGTAATTATTGGTATATATATATATATATATATATATATATATATATATATATATATATAGGTATATATATATAATATATATATATATATATATATATATATATATATATATAGGTATATATATATATATATATATATATATATATATATATATATATATATATATATATATATATATATATATATATATAAAAGAACTTAGTTGCCTTGTAGAACCTGTAAATCATGTTATAACGCTGTCCATATATATATATATATATATATATATATATATATATATATATATATATATATATATATATATATATATATATATATATATATATATATATATATATATATGGACAGCGTTATAACATGATTTAAAGGTTCTACAAGGCAACTAAGTTCTTTTCTAAATTATATTAATTCTTAACATCCTAATATTAAATTTACAGTAGAACACGTAACAGATGATTCTATTAACTTTTTGGATTTGACAGTAAAAAGATGTAACTATACAAAAATTTTTGATTTTCTACAAGCCATCACATTCGGATCTCACGATACACAATTCGTCGTTATACCCTTACCAACATAAATTAGCATCATATACTAGCATGATACATAGACTCAAATACTCCCCTATCATAAGAGAATTACACAAGAGAATTACAAATGATAAAAAAAAACACCTAGCTCACATTAATAGATATCCTTCAAAAATTATCGTCAAGTCGTGTGACTTGTGATGATCTTGGGTTAGAGTTTTCAAGTCGCGCAATGGCCTCTTACATGACCTACCGAATACTAAGTAGCCGGGACCAGTATGTTTACGTGTCTTCGGAAAATATTGCAATGCAGCCATTTATCAAGTGTATCCAAAAGTAAAAGACAATGAAGAAAACTTTAAATGATTAACTTATATAAGTGATCCAAAAAACTAAATGTTACTCCTCTGTCGAATCGAAATCTAAGAATATCCATTAAATCTCAGAATATAATAGGTAAACATATGTTCTTTGGTATATGTTGGCCAAACCAGCAGAAACTTCGGAGTTATATAAGGAAAAATCAGTTTCGACATATTCGTCACACCTGCTGGAACACAAACATAGCTTACATACATACAGAAAAGAACGGCTATAAACTTAATTCATTAGAAGCCCTCCTATGGTAAATTTATGTAAGTGAAATATTAAACCTTTGTATCTATGTTTACCTACTTTTATCTGGGCAACGGACGATTGCGCGCAGTGGTCAGAATAGGTAGAAGAGAATGAATAGCACAATTGCGTGCGAGTTACCGGCGGATTAAAAGTGCGATCTGTTTCTTCGTGGAAATAAAAACTAAATAAAACAATGATTATTCCTTATAAATATATTTTATTTTTTTGCAAATTGATACGAAACGATGTTAACAAAATCGAATCTTCCAATACCTACTGTTATTAATATAATTTAATTAAGTTTGTTACATATTCGTTACGTTTTTTTATATCTAGTATCGTTATAAGCCTTAGGTACATTTACACTATTACTATTACACTTTTAATACATTTATAAACTAAAAAATTTCTGGATGCGCTACCTAAAAACTGGAATTAAAATGACTGTGGAATGATTCACATGCATTTGTTGTTCTTCTCCATCCATGCTACAAGAAGCCCATATATTTGGAGGAAAAACAGAATCATGAGATATGTAATTCTCAACTAAATAATCATTATATTCAATTACTTTGTCGTTCTTAGGAATATCTGAGTAGAGTACAGAACAATACTCTACTTCGTTAGGATTAAGGAATAATAACTTAAAACTGTATCGCAACCACTGACCTATTGCTGAGTTAACATCTCTGTACTCAGATACAGACAAGGCAAAGTCGAGGGTAGGAGACCTAGAGGCCGATCACCGTCTCGATGGTTGGATCAGATAAAAAACGTAACTGGTCAACCCCTACAAACGAATCTCCGGGAAGCAGATGATCGCCAACAATGGAAAACCATGATCCACAACTGTATATAGGCATAATGTCACGATTCTTCAGACATGAAGATACGACGAAGAAGAAGACTCAGATACTAACCCAAGATTTTGAATTTTGCGATAGTGGATTGTTTGTTTGGAAGTAAAATAAATATCTACTAAATGTATATAATGTCCGTTTTCTACATGTGTGTATAGTAAACAATTGCGTTAAGAATTTTGGACAATAACTGAATGTTCCATCTAAATACATAGATTTTTTGTCGTAAACATAAATACTGTGAATTTGTTTCTTAAGAAAAAATTATTATATTCAAGTTCTTGTCATTTACCAATAAAAACTATTCGTCCCCATTTGTTTTAATAACAACAGATTCCAGAGCTTATTAGACTTCTTGTAGTGAACGTGGTAAAACTGACAAAATGCTTTTTCTTGATCGATATACTCTTTTCCTATATTTCCAAGGTCCTGTGTCGTAAGGTTCACTTGTGTGGAAGCTTTGTTAAGTCCAGTATATCCTCAACAGCCTTTCTTTTAATTCTGTTTTGTGATTTCTATGAAACAAGGTTGAAATATATAAATATATCCTATTCTGTACAGGGTGTTTTTTTATATATTAAATATATAAAATTATTCATTATCTAGCTATGACAAGCCATTTTCAAGTTTTTACACAAGGGAAAAGAACCCTAGAAAATCACAAAGGAAAAACGCAATAGGGCGTTCCACATTAAAAATAACGTTTACGTCAAGAACAAACACATCATAAAACAAATGCTCAAGCAGTCAGGAAATTGAAAAAAAAATATGAAGAATAATGAATTACACTTACCTCAACGTGTACATTTTTATCAACTGCGTGATGGTGATTACCTTTTAGTTGTAACAGCACCTCTTCTGATTTATCCACCGAAATAGAAACTGGACATCCCCGTTTCGTGCAGCGATATGAAACACCTAACACAGTTTTCTTTTCTTGATGGTACTTCAAGGGGGGGTACTAGAATATAACTGGTTATACGTATTCCGCAACGCAAAATATGCATTCACAATCCAACGGTGAATTATAGAAATTGTCAAGTCACACCGACTCAAAATCTGCAGCTGTTTCGATCTTATTAGATCTCATCAGTTCAGCTTATTTGACTCGGAGTGAATTAACAAATTTCTAATTGTTCCCCAATACAAAGCGTGGTCAGTAAGACTGGATAAAACCCCAGAGCGCCCTCCCACGAAAGATATTAGGAACCAACAATTCACAGCTTAGATCGAAAATGCAATCACGTACCTCCTGACATGAAGATATCTACTCTAGAACAGTGGTGTATATGATTCCAAGTCACACTGACATAGTGATTTAAAACCTTTGGATATACTCACGAGAGCGCGCTCCGAAGATGCTAGCAGCGTAATACGCAAAATACAACAATCAAATCATGAAAAACATAATTGTTGACGATGGTCAATTTCATAAATTTCATAAAGTGAACAAGGAAAATACTTTAATAATATAAAAATTATCAAACATCAAAATATCCATAATTTTATTGGCAATATTTATCCTGTTAGTAGCAGAATTGTCAATGTATTCTTCTGCGACTTTGGACGATTTCCAACCCCCATGTAATTTCAGAAGTTAGATCTCCTCCTGCATCTACTAATATAATAGCAGAAGAACGGCGAAATGAGTGTCCCGTGTATTTTTCAGGATGTTTTAGATTTAAAAATTTAGCCACTACTCTAGGTATATTTCCAATTTTGTTAATGCCCACTACTTGTTTTGTGCATTTTTGGTCTCTATAATTAAGAAAGAAGCATGTTTCGGTAGTTGGCGGTCTTAGATTGGCATATTTTTTATATATGGCACTATAAAAGTTTCCAGTAATAGTGAACTTGCGACAGCATTTATTTTTTGTATTGTTAATTTGAATGACATCCACAGTCCCCAAATCTTCAATGTTATTTATACATAACTGGGTAAGTTCTTGCTTGCGACATGCACCAGATATACCCATAACCAATATAACCTAAAAAAACCATAATAAAATAAATGTGTAGACTTTGTTTAAATGCCGATGACTTACCTTTGTAAGTAAATGAATCTCATCGGAAGCTTTATTTTATAAATGCACAAATTTCCTGTTGCGTCTAAATTTTAGCTTTTTTCGGTTTATATAAGTCACTTTTCCTTTATAAAAATGCCTCAAGTTTACTATATTTGGAGATATCTACATTGTGGTGAATGGATAAAGTGGTACCCAACATAGAATAATTAGTCCATAATGTTGAGCATTGGATTCTATTGGAAAGTTCACCCATGTACCTATGCAAGCTAAACGTTTTCAAAAAAGAAGCTTCTTATTTCCTTACTTCTTCGCCATGAAAGAAATTGAACGTAAGCGTATTCGTACCTTCTTTTGGTCTTTTCAAGCAGTAAATTTAGTGACGTTAATTTAGCGGCCTCTTCAATTTCAGGTGGAGTACATTGATCATCACTATTAATCTCTGCATCCATGTTTCAGATACTATTATCACGGTTTTGTTTATGATAAGAATGAAGCATATGCAAAACTGACACTTTTGAAGTTTATCTGACGTTTTCGCAATATTAATTTCAAAGCACACTTCATTTCCATTGTGCAATACTATAGAGACACATCACTCTAGAGAGTTATTTAACTTTTCATCTCTAGGATGTTATTTGTCATTTTCGAAGTAACTACATAAATAGTGTGCTATTTGTCATTTTCGCATGTGGTCGTCGGAAAATGACTTCATTCAAAAATTTGTTATTGACGTTTCGTTACAGGAATGTGTTGAAAAACTTACGAAACTTTAACAACTTCTCAATAGTTTCAAAATCATATATTGGACGTGAATCATGAAAATGTTAAAACTGACAATAAACTGATACCAAGTTTCGTTTGAAACTGTTGCCAACTACATAAAAAATATAGAATTAAATTTGATAATAACTAACTTCGTAAAAAGTTAATTCACTTCATGAGTTCATGTACCAAAAACTCGTATTTTGATACTTGTTAGACTCGTTTCGTACCAATTCTCTAAAACATATATTCCTCAATAAATTGGGTACACCTCATTGCATTTTTAATATCGAGTAGTATCGTTCAAATAGGATAGTCTTAAAATTTCTACCATTTCATTATTTTCCGATCACACCAATCAGCAAACATTCAACACTCCATGTGATTTCACCAAACAATTAACTTAATTGATCTTATTGATCTCTGAATTAGATACTCGATAGTTAAACAATTTATATCTCCACAGAAGCTTTTCTTAGTTGTTTCTTTCAATGCCTAATGCTATTGTCACTGCATGGATATTTATTACGGAAACATAACCTTATTTACTGCAAAAGGTACAAACCCCGAAGCAACTAAGCATCGCGCAAATTGTTGATCAACTGTTTAGTAAACTATACGCCTTCTTCTACACAAAGGAATTTCCATAACATATAAGATATCTTTAACTTTTACCTACTTCTTTCAATCCGATAGTTCATCATTAGCAAGGTGATTGATACTCATACGTATAAAACTTCCAGTTAGCGAGAAGTTCATTGTTTTAGCAAAAACAACAAATTCAGTAATCTGCTCCATGTGGCTCGTAGAAGCTGCCAGTTCACACCCCGATGATAAGTCTTGGCAAGACCTTTCTAATTATATGCCACGCTTGGTAGTCTGAACCTTACCTCGAACAGGATAGCCCTCCTAATTCTCAATTATCTTTTGTCGCTCGATTTTTTCCTATCTTGGATGAAATGCATTAGGATAAAAGTATTATATCATGACGATTTTGGTATCGTTAGATCGGACACGGCCTCAAGATGTACGGAAATTGGCACGCAAGGCAGGCGTGTCACTTGGGTCGGCCCTAAGAGTGTTAAAACCTACTTCTATGGGTCCTTTTCAGGAAAATGCTGCGCATTTTGTCAGGGCACAGTCCAAAAACTTGGAACTTGGCGATATAGGTTTCTCATGTGATCCCCTGCAAAACCGTTGTTATTTATGCCCACGCAAAGTGGTCAGACGGACCTGTGAAAATTGGTCATTTTGGTAGAACTCAAGCTAGAAGCACAGCTCACAATCATTTATAACTAAAGCACTGTGAGTTGTACAAAAAAAACAGCTAAGAAGAGAAAACAAATTTTGACTGAGAAACCTTTATTTCATACTTGAAACATCTTTCGATTTAAATATTTCTTTGAACAAATATTATTGATATACACACAGAGGTGGAAGTTTCCGCATGCCTTATACACCTGTTTTAGAATATGAGAAAACTGCATTAAACTTTTTCATACATATCAAGTTGTTATAGGATAGAAATGCAACCTCTAGACTACTGATACATAGTAATATTTGCGTTAAATATATTTTAATTAAATTTTCAACTACTGCAATGCGGTTAAATGAAATTGGGTTGTGATAAATGAATATTCAAACATAGTTCTTCTAATGTGAAGGGCGCGACTGCATAAAAAAGACAAATCATCATTAATTCCTTGGTCTGCGGAACGGCTATAGAGACGAAAATGAGACATTGTTATCAAGCTAATATGCATATCAGGAACGTGGCTTAGTTAAGTTACTGTTTCAATCGTTTCAAATTTTTTATATTTGAGCAGTAAAATAGAGGAATATATGTATGTATTCAACGAACTAATATGGAATTAAGATTTTTGGTTACACTGAAGTAATAAATCCTCACTTACTTCACAAGAATCTCATATACCTACCCCATTAACATGCATAAACTGCCGCTGCGACTTCTGCTGTCCTCTTTCATGCCTGGAATACTTCCTAGTGAGCCTTGAAGACAGTTTACATGCTGCCACCCTTCAGAAAATTCTACAGCAATGTATGACGTCAACATTGCCACAGCGACAGAGCTCTGTGTTTTAAGTTGCAAAATTACAATAATGTATTAAAGCAGAATGTGATTGTTTGAAAAAAATTGTTAATAAGAGAATACAGATCTCCTGGAGGATTTTCTGAATTTCTAGCTTTAATTTCATTCTCACTTGCATTTTATAGCTACTTTGCTATTATTTTTGTACATTGTACTCTGAATGAATATAGAAGTTGACACGGAATTTCGGTAAAATTATTTCCTCCCGACATTCAACGACGTCTTTTGACTTCCGTTCGAAATACCGCAATCGAAGAGAGTGTACGGCTGTGGCAAGGGCATGATCAATAGCAGCGCGACCGACCCGATTGTATACTCGCGCTGCCTATTTTCCATCCCACTTCCCTGTTCATTACAGCGGATGTCAATTGGGCATTAACATGGAAATTAGAAGTCAAGAATTCGGAAGAATTATCTAGTACAATCTTCCTACAAAATTCAACGAATTTTTTTATGATAAATGATACTTACAAATCATGAATACAATATATATATATATATATATATATATATATATATATATATATATATATATATATATATATATATATATATATATATATATATATATATATATATATATAGAGGAGAAGGTGGTAATATAACCCCCCATTTTGTTTTTAGCTTATAATATTTGAAATAATAGGTCTATAAATTGATATTAGACGTTAAAAGATTGAGCAATTATCTGTTCATTCGTGTTTGAGTTTGTATTTGATGAAATCCAATTAATTTGTTGTGAAAATTTATTATTTTAAAAAAGTACCAATTCAACTAATTGAGATATGAAGAGGGTATTATGGCACCCTGGGGGCCATATTAAAAGTACGAAAAAATTAACGACAAAAATCGCAGATATAGTGCTCACCTTCAGGCCCCGCACAGGCGTTATGAGTCCATAGAAGGCAACTTTGGCATTGTATCCACTCTTCGCCTCGTCGATCATCGGAGTAAGCAGTGTCGCAGAAAATACAACTTACATCTTCATTTTCGGCAGGCCTATCTGCTTGCAGATTGTCTCCATAATCTGAGTTATCACAGCTATTGCTCCTGATTTCATGGTCATTCGAGCTGTCACTCTCATCAGAGCTGATGGGTTCACGTCCGCGAACATGGCCTCTACTCCGGCTACGTCCACGTACTTGTCCTCGTCCTCTTCGAGTTTCTGCTAATTGCAAGGATTCCAACAACTGGTTTTTGTAAGGAGAAGACGTTATAACCTTTGCAGTCGTAGTTTTTCTTCCTCTGTTAGAAGTCTTTCGTTTGACGCCAGGAACTGGAAGGATATCCAAGTCTTCTGACTGACTTTCGACAGTTTCAAACCTTTCAGCCGAATCCTGGACAACTTCTGCTTCTGTCTGATTATTAGGATCACTTGTGGCAGACGTGCTTGCGTTATTCTGTGCATCTGCCAAAATACACTATCATGTCTAAAGATTCTCCAGTATCTTTTACAAGACGTCTAAACGTAGATCTAGGGACAGCAAAAGGTTTCACTGCTTTTTTATAACCGATAGTTTTATCTCGGACGGCTTGAACTGCTTGTTTCATTTTTTCTGGATCCCATGTTTTTTAAACTTTTTTCGAAGTAGGCGTTAAGCTCTTTCGCGGCATGTGAAACCAGAAGCAAAACAAAATAATGAATAAAGCCACACGTATATCTAATATGGCCCCCCGGGGTCATAATACATACAATATTAGGGGGCCATATTAACAATAAGGGACATTTCACAATCACATGATAAGTTTTTAAATGAACAACTTATTGAATGATACTAACCTTACAATCCAAGTTACTAACGTTCACTACGTACAATCAATGCGGCAGGTGCATCCAAAATCAATTTGTTAAACAATTATGGATTACAAACAACCCACGTGAAAAGTTTTCGCCAGTATCCGTTACGACTTGTTTGAATTACAAAAATATGAAAAGCCCTCTAGCGTCGGCTTTAGATATAAATTACCTTAGTCATGTTATCTACCAGTTTTACTACTTCTCACTAGATGGCACTGTTTCAATAAACAAATATTGAAGGGGGCCAAAATACCTGCAGGGGCCACATTACCACCTTCTCCTCTATATATATATATATATATATATATATATATATATATATATATATATATATATATATATATATATAAGATAAGAGTGTTTAAATACATAAGATATAACATTCTATTCACGTTATAAGTATTGGAAACACAACCAATTTAGGCGTATTAAAGCAAGTAGTCTAAACTGCTGAAACTGTTCTTTTTCTCAATTCTCCTTGATATTTGGGAATTTAATCAATCTGTTTGAATATACAAAGTAGGTACTAAGTTGATCGATACAAAAAATATTGAGAATTTTGTGTGTTATAAGCATAGCTAATGAATATTTATGAAAATGATATTTATTCAATACCGTTATCGTTATCAAAATAAAATCGATAGACAGTGAATCAACTCTGTTATAGTTCATATTTTAATGAAAAGTAATGAGTAAATATTATCGCCATCGTTTGAACATGAATTTCAATCGACCATAATCAAATAGGAAATGAAAGAGTATGAAAATAACATAAAACGGTTTCCGATCATTTCATAAGGTCAACTCAACATCTCGCTAGTTCAGGAAAGTGAGGACTGTCCGGCAACACTGCCTAAGTATTTTGTATTATGCGTTGGTGCCGCTTGTGTAGAAACAATGTACTCTCTATATCCTACAAAAACACTCTTCAATCATAAGCACTAGCTTCCAATATTGTTCATGAATTTAGAAAAATTCTTCATCTAGAGGCGAAGTGAATTTAAAAAATATATAAAAACCTCCATGATATAATAATTTTATGATCGTTCGAACGATATGGGAGCTTAGCGGTCTCCTATAATATAATATATATATATATATATATATATATATATATATATATATATATGTATATATATATATATATATATATATATATATAATTATATATATATATAAATATATATATATATATATATATATATATATATATATATATATATATATATATATATATATATATATATATATATATATATATATATATATATATATAATCTCTTGATAATTATTAGCAATAACAGGATGGTTGAATCTTAAAAAACTCGATTTTATTAAAGAGTTGACGTTTCACTTCGATATTCGTAATTGAAATTTCTTTGACATTTATTGATGTGAAAAAATTGAAAAAATAGAAAAAATAAGGCTGCTTTGTCTTGCTAGTTATTTATTATATGCTATTCAGTCTAATATTAACATTCAAAAATGTTATCATTAGATGGTAAGGGAAACCAAAGAAACCTTTACCTAAGTAATGTTTGAAAATAAAAATAATAGGGTATTATTTATCTAACAACAAAGAAATGAGTCATGGGAAAACATTAAAGATGTGGAGTAAAATTATCGGTATAGTACGTTTATATGGAAGCAGCCGTTGACAAGTGTTTCGGACTCTTTGGTCCTCATCAATTATTAGCCTGTTATTGCTAATAATTATCAAGAGATTAAAAATAGATCACAGGCAACAACAATTCGAATAAATATATATATATATATTATACATATATATATATATATATATATATATATATATATATATATATATATATATATATATATATATATATATATATATATATAAAACAGAATTCTTCATGTTATCGATACACGTTTGTGGCAATAAAATGAAGTAAACTAGGGCATTTATTTGAAACTAATCAAACAAACCTCATAGCGGAGCTGGTTATACGAGTTCACGAAATATCGAAATACTTCCATATACCTTGGACGGTAAATGTTAGAAACATTAAGTTGTTTATCACAATCAACGGAAATGATAGACAGACTGTTTCGCCCTTATTTGGGGCTCATCAGTATCATCCATCAATCGGAAGTGATAAACAACCAAATATTTCAAACGTTTTATTGCCACTAACGTATATCGATAACACGAAGAATTCTGTTTTATATTCATTTGCTGCCTGTATAGGGGATAAAATCGGAGCGTTTGTTACTGACGGTCTGTAAATGTTGAATTACAACCAAATATTTCAAACGTTCTTATATTTTCCTTCTAGTAACTCAATGGCATATAAATTTGACACAGCGTCACCAGTCGAAAACAAATGAACCACATCTTACAGATAGATGAAACATTTCGGCAACGTGAACTCGTACGTCCTGACACCCGAAGGTGGTTATTATATTCGCTAAGCAAGAGTAAGGTTGCCAAATAAATTCGATGTAATGCAACATTTACACACCGCCAGTAACAAACGCTCCGATTTTATCCCCTATACAGGCAGCAAATGAATATAAAACAGAATTCTTCGTGTAATCGATACACGTTCGTAGCAATGAAACATTTGAAATATTTGGTTGTTTATCACTTTCGATGGATGGATGATACAGATGAGCCCGAAATAAGGGCGAAACAGTCTGTCTATCATTTCCGTTGATTGTGATAAACAACTTAATGTTTCTAACATTTACCGTCCAGGTTATATGGAAGTATTTCGATGTTTCGTGAACTCGTATAACCAGCTCCGCTAGGTTTGTTTGGTTAGTTTCAAATAAATGTCCTAGTTTACTTCATTTTATTACCACGAACGTGTATCGATAACACGAAAAATTCTGTTTTATATTCATTTGCTGCCTGTATAGGGGATACAATCGGAGCGTTTGTTACTGGCGGTGTGCAAATGTTGCATACAAGTTCTCGTTGCCGAAATGTTTCATCTATCTGTAAGATGTGGTTCATTTGTTTCCGACTGGTGGCGCTGTGTCATATTTATATGCCATTGGGTTACTAGAAGGAAAATATAAATGTATATGTATATGTATATGTATATGTATATGTATATGTATATGTATATGTATATGTATATGTATATGTATATGTATATGTATATGTATATGTATATGTATATGTATATGTATATGTATATGTATATGTGTATGTGTATGTGTATATGTATATGTATATGTATATGTATATGTATATGTATATGTATATGTATATGTATATGTATATGTATATACATACATAATATATATATATTTATATAATATATATATATTTTAATTATATAAATTTATATATATATATATATATATATATATATATATATATATATATATATATATATATATATATATATATATATATATATATATATATATATATATATATATATATATATATATATACCGGGCTTTAATTTCAAAACATGCCACCCACGTTATCTGCGTAAAAAGACAGATTTGTGAAACACGTCAACAAATTTATTGTTTTTTACGTAAAACTGGGCTCCGCCCGTTTAACGCCCCAATCCCCAGAACTACCATCCCAAAATTTTCAAATGAGACTGGGGGTCGAGTGATACATCACTTTGAAGGGCTGTTTAAACTATACATCTGTGAATTCCATTTCAAATATTCATATTGTATATATGCATAATGTAATTCAGAATGTTATAAAGAGATGTATTTTATGTATCAACCATTATTGTAATTTGTATTATTTTTTTATAGTTGTAAATGTCTTATAAAATTCGATTTAAATATCTAATCAGTTAATCCATATTATGACATAAAGAAATGGACAAGCTCTGTCATAGATGAGACCTGCCTACATGGAATACATATAACAAACGCAAAAGGTAATGTAGTAAGATATTATTCTCGCTATTGAAGACTTTCACATCAAAAGCGACCCGACATAAGTATTATACATCATTAGAAAGGGGAAAAAATCCGTTTCAAGCAAACCACAGCCAACTTTTATTCCTTTTTTTTTTTCAAATTTTCTCGATGC
Organism: Cynegetis impunctata; assembly: GCA_030704885.1. Lineage (NCBI taxonomy): Eukaryota > Metazoa > Arthropoda > Insecta > Coleoptera > Coccinellidae > Cynegetis > Cynegetis impunctata. The sequence goes on along the minus strand of JARQZK010000776.1, from coordinate 480,633 downwards.
CGCTAGATTATACAGGAAAAAGTGCCTTAAGAATGTCAAAGTTATTATGTCGTAACTTCACAAACAACTATCATATGCACACTTGTCTTCGCCATTGAATTTGTCTCGACAAAAGAGATCGAAAATGAGCCCTCCATTTTTTTAAATCTCCTATAGTTACCGAGATACCCCATACAAACATCGAAATTTGCCCACCCTATAGGCACTCTTGGCGTCACGCGGCAAGCGCTGTAAATAATGATAAAGACAAATATGAGCCAAATTATTTTTTTTACTTTCTGTCTGCCAGAAAATGATTTAAAAACATATTTATGAATTACCACGTGAAAACTAGAGGGGGGTCTTGGATATACTACGGATGGTCACCTAGGGGTGTGGGAGGGGGTATAAAAAATTATAAAAAATAGGTCACGTAGTTTGGGTGCGTTCCCTTACTAGCAATCGTAACGGTTGAAGTTAGAAATAGGTGTCAGACGTGTATTATGCCCGCCATATACGCTACGGTAGACCGGAGAGATCTACCTGTGCAGGTAGACCGGAGCGTATGTGGGAATAGTATTTCTAGGTTTTTGAACCTGCGCAGGCGACCGGAGCAAGATCGAAAATCAATTTTTTTTACGGTGTACCTGAGCGTGTGTGGATGTATTCCGGTCGCCTGCGCAGGTCGCGTCAGTTTTTTCTATTGTCACACGTCAATGCATGAAAATGGCTCCGTCAGATTTAACAAAAAAAGTAATTGAAGAGTTTATTGAAATATATAGCACTCATCCATGTCTTTGGCAAATAAAAATTAAAGAGTACCATGATAGACACAAAAAAGAAGCCGCTTATAATTTACTAATAGCAAAATTCAGAGAAATTGAGGCAGATACGACAAAAAAAACATAAGGCCTAACATGTTTCAGGAATAACTTCTCCAAGCGCTTGAGGTGAAATAACTGCTGAAAATTTTATGTCCTCACAACTTCTGCCTGTTACTAGAAATCTCGAAGTAACAGTTAATCTTTCGTAAGGAGATATACTATTTCTCATAACTGTATCTTTTTTTTATCATAGGAGTAACCATTGTAAGTAATTTCAGGTATGTTTTTCGTCCATTCTGAGATTTTTAAAATCTTCAGGTTCGAATTTCAATTCATTCAATAAGTTGACGTGACTATAAGTTCGCCTTTTCAATAGCCAAAGCTTACACCATTTTTTTCGCACCCTTTCCACTGTTTTTTCATATTTTTTCTTCAAAATAAACGCTAGGCCTATCAATGCCAGTATGTCATCGTCTTCAATCGATGACATCGAGAAAATAAATGAAAACCGCTACGGTATACCGGAACGTCCCCATACACGTACAATGGCCTGCGCAGGTATACCTGCACAGGTAACCTATCCGGTCTACCGTAGCGTATATGGCGCTCATGAGGGGGGATAACCCCATTGCGCCTATTCTACCTGGTCTAATCAGGGTCTCAAAAGGGTCGGGAATTTATGATAACCCAGTTGCGCCGATGGTAAAAATAAGCCTAATCTATTGACTCAGCAGGTTATGTCCCTGCTCATTATCGGACCACCCCCTTTATTATTAATTCATATAATATGTAGATGACACTTTTGAATATGCCCCAAAATTCTTTTTACAATTGTTTACTATACACGGTATGCAAAACGGCCACTATGTTTCTCTTGTTTTTTGTTTATTGCCAAATAAGTCGCACAAGTCATATTTAAAATGTTTTGAAATCGTAAGCCAAGAATGCGTAAAATTGGGTTATCCATTTGAACCTGCTGAAGTTGCATCGGATTTTGAAAACTCTATTCATTCATCCATAAGATTAATGTGGTCAGAAACAAAAATTATAGGATGCAGATTTCATCTAAGTCAAGCTTGGATTAGAAAAATCCAAAGTTTAGGGTTGATATCCGAATACAAAAACAATGATTCTCTCATTGGAAGTATTTTACATTGGACACTTGGCTTGACATTTTTAGAGCCAGAAACAGTGGGAGACTGTTTTGCCTTTGATTTTGATCAAATGTTGACGAATGACGCAAGATTGAGAAATTATTTTGATTATCTTGTTGATAATTATATAGACGAGGATTCTAAATTTCCTCCTAAAATTTGGGCTTGTGCTGAAGCTAGTAGTTACAGAACAACAAATTGCTGTGAATCCTTTCATTCTGATTTAACTAAAAGTTTTTATGCACCTCATCCGGAAATTTTTGAATTTGTTCAAATAGGAATTTCAAACTTAAACTTACATTAAAATTAATAGTATTCATTTACCAATTAAAATTACAAATAAATCGTATAAAGACAGAATTGGAATCTTAGCCGAAAAATCAAATTTATTCAAACAAGGACAAATTGAATGGTTCGATTTTGTAAAAATTGCGTCTTATCATTATAATAAAATTTGTATTCTGTAATAGGTCTCACGTAGAGACAAACGGCGCAAGTGGGTCGTGGTGATTTTAGGGGCTGGTCGGTTGCGGGCGCAATTGGGTTATACGATTTCTTGTACCTGTTTAAAATTGGCGCAACTGGGCTATGCCCTCATGAGGAACATTGGAGAACAGTTCGAAAAAAAATTGTAACTAGAGAACAGTTAGATATTAAATTATTGTTAGTAGTTTAACTTTTGTTCATAAAAACAAAATTGTTTTCCTCACTAAGTCCGAACGTTTTCCGTCTTTCTGAAGGAATATCCGCAATTTGAAGCAGAAATGTTTCTTTTCAATCAATGTGTAGCATACCGTTAGAAAGGTTATCAAGTAGAGAAGTATTTAAAAGAGAGTCAAACGCTCAATTATTGTTACTTTTTCAACATTGAATTTTGAAGATGTAATTTATATTCTTGAATGACGTGTATATCCATTGTTAAATGGCAGCTGTATGAATATATTATTATTATTATTATACAGTTAGAAAGGTCATTAAGTACAGAAGTTTTTAAAAGAGAGTGAAGCTCTCAATTGTTGCTACTTTTTGCAAAATTGAATTTTGAAGTTGATTCATTTTCACAAATTTTGTGGAATAAAAATTCTCGTATGCGTATGTGTCTTTGCTGCTGTCAGTTGTAATGAAAACTGTGGTGCTTTTACAGGCATTAGTAAAAATTTTATGAGGTTTTAATGGCGAGATTTTGGGTAATTTGAGAGAAAAAAACTTATATCTCCTTAACCGTTAGTCTTAGTACCCAGGGTTGTTAGGTGGAAAGGTAGCAAATGACCCCAATAATTTCCCAAAAAATGTTGATGGTTCATGTGTAGGGTTGCCATCCATCCGGGTTTCCCCGGATTTGTCCTAGTTTATGGGGCGTCCGGGGATCGTCCGGACGGGGCTTTCAAATTATGTCCGGGTAAAACCCGGACAAATTTTGTGTCTGGGTGTGTGAAGCTTGAGTGTCAGTGACGGAGATGAGCTATTAAATGCAAACCAGTTGTGGCCGAATTTTTTCGAAACATCTATATTCTAAACTGCTCAAAATTGCATAGTAATATTTTTGTATACCAGCTCACAATGCGAATGTAAAGTGATTTTTTTCGCTAGGGTCGCAGTAATAAAGGAAGGAGAGAAACTTGCTATATACACATAGGTGCGCTTTATTCTCTTATCAAAATAAACTCTAATTTTAAAGACTTGAGTTGCTCCGACTTTACCAAATTCATGATGAAAAATAAAGACATTTGCTCGGACATTTGGGAAAAATTCCAAGTTAAGTTGAATTAGTGAAAAGAACTTGATCTCGTTAAAATTAAAACTTGTTACTTACTTTTGATTTATAGTTAATAAATAATTTAGACTTTTGGGTACCTAACCTATCTAACCGAACTAGATGACCTATCCTATAATTTGCTATTACAATGTAGAATCTATTTGATTTTTGATCTACCAAAAATTATCGTCATGAGTTGTTTTTGATTTGATGATACCAAAAAAAAAGAGAAAACTATGAACTGTGTATAATACAATTTTATTTGTTTTTTGTTGTTTTATTTTATCAAAAAAAAAATTTTTACGGAGTGTCCGGGGAAAAAAAATTTCACAGAAATGTCCGGGGTTTTTAAAATTTTTGTCCGGCATCGGCAATTCAGGTGATGGCAACCCTATTCATGTGCCAACTATTCTGAATATTAAATACGATTTAGCCTGCTTTTTATTTCGATATATTGTGTTACGCTGGGTAGACAGCAAATAAATTATTTCTCTCATATTTTAATATTAGAATGTTTAGCAACATTGGAATGAAAATTCATCAAAAGATTTTAGTGATTACTATACTCAGGTTATAAGTTAAATCAAAGCAAACATTTATTTTACAATATGTTAATTTGAAAAAATTGTAAAATAAATGTTTAATTTGGAAAATATACTTATTATAAAACTATTATGCCATACGGTTATCTTATTTTCCGCTGTCAAAAACAAAAGTATATCAGAGATCACTACGTACATTGAAATCTCCAAAAATAAGTTGATTTGTTTGGCAATACATGTGATAAGAACATAATCCGTCATCTAGACTCGCGATTCGTGTTCTGTATATTAGATACTGAATCAGATGATAACAATACTTTGAAGTTTTGTTAGGCAATTATATGATAATTCCGATATTGTAGCCGACCTTTTATATTTATGCAGTACTTACTCAGAAGAAGGGGAAACCTGAATAGCCATACTGAAATGAGAATCAATTTGCCCGGCTTGTCGGAGGATACTAGTTCGTAGTTGCTAGCAATTCTTATCACTTCTACTGTATTTGTATAGTGAACAACATGTTACCATTAAGAAGGGTGAGTATACATATATTCTTTTCACACAAACTGATCCAATTAGTTCTCTCAATTCAATTAGCGATAAGGTAAAGTAGGTTAAAAACTTTGTCATGATACGTATAGTTGATATAACCTAACCTCAAATTATTTGTAGTATTAACATTCATTTCTTACGGACTACACTACATGATGAAGTTTGCCTGAACGCACTTACTTTCTATTCGATAGTACTATCCTCAAAACAACTGAAATAACTAGACAACGCATTCAACGTAATATAACTAATAATTATCGGCAATTCGGCATATTAATTTCACCTACTTCCAAATATTAAACAGTCAGAGCGAGATAGGCAATAGGGTAGGGTTATCTCGTTGCCATCGCTTGCCATCCTTCTTCCTAATCAGTGGCGGCGAGAAGGAAATTAGGTACCAAATAAAGCGTTTATCTAATAGAAAATAAATTGCTACTTGGTGTAAAATTAATGACAGTTAAAATATTATCAACGGACAGTTATCAACAGTTATCTGTTGTCTGTTAAGATTTAAATAAAAAAATTAACTCTAGAAAATCCCTTATTGCAGTCAGCCCATTCCTTAAATTCCTTTCCAGAATTAATTACGGGAGCATAGAAGTATCTGGAAGTGTATCCAAACTCTCACTAATAACTGGGAACTTTGCTAATTTCGCACTTTTCAATGATATGTAATGTAATGCAAAATTTTGATAATTTCATTGAATCCCACTTGTATAACACTGAAGATTTTATTCAATTTCAAATACTAGTAGGCTCTTGCACCGTTTTATTATAAAACGTCGTTTAACTAAACTTGGTTCAATTTTTAAACTACGTTTATTTTTCTGGTCGTTGCACCAAAGAATTATAACCGACCCATTGCTAAACTGCGTTTAAGTATTATTTTCGATGAAACAGCGATGTACAGGCTGTCCCATTTTCGATGTCCTTACGGGGTAACTCGCTTATTTTTAAAGATAGAGATTTGCGGTTTTCGCGAACGTTGGCTACTTTTTTCTGAATTTCACGATACCGTAAACAAAATTTTCATAGCTGGCTTCGTTTTCGAGATACAGGGCGAAGTTGAAAATATTGCATTTTTGTCCCTCTCCTGTATCACAGCTGTCTTTTAACTCATAGAAAAAGTAAAAACTGTTTTTTATACACTTTTTCACGTAGAATCCAGTGGCGTAGTCAGATTTTTGAAATGAGCTGTCATTGTTTAGGTATAACCCAATGTTATAATTTTTTAAATGGAATACCCTGTATATTTTTCCATATTCAAAACACAAATGCTTTGCGCCTTTCAAAAATATATAATACTTATATAAAATTCTAAGTATTAGCCCTGTATTCAGATAATTTTATTTTTTTATGGCAAGTCAAGACAAATATCACTTTGATAGATCGTTCGGCGCAGTAAACAAAAATATCACTTCCATTTATATAGGTTAGAATGAAGAGTATTCATCAAAAAAATATTATTCAATATAAGTTACTAAACAGAGATACATCTAATAATGATTATAACATATGTAATACTGCTACGAAAGAAAGTTCTATCATTTTTCTGTTGAAAATGTTTTGTAAATATTGTTCAAATTACTGCCCATTCTGTTGAAGACGCATTTTCTGAGAATAGCGCCAATCGACCACAGTTAAAACAAAAGTCTTATACCGAAGTATTTGAAAACTTCTCTCGTGGCATTCATCAGAGCATCTCGATTTTCGTGCCGCGTGTGGTTCATTTTATTTTTTATGTAGCCCCATATGAAGAAATCTAATATAGATAAGTCAAGGGACATTGGTTGCCAGTTAATGGGACCATTAATACCAATCCACTGGTTTTGGAATCTTTCATTAGGATAAACCTTTTCTATATTGAGCCAACGGAATTTTGTCAAGTAGTTCAGGAAGAAAATCATCCAAAATTTCCAAATATCTTTAGCGATTCAAGTTACCGTCGAAAATGCGGTAGGCGCTAATCTTCCTCCAAAAACGAAACAGGATATATCAAAGCCAAATCTGCCTTGTTTTTGATGAACCGCCGTAACGTGCTCATTTTCATTTGACCAATAACGATGATTATTCCGATTAAAAATGCCAGCGCTACTTATATGACTTTCATCGGACAATATACCACCTACAAATCTCAATACTCTTCTCAGTTTCAACTGGGTGCAGATGATGTATAGCTTGGGATATGTAGGGTATATATATATATATATATATATATATATATATATATATATATATATATATATATATATATTTATATATATATATTTATATATATATATATATATATATATATTTTAATATCTTCGAAACCCTTGGAATGTCAACCGAATCTTCAATTTCTCTGCAAGTATTTTTGTTCTCTTCTACCTTTGCGAGGACACTAATTTCATCATTTTCGGTATTTTCTTCTCTAAACCTTTCTGGCCTAGGCTTTTCAAACGATCCGAAAAAGGAAACTTAAAATTCCTATCTTTTTATCTAACTGTGACACCCAGTAACTGGGTAATAGTAAATACTTTTCAAAATAGAGATCCATCGCTTGATTTGGATTCAAACTAACTTGGTAATATATCCCAACCATATCTAATTTTTCGTAGTTTTGATATACTGGATTATCATTCGCCATTGTAGGAAAAATTTGTACACTTTGACAGGAACTATAAATATTCTGCACTTGCTTTTTTTTCATAGCCACCTACTAATTAGGTCCAGAGCGTATATAGTCGATAAATAGTGTTTCATTAGTTTAAATTTATTGTTTTGTCAAATTGTTTAATAACGTATATTAAACAATATTTTTTTAATGAAAACTTTTCGTTTTACGCTATACATCTGGAAGTGATATTTTCGTTTATTGCGCTGAACGATCTATTAAAGTGATATTTGTCTTGACATAAAAAAAAAGAAAATTATCTAAATACAGGGCTAATACTTAGAATTTTATATAAGTTTTATATATTTTTGAAAAGCGCAAATCATTTGGCTTTTGAATATGGAAAAATATATAGGGTGTTCTATTTAAAAAATTATAACATTGGGTTATACCTAAACAATGACAGCTTATTTCAAAAATCTGACTACGCCACTGGATTCTACGTAAAAAATTGTATAAAAAACAGTTCTCACTTTTTCTATAAGTTAAAAGACAGCTGTGATACAGGAGAGGGGCCAAAATGCAATATTTTCAACTTCGCCCTGTATCTCAAAAACGAAGCAAGCTATGAAAATTTTGTTTACGGTATCGTGAGATTCACAAAAAAGTAGCCAACGTTCGCGAAAACCGAAAATTTCTATCTTCAAAAATAAGCGAGTTACCCCGTAAGGACATCGAAAATGGGACAGCCTGTACATGAAGTAAAAAGAAGAAACAGAATTTATTTTTCTACTTTTCTAACCTAGTTCTAATAGTAAAGAAGTTGTTTTTTGGTGATTTGTATTAAATATGCATAAAATGGAAGATAATAATAAAAGGAAAAGGGGACCATACGACCACACTGATATTTTTCAGATAGAGAGGGAAACTGTGGATGTATGAACTCCAACAAATTGAGCAATACTGTGCAAATGTCCTGCATTGGCATACAATTTTAATGCTAAAAGTAGCTGATCCATGGGGGACAAGCTGTCATTCCTACAAAGTTAGATATGTTTAATGGGTATTCTAACAATGATATCATATTAATACATTTTTTGTGTGTATATTTTTTATTATGGAGAGTAAATTTGCATTTATGAGTTAAAGGAGTGCATTGTTCATTAGTATACATAAACTATAAATACACCCTTCAGTTCTGCAGGCCATATTTTTTACCACCTAGAGAGAATAACTATCAAAATACCTATAAGATGATTATTGTTGATTAAACAAAAAAATCTATAACAATAATGCAATATAATCGGATACCAATACTTTTGCATAGCTTGACGATTGTCAAGCAAACATTTTTGAAATAAATATGTGTACTGTTACAGGCTACAATATTCCAGGAATTCTAGAACGTTCAAGTTGTCGTTATAGATATCAAACTCTTCATAAAACATTTTAAACAAAAATTCGAGTTTCCGCCGGCAAAAATTAAATTTTTAAGGAAAAATAAACCATTTCTTCTACAAATAACCTCAAAATTTACTTAAACTTCAAATTAAACGCCGAAAATTGGGCGTTTAATTTATGCGGAGTTTAGGGCGTCTTAAGCGCCGTTTATAGTTTGGTGCAAGCGAAAATGTCAAATTAAACTCGGTTTACCATTAAACTTAGTTTAATAATACCTATACGGTGCAAGAGCCTATAGATAATATTAAATGTTTATGATAATAATTTAGTCGTTTTTAGTGATTAATTTTGAAAATTGAGACGTCAGTATTGGTAACCAATAATGAAATTCATCAAGTTTTTGCTCCTGTTACCTATGCGAATATATTGGTTTAATTTAATTATTATTCATTTATTGTATTCTGCAATGTAAATAATCTATTCTGCTAAATATTACATCCAAGTTTTCGAAAAAATTATTTTCTTCTTATAGATAGGGACATAGCTACTATAAAAATCACATTTCGGTTTTCAGTTCTCTATTTTATGCTCTCACAACTCATGAAGTTAATAATACCAGTTTCACATTAGGTATTAGTTTTTAATTACATTCCTCAATTCATTTGTATTAGGGCCATCTAAATATAACGTTAGTCAAAATTGCTATAATATTGAAGTGCTTTTCACTTATTTCATGTTGAATAATACAATAATGGAACTACAATATTTCGAAAAACTGGAAATTGAATATAAATGCCAAACATCACCAATAAGAATAATCACAGTATAATTTCGAAAATTTAACTCTGATATAGTTTCAAGGTATCTTTTTCAAATTGAGTCGAATGACAATAAAATGTGATGAAAGTAGGAATTTAGTCATTTTCAAGTTTCTAGTCAGAAAGAGATATAATTGGTTTGATATACCTAATTTAAGGGAAAAATTTTCAACCGTTCAATGTTTCGGATGCCCTCAATAATCAAATTCATTTTAATACCTGTATTCCATAATATTCTTGAGAATCCTTCAATAATCTAAAATGAAACTGACTGACCAACATGTTTCAAAATATATTAAGGTAGGTACGCTATGGCTATACCTACTCATTTGTTGATTCCATATTTAATAAATATGATTAGTTTTTCAATGTAGAACATAATTAGTAGCCTATGAACAGAAGAACGATATATAAATTGAGAACCAGATGAATTATTGCCATACATATGAAATGAAAATAAGAGATCACTGGTGTGGTTTGAATTTTCCGTTTCGGTAAATTATTTTAATGATGAAAGTGGTTGAAGAAAAACCAGCTACTCAAAATCAAATAAACAAACGCATTATACATGTTTTGATTTTTGTAACTAATATTCAAAAAAGTGTATAAATAGTTGACACTTCACCTATGTGCTTTAAGATATTCAAATTTTAAATAGATTCTGGTATAAATAATCGAATATTATTCTGTGAACTGTGTTTGGAATTGAATGTTTGTTCGGTTTCGAGAAAAGAGGTCTGTCAGACCGTACATTATTAAACAAAATGTGTATATATACAATCTATTGACTATCAAATATATAAAATTTACTCAATTTAAATTATAGCAATTTAGAAATTTCGTGCATGCTTGTTAAGACTGAGAATCATCCGTGTTTTCAAACAATGGATTTAGATTCTAAATTCCCAAATACATGTTATCTGTAAATATCTGCTGCAGAAGTCTCATATATAGTTAGAAAAACGCTGATGTTACTAAGTCTTAGGAAGGTTCTGAAGATGAACGAAACTTTGAAACGCCAGTAATAAATATTATTATATTTTTGACAGTCGGTAGGTACATGGTTAATCATCATTGTGTCATTATGATCAACTATCAAGTAGTTCCGGTGGAATCAGTTCAGTTTTTGAATTGACAACTTTAACTAGATATTCTTAATACTAAACCGAATTATTTATATCGAATTAGAAATGCCTGACTTGAATGGGACAATGAGTGAACAAGCGCAATAAATAATTACTTTGAGTGGATCAAGTTATTACTTTCACAATGCAGTCCATGCAACCATTGATAACAAAATTTATAGAAGAAAGCAAGAATAATGACCTGATTAAAGGTATAACTCAGATGACCCTTCTTGATTGTAATTATATTGGTAAAAATATAGACCACTGTCAATTGGATCGCACTGAGATTTCTTTAATTTCCTATCACGTATTGGTCTATATTATTTGGTTTTTATATAATTGGGGCTTGCAGTGATTTTTACAGACGTCAGTAGTGCTATCGAGATAGTCGATAGGGAACAAAAAGAGGTTCAAGGAATCACTTCTCATAGAGTAAGTAACACTGATGGGATCTAATAAAATCAAATCAGCTGTCTGTGGTTTCTAGTTGAAGTTATTTGCCAATTTTCTATTAATACTAAATTTGGTGTCTGGATTTCTCGATATTGATCAACATACAGTCAACACTTTTAGTAGTTCATTTAATAATTTGTGATTGTCAGATTACCTTCTTCTTATCAAAGTATTACCTCAATTCTTGTGTTTTCAGTTGAGGTTAACTTAAACTCCCACGTGGTCGTCTAATTTGGAAGACCTCATTAGTCGTGATAACTTCGGGGCATATCCATATGATGTTCAGTTAACCGAAGTGGATTTGACTAATCTAGTTGATTTATTTAAATCCTGATTCCAAATATTTATAATCTATGCAAAGTCCATTTTGAGGATTACCTATAGAAGGTCTATCATTATTGGGTGTTGCCAAAATTTCTTTGTTTTACAGATATACTAGCACTTTATGGGATACAAGTAGTTTTTCTTTGTAGAAGGTAGTACGATCAGACAACATTTAAGGTTCACGTGCACTTATCGGAAGCGTCGCGAGACGAAGCGTCATTCAGCTGATGTTCGCGCACTTGGCCGAAGCGTCGCGTCACTTCTCGAATAGCTAGGCGAGAATTTCATTTATTTCAGCATTTGAAAGAACGCAGTACGTTGTCTTGTGAGGTACGATGAGCAGTTCGTCAGAAGAGAATCTTCTTGTATTAAGTTTAATTGTCACTATGGAAGAAGAAGAAGAAACAAGAAGAACAAATATTTCTGTATATCAGAGGGAAAGGTTTTTGAACTACAAACTGAAAAATAAGACAAGAATCAAGAAATATTTGAATCTTCTCGACGCCTGTCACCACGCATTGAGGCGAAGCGTCAAGAGAAATGGCTCCTAGTTGGTCCGAAGCGAATTCGCGCGTCGACTGACGCGCCTCTTCGGTTCGCCACGCCGTAGTGCGCGGGCTGCCATTGAAACTAATGTAAACTTCTCGGGCGAAGAATCCACCAACGCATCCTTTATCTATGGAATCCACAACTTTCTTCGCGACGCTTCCGATAAGTGCGCGTATACTTTTAGTATATCTGCGGCCAGTACGTTTCAGTTCTTCGTAGGCAATGCTTGTAAAATAGTTATATCTAGCGTTATTTGTTGAGTTTGTTAAATATTGAAGAATTGTGAGCAAATTTGTTCTGAATGGAGATTTTAGCTTAACCCAATGTCCACCTAATTAAACACTTGATCTAAAAGCAATAAAAATGTGTATCCGGTTTTCATGAAATCAAATAGATGAGCTGAGTTAGTTGTACTGCCGTGTTCAGTACTTTGACCGCGACGTTCGTTAGTTGAATGGCGACTATTCTTCAGTTCTTGGCACAAAAAAGTATTCTTTCGAAAGGTGATATCCAGTTTCCTATTCGTATACACTTTTAATGTTTTTAAAATATTTTAAAATAAGAAACGATGTGCTTATGTTTTGCGCGATACTTTTCCCGTAATCAGAATTTGCACCATAACTTATAATTCATATGAAGAATAAAGTCAACCTAATACTTAATTCTATCAATTATCATTATCACATACTTTAATACAAGTTACTTATAAATGGGTGCATCAGAACAACAGTGGTTCAAGTCCAAAATTTTGATTTTCTTTTTTATTCTCGATTCAGTACCCCCTAATACGGTTCCTTTTCAGAGCAACAAAGATTCAAGTCCACTCCTCAATAGTTGCCTTTAAAATACCACTAGTTTGGTATTGCTGTGAATTAAAAATGAAAATGTTCAGAACAAAGGTGACTCAAGTCCTATTTCTCCTGTCAGGACACGTATTGCTTCAATTAGTGGATGTGACTATGTGACTAAAAATTCAGTCAATTGACTGAAGATTCAAGTCATCAAATTCAAACGTGGACAACCATTTTCTTTATTATTTAGAGAGAATGTCTCAAATGTTATGGACTTTCGAGAGATTTCTTCAATAAAGAATTGCGTTGGAAAGAAATTCACATCTTTAGCAGCGGTAAATCGTGAGCCTCTGTACATGCAACGACGAGCCATAACTTTAGTAAAGAAGAACGATAAAAAATTACTTTCACTTTTTATACCACTTATTTTTCATCAATTTCATAAAAATCTTCCTGTTAAAATTAATACAAGAACATTCTTCCAAGATGGTCAGGATCAGAGGAATCAGTTGTTGGTGATGAAGAGTTCAACAACGAATACCAATTCGACGAATAGAGTAGCTAGTTTTTTTAATATTCATGGTTTTTTGATATAAATTTTATTTTACTTACTTGTTTCAGTCTAAAAACATCTGTGCAATCCTAATACACACAAATTTGAATTTCTAACTTAAATTTGAATTGTATTCAAATTTATTTTCTGTAAAATTATAAAAGAATGTTTTCAGAGCAAGTAAAATAAATAACATAAAATCTTTCAGCTAAATTCAGTTTTATTTTTGTGACTTGGATTCAACAATGCTCCTTAATATGAATTCGTTCAGTGCAACACTGATCTAAGTCCATTTTTTTTCTTAATTGATTGATTAGTTAGGTGTTTTTGAATTTATCATTCATGAAGTATAAGAGAAATGAAATTTAATATATCAACAAAAAGAATCTAACGAATCCAATTTGAAATAAAAAACAAGAAATTATCTATAAACACAAACGCAAATATCTTAATTGAACAAAACTTTGTAAAATGGACTTGGACCACTGTTGTTCTGATACACCCAAATAATGAAACTGACAGGAAGCTCAAAAGCTATCCTTGATTGAAAATATCATGCTTATGTTCACAGCTCCATCGTGGTGTGGCAAATTTGAGAAGATATTCCAATGTTGCTCCTACTACAAAACTCTTCATCGATGGGCAGTTTATCGAATCTAAAACATCTAACTGGGTAGATTTGCATGATCCAGCTACTAATGAGGTAATAACCAAAGTACCTTTAGCCACAAATGCTGAGATGATAGCTGCGGTTGAATCCTGCAAGAACGCTTACGAGTCATGGAGTAAAACTACAGTATTGACAAGGCAGCAATATATGTTAAAATTACAAGCCCTTATTAAAAGAGATATGAAAAAAATTGCAGCGAATATAACAAAGGAACAAGGAAAAACTCTGGCAGATGCTGATGGTGATGTTATGAGAGGAATTCGTAAGTTGGTATTGAATTGAGATATTTGACATATGGATAATACCTATTTCTCGAATATTAACATCGGAGAAAAACGTCACTTAAAATTTAGCGTTAGAAATAAGAAGATTCTTTTTTATATGTTGTGTTTCCTCCAATAATGTTTTCGAGATAATACACAAATTATTTTTTGGATATTTAGTGGTAGTATTTTACATTACAATATAATTTCGGATACGAGAATACATTTTTTAATGATTATTTCGTTTTCGAATAAATTTAAATTTGTTTTTCAATAATGCGTATATTCTCTTATCCTTGTAAATGAAAATTAATTCTTCTAGAGGTGGTGGAGCATAGCTGTGCTGCTGGGAGTCTTCTTCAAGGTGAATCATTACAAAACGTTGCCAAAGACATGGATATTGTATCATACAAATATCCGTTAGGAGTTACTGCTGGAATTTGCCCATTCAATTTTCCTGCAATGGTACCCCTTTGGATGTTCCCTTTAGCACTTATTGCTGGAAATACTATGCTCATGAAACCTTCAGAAAGGGATCCAGGAGCAACTATTCTCCTGATGGAGTTGTTGAATGAATCTGGAGTACCGCCGGGCGTAGTTAATGTAAGAAATATATATATATAAATAATGAATATGCTCCACTTTTTCCATTCTGATGAAATTATTGATTCGAATATTTAAAGAATTGAGTATTATTTTCATTTATTCCTTCAAAATTTCCGCAGGTCATACACGGTACCCACGAATCTGTGAATTTCATTTGTGATCATGAATACATCAAAGCCATAAGTTTCGTAGGCTCTGATAAAGCTGGAAAATACATCTACGAACGAGGAGCTAAAAATGGAAAGAGAGTTCAATCCAATATGGGTGCCAAGAATCACGCAATAATTCTTCCTGATGCTGATAAAGATGCAACTATCAATCAGATTATTGGCGCATCTATGGGAGCTGCTGGTCAGAGATGTATGGCCATTAGTGTGTGCATTCTGGTTGGCGAAAGTCAAAGGTGGATTCCAGATATAGTAAAGAAAGCACAAGAGTTGAAAGTTAATGCTGGACATGAACCTGGAACAGATTTGGGACCAGTGATATCATCTCAAGCCAAACAGAAAATCATAGATCTTATTGAAGCTGGAATTAAACAGGTAATATATTTCACATATTAATCATTTACTTAATTTGACTAAAAACAAAATTGTAAGCTTCATTGACGACAGTTATCTAATAGCATCCACCACCAACAGGAGGCCTGTCAGTGCTTCTACAGTTGGCCATCAACGTGTTGCGTAAGCTAAATCCATCAATAGCGATCTTAAAATCATTTCTGGCTGGGGATCTGATAATTTGGTTGCTTTTAATGTCACCAAGACACAAGGAACTAGGTTTTCACGAAAAACTGACCTCATCGATTCTCAATTAGTATTGGAAAACCAAATTATTAAGCCAACCAATAAACTTTATTTATTGGAAATCGAGGTTGATTCTAAATCAACTTGGCACGAACATGTCTTCATGATTGCTAAGTCAGCAGCACATGCGCATATTTACCTTTTTCTTGCCAAAACACCGTTAAGAAATTCTGCTACAAATCACTGCTTGCATCTACTTGACTTAATTCAGAAAAAAAGGAGTGAGGCTAATAGACGACCCTTTATTGGTCATGGCTCATCAAAAGACGGTTGCCGACTTGTGTCTCTTTCACAGATAATATCACGGCAGGTGTTCTGCATCCCTTATTCCAGCAATAGCACAATTTTTTCGTTACACAAGGTATGCAGGTAATACACTCCAATTTGCAATGCATATCCAAACAGCCAGAACATTGGTGTACCAGTGGGAATTTCTGATCCTTTCCACTGGTGTTCTCGGACTGCTATAACTAACAGCGGTTTAAATCCATCATGAACAACCATTTGTGGAAATCATCTCGAGGATCTTGAAAGTTTATAAGCTTTCATGTTTCCGGTGAGTTTCTCATAAAAACAACTATTTCGAAAATCGAAGAATAAAATCATTGCAATTTATATTGTTAGTGAATATGAACACAGAAAATGAATATTTTATGTAGAAAAAATATAAATACGTTTGCTTGGATTTACTTAAAAGGTATTTCTCAGATAACAAATCGTGTCATTAATTTTCAAATAATGACATGAAATAACATCTTGATTTTATTGTTCTAATCTCTATAACCACCATAATTAATTTTGTTTTCGAAATCTTAATGTCATTTCCATACATAAAAATACTCTTGTTATACATTTCATTAATGACAAAGCGTTTCTGAAATATTTTACAATACTAAAATTATAATGATCTTGAGAGTAAGGTATTAATCCAAGAAATATGTGAAGATATTAATATGAAAGCTATTTTAGCGTAAATCTCAATTGAAGTTTGTTTTGTATATGCAGTAAAATATATAATATTTAGTTAATTTTCATACAAGGGTGTCGTCAAGTAGAAACACAGATAGGCGATTTTCATACAACTGCCTGACAGTTTTAGATCGCCAGTTCAACTTCATAAATTTGAAGATGAATTCTTGAAAAAGTATTGATATTTTAATTATCCGTTTATATATATATATATATATATATATATATATATATATATATATATATATATATATATATATATATATATATATATATATATATATATATATATATATATATATATATATATATATATATATATATATATATATATATATATATATATATATATATATATATATATATATATATATATATATATATATATATATATGTGTGTGTGTGTGCTTACACTATTTTTGTGTATATTTCTTCATCATATGACGATGATTTAGGTATATTATTCATCGGCATCATAACTGTTTCTCTCGAGGGTCGCTTTGAGAACTTTTGAAATGGATGCATGCCAAGATCCCTTGGAACAAATACATATATTGAATCAATTACCGCTTGTAAACTTCATAATTTACGCGGCCTCTAGTTAAGAGAACAATACACTAAAGTATTAGTAATTTTTATTCGAGAGAGAAATCTGTTCAAACATTTAGCAAAGATTGGCATTCTTACACATTAGTTTTCTGAATTTTTCTTTAATCATAAAGTAGTTCATCAAAATAAGAACGACGTTAATTTTCAGGGTGCGAAATGCGTTCTCGATGGAAGGAATATTAAAGTAGAAAAATACCCTAACGGCTATTTCGTAGGACCTACTATTTTAACAGACGTAAAAAAAGACCAAGATTGCTATAAGGAAGAAATATTTGGCCCAGTGTTATCAATTATGTCAGCTGATACCCTAAAAGATGCTCTCCAAATCATAAACTCTAATCCATATGGTAATGGTACTGCCATTTTTACTTCAAGTGGAAGTGCTGCTAGACAATTTGTGAATGAAGTGGATGCTGGACAAATAGGTGTAAATGTTCCCATTCCGGTTCCTCTTCCAATGTTCAGCTTTACTGGATCAAGAGGAAGTCACCACGGTGATTTGCATTTCTACGGAAAACAAGGACTAAATTTCTACACTCAGACCAAGACGATCACCTCATTATGGCGTAAAGGACAAGCAATTTCTGGTGCATCAGTTGCCATGCCTGTACATAATTGAGTAGATATAAATTTCAAACCAATATGATCAATGTCTATTCTATACTGCATACAAATGTTTTTTTAGTATACAAATTAATCATTTTCACATTATTTATCATGAAAATTTTCAAATAAGTATATTCAATTTCTCTATTGCTACTATGTAGGTATAACCCTCAAATTTCTATTTAGTGAGGGAAATTGAATAAAAATTCTCATGATATCAAGTTCGTTAATTTTTCTGGCACTGTTATTCTTTCTTCTGTCTTCACGAATAGTTATAACCTTTTTTGGTGAAACAATCAATAAGGTTCTTCTAGCAAACGTTGCAAATTTTTTCATTTTATTTCTCTTATCTCTTTATATATATATATATATATATATATATATATATATATATATATATATATATATATATATATATATATATATATATATATATATATATATATATATATATATATATATAATCTTTTGATAATTATTAGCAATAACAGGCTGGTTGAATCTTAAAAAACTCAATTTTATCAAAAAGTTAACGCCTCACCACGACATTCGAAATTGAAATTTCTTTGACATTTATTGATTTGAAAAAATTGAATAAACAGGGCTGCTTTGTATATGCTATTCAGTCTAATATTAATATTCAAAATTGTAATTATTAGATGGTAAGGGAAACCAAAGAAACCTTTACCTACGTAATGTTTGAAAATAATAATAATAGGGTACTATTTATCTAACAACAAAGAAATTAGTTATGGGAAAACATTAAAGAAGTGGAGTAGAATTATCGGTATAGTACGCTTATATGGAAGCAGCCGTTATGGAAGCAGCCGTTGACACGTGTTTCGGACTCTTTGGTCCTCATCAGAACGGCGTAGCTAAGTATTGGATTGAAAATTTGGAGATGAAAATAGTTTAATAAATAAAATCCTCTGTTATGGAAGAAAATCACTTATTTGTTTTTTTCAATCCAATACTTAGCTACGCCGTTCTGATGAGGACCAAAGAGTCCGAAACACGTGTCAACGGCTGCTTCCATATAAGCGTACTATACCGATAATTCTACTCCACTTCTTTAATGTTTTCCCATAACTAATTTCTTTGTTGTTAGATAAATAGTACCCTATTATTATTAT
Source organism: Cynegetis impunctata (assembly GCA_030704885.1). Classification (NCBI taxonomy): domain Eukaryota; kingdom Metazoa; phylum Arthropoda; class Insecta; order Coleoptera; family Coccinellidae; genus Cynegetis; species Cynegetis impunctata. The sequence goes on along the minus strand of JARQZK010000776.1, from coordinate 461,552 downwards.
TTTCAAACATTACGTAGGTAAAGGTTTCTTTGGTTTCCCTTACCATCTAATAATTACAATTTTGAATATTAATATTAGACTGAATAGCATATACAAAGCAGCCCTGTTTATTCAATTTTTTCAAATCAATAAATGTCAAAGAAATTTCAATTTCGAATGTCGTGGTGAGGCGTTAACTTTTTGATAAAATTGAGTTTTTTAAGATTCAACCAGCCTGTTATTGCTAATAATTATCAAAAGATTAAAAATAGATCACAGGCAACAACAATTCGAATAAATAATTAAATATTGCAAGCTGAAAATATGGCAATGATCCTAAACTTAAGCTGAGAGTTTTAAACTGTAAGTACCCTTTTTTTAAAAGATTTGAAATTCTAAATAAATAAAAAATTTCATTAAAAACGGCTACTTCCATATAAACGAACTATACCGATAATTTTTGCTTTACTTGTTTAATATTTCCCAAAACTATTTTTCTTTTTTAATGTTAATTTACTCCTTCTGAGATCTCTCGGATGGAATTAATCGCCTCCGTGGCAAAGTTTGACCAAATCTCCCATGCCGGAGAGTTCAAACAATAAACCACAAATAAGTGATTTTCTTCCATAACAGAGGATTTTATTATAAAAATTTCATTAAAAACGGCTACTTCCATATAAACGAACTATACAGATAATTTTTGCTTTACTTGTTTAATATTTTCCCAAAACTAATTTTCTTTTTTAATATTAATTTACTCTTTCTGAGATCTCTCGGATGGAATTAATCGCCTTCGTGGCAAAGTTTGACCAAATCTCCCATACCGGAGAGTTCAAACAATAAACCACAAATAAGTGATTTTCTTCCATAACAGAGGATTTTATTTATTAAACTATTTTCATCTCCAAATTTTCAATCCAATACTTAGCTACGCCGTTCTGATGAGGACCAAAGAGTCCGAAACACGTGTCAACGGCTGCTTCCATATAAGCGTACTATACCGATAATTCTACTCCACTTCTTTAATGTTTTCCCATAACTAATTTCTTTGTTGTTAGATAAATAGTACCCTATTATTATTATTTTCAAACATTACGTAGGTAAAGGTTTCTTTGGTTTCCCTTACCATCTAATAATTACAATTTTGAATATTAATATTAGACTGAATAGCATATACAAAGCAGCCCTGTTTATTCAATTTTTTCAAATCAATAAATGTCAAAGAAATTTCAATTTCGAATGTCGTGGTGAGGCGTTAACTTTTTGATAAAATTGAGTTTTTTAAGATTCAACCAGCCTGTTATTGCTAATAATTATCAAAAGATCAAAAATAGATCACAGGCAACAACAATTCGAATAAATAATTAAATATTGCAAGCTGAAAATATGGCAATGATCCTAAACTTAAGCTGAGAGTTTTAAACTGTGAGTACCCTTTTTTTAAAAGATTTGAAATTCTAAATAAATAAAAAATTTCATTAAAAACGGCTACTTCCATATAAACGAACTATACCGATAATTTTTGCTTTACTTGTTTAATATTTCCCAAAACTATTTTTCTTTTTTAATGTTA
>JARQZK010000776.1:382500-455000 GCA_030704885.1 Cynegetis impunctata | reverse complement strand
AACATACTCTAGCCCTAGTATTGGTATTTAGAGCAATATGATAAATCTTTATAAAGAGAGAATTAAATACACAAATAATGTCAAATTTTCATTTTGAAAATATGAGTACTAGTTTAGTATTGTATTACTATAGGGGAGACTAGGGAGGCTTGATACACTTAACACTCCATCTAAAATAATTTAAAAAATATTCATCGTGCAAATTCTCTAATTAGCTTCCAACACAACTGAATAAATTGCAGTCAATTTCGGATACTTTACAGATGTCAGTTTAGAATGTGCAATAAGTTATTAACTGTTTTACCAAAATATGCAAAGTGTATCAGTCCCCCCATAGTAAGGGAGCTTTGATACAATATATGGGGGCCTTGATACGTGACTAGGTTTTTACAATTATTCTAAACATTAGTTTATTTAGAGCGGCTTTTAAATTATAAATAATCTAAATTATCTAGCCAGTTGGGTGAGCCGAAGCCTTAAGTCCCGGTGGGGCTCCATCTGTCATATAATCTTGTATGTGAACCCGCGGAAAAACATAAAATGGAGGAATAGTATTTCCTATTGCATTAATTGTACACAGAACCGCTACTGTCTGTCCTCGTTCACCTGAGGTTGCTTTACATACTTGTTTTTGTCCTTTTTTCGAAATAATTTTGCAGGGTTTGTGGACAGTTTGAATCCCAGTCTCATCACAATTATAAATAGACTCAGGTCCAAAATGGTCTCGATTTAACACCCCTTTCAATACCTTGAAAAATTCTCCCACCGTGTGTCGGTTAAAAGCTGTTCCACGAGAAAGACTTGTTGGTTCAGGTTTCCGCAGTGATAAGTCATTGTTTCGGTTCATAAATCCCCGAACCCACTCATACGAGGCTCTTTCATTTTTTGTCCAATTTGGGGGAAATTTCTTCTTAAATTCTACAGCACATAAATATGCAAACTTTCTGGTTTCTTTTGAAGTCAACCCGTAGTTCATATAAGCAGCAGTTACTAAATATGCTGATAGATTTTTCTCTTCTTCTGAATTAAAAATTTGCGAAGTTGCAAAATTCGGAACAAATTTTGTCCCATCGCCGATTACCTTATATTTTAGTACATATCTTCGCAGGGTCATCTTGCCTATGCCATATTTTGTAGCCGTAGTTCTGAGTGGGCATCAATCTGCAACTTCTTTCACCACCCTTTTCATTCTTTCAGGCGATGTAACTGTTCTGTTTGTTTTCTTTTTTTTTTTGAATGGCATCTGAAATGATAAGGAATATTATTGTTTTCAAATGCCACTATTAAGGGAGGCATGATACATGTATCAGGTCTGCCCCACATAACATGTATCAAGCCTCCTTCATGTGGAACATTTTACAAAACTTCGTATTAGAAAAACTCTACATTATATTGAGAATCTAAATTATGTGATGAGTTATAGCTAAATATATATATTATAACATATATATTCAATAAACATGATATTCTGAAACAGTTGTCTGCAAAAGATTTACACTTACCTTCACAAAATGTACAAATTATTCACCCAATTACGATTTTTTGTCACCGACAAGTCATCTTTGCGCCTAACGAATACAAACTAATATTGAGTGTAACGGCCACGTGCAAGGACTCAGCTGTTGCCAAATCTAGTAATGGCAAAATATTATAGGCGGTTAATTTAAACGTGTATCATACCTCCCACAGTATCAGGCCTCCCTAGTCTCCCCTATTACTGTATTAGTTATTTTCAAATACTTAAATATATTTATATTTATTATATAAATATTTTCAAAGCAATAACTTTGAGATATTGTTTTCATTGAATGAACCCTCAGCCTTATTCCAAGTGAACTGAAATTAGCTATTTCACTCATTAAATCAAAGTGCTATTACTGTGCGATAGCAATATTTTATGTTTTATACTTTAAACTTGATAGTTAAGGCTTTATTCAAATATAATTTCAGTGTTTTCGGAGCTATGTATTCACTGCTCTGTAATAGTCTATAAGCATAATTATTTCTGTATTTTAAGAAAATACCGTGCGTGTTTATGTTTTGTTTCGTTTTTCAATGCCAAAATATGTGTCAGGCTTCTCAAGTTTCCCGGAGTGTCGAGCTATCGAGAGTTGAGGTTCGGTGTTCTAATGTTGATCATATGACTCTAAAATGCTTAAAAAAATTTTAAAACTCGCTATTTTTCATTTAAAATTCAGAAAATTTCCTCCGGCAAGACCTCCAGTATGGGCCCCCCCAATATTTTTCATAAGTCGGTGCCTCTGTATATATACAGGGTGATTCATTAATACGTGTAAATATTTTAACGGGAGAATTTTGAGCCCAAAATATGAAGATCTAACCCAATTTGCTCATATAAAATATTTCTCCTTACTGAGTTACAGGGTGTTTTATTTCGATTATTAAAAATGAATTTTGTTCATTACTTCAATGCTGCTTGATATTTCTTTATGATATTTGGCAGTAAGTTAAAGTAGTTTGGGACACATCAAATAATAGTAAAGAAGACTTTCTCGCTATCACCAGTGGCGTACGGCAGGGGCACGGGAAGAGTTCTCGTTTCCTAAATTCTACGCCACTGGCAGAATTGTCATTTTAGTATAATTTTTCGATTCTCCTATATTTTCTCTGTAAATAAGGTATTCTATTTTCGTAACGCTAGAGCCACTATTTTTCGAGATATTTAACGTAAAACATATGGCTGCACAATTCCTTTGATTTTAATGTACGAGTCATATCGGGTTTTTTGTCATACGATTGCATGTATTTAAATTGAAAAAAAAATTATTAGGTATTTTTTTTAAATTTATAATAATATTAACAAACAATTTAAAACATAACAACTACAAAAATATCCAGCGCTACATAAAAAAAGTTCAAAATAAATACTTAATTATGAAGATCTTCTTTACAAATTTTGGAAGAATATCAAATTTATGAACAAAACTTGAAAACAATTTACAATAAATGTTCAATATGCTCTCCGTTTACCTCAATAAGTTTTTTCATTCTTTCGTTGAACGATCTTCTAACTTTAAAAAATATGTTTGGCTGATTCGCAAAAAAATTAGCGGAATTTACAATTTGCTGCCATAGTTCCTGGCTAGTATTTCTCGTTTGGGAGTATAGCCACTATTTTTCGAGATATTTAACGTTGAACATATGGCTGCATAATTACTTTGATTTTAATTATGTATCAATCATGTTGGTGTTTTTGTAATAGAATTGTTAATTAAGTAATTATTATGCATGTGTCTAATGTCATAATAGATGCAGTTCACATTTATTTGGAAATAGATATGAGGAAGTCTTAAATAATTATTTTGATCTAGTAGGATGGTGTCACAACTGACAGTTGTTGACAATATTATCTATGAAGATTGTGACTGTTATAAATTTTTTAAAAACAGATTAAGTGAAGATGCAGCGCCCTAATGTTTTTTGTAATACTGAAATGCGCGATATGCTTTGTGTTTATGCACAAGAAAATTATTCCTGTCTTGCTGCTACTCAAAGATATGGAGAAATGTATCCAGATAGAGTTCAGCCCAATCATCAAACCTTTCGCAATATTTTTAGAAGATTAGGAGAGACTGGACAATTCAAGCCAAAACGTGATGTGGGCCGACCTTAACATATTTCTGTAGATCAGGAAGATGACATATTAGTGAGAATTGCAGAAAATCCACAACTTAGCACTCGTCGCTTATCTTCAATGACTGGGGTAAGCCAATCTACAGTTTTTAGAATACTGAAAAAGGGAAATTTGAAACCTTACCATTTTACTCCAGTACAAAACTTATTACCAAGAGATTTTTCCTGCAAGATTGAATTTCGCTCAGTCGATGGCAAATAAAAAAAATGAAAATCTGAACTTTTATGAAAATGTTATCTTTAGCGACGAAGCTACTTGTACACGGAGAGGAATATTTAACTGGAGGAATAGCCACAGTTGGAATACTGAAAATCCTCATTTATATTGTGAGTCACATTTTCAACGCGAGTTTAAAATTAATGTTTGGTGCGGTATACTCGGAGACCGTTTGTTAGGTCCATATGAACTACCTGAAAATTTAAATGGTAATTCGTATTTGGAGTTTCTACAAACTAAACTTTTCGATGAGCTAGAACAATTGCCACTTAACCAAAGGAGAGACATGTGGTTCATGCACGATGGAGCACCACCCCATTATACATCAATAGTGCGGAATTATCTAGATAATAAATTTCCTCATCGTTGGATTGGCAGAGGTAGTGAATTTCCGTGGCCGCCTCGAAGTCCCGATTGTAATCCATTAGATTTCTATTTCTGGGGGCATATGAAATCACTGGTATACTCCCAAACAATAAATACTCGCCAGGAACTATGGCAGCAAATTGTAAATTCCGCTAATTTTATTGCGAATCAGCCAAATATATTTTTTAAAGTTAGAAGATCGTTCAACGAAAGAATGAATAAACTTATTGAGGTAAACGGAGATCACATTGAACATTTGTTGTAAATTGTTTTTGAGTTTTGTTCATAAATTTGATATTCTTCCAAAATTTGTAAAGAAGATCTTCATAATTAAGTATTTATTTTGAACTTTTTTTATGTAGCGCTGGATATTTTTGTAGTTGTTATGTTTTAAATTGTTTGTTAATATTATTATAAATTTTAAAAAAATACCTAATAATTTTTTTTTCAATTTAAATACATGCAATCGTATGACAAAAAACCCGATATGATTCGTACATTAAAATCAAAGGAATTGTGCAGCCATATGTTCAACGTTAAATATCTCGAAAAATAGTGGCTCTAGCGTTACGAAAAATGAATACCTTATTTACAGAGAAAATATAGGAGAATCGAAAAATTATACTAAAATGACAATTCTGCCAGTGGCGTAGAATTTAGGAAACGAGAACTCTTCCCGTGCCCCTGCCGTACGCCACTGGTGATAGCGAGAAAGTCTTCTTTACTATTATTTGATGTGTCCCAAACTACTTCAACTTACTGCCAAATATCATAAAGAAATATCAAGCAGCATTGAAGTAATGAACAAAATTCATTTTTAATAATCGAAATAAAACACCCTGTAACTCAGTAAGGAGAAATATTTTATATGAGCAAATTGAGTTAGATCTTCATATTTTGGGCTCAAAATTCTCCCGTTAAAATATTTACACGTATTAATGAATCACCCTGTATATATATATATATATATATATATATATATATATATATATATATATATATATATATATATATATATATATATATATATATATATATATATATATATATATATATATATATATATATATATATATATATATATATATATATTACTGAGAAGCACACTTTGAATTCGTAAACGTAAATTTGTAATTCGTTGACAGCATAATTGGATGAAATCATATATAACTATGACAATGGTCTTGGTAAAAATGATGAATTATTCACAAAAATTCATTTCTCTGATCGTTTATTTATGATAATCTATATATATATATATATATATAAATATATTTCTTTATATATATTTATATATATATATATATATATATATATAAATAGATATATATAAAAATATAAATATATATAAATATATATATATATATATATATATATATATATATATATATATATATATATATATACATATCTATATATATATATATAAACATATATATATATATATATATATATATATATATATATATACCTATATATAAATATAAATTATTTCTATTTTTGAAATGTATATGCTTTACTGGGAATATGTTCACTTGTAAATATTCATATATATAGATTATCATAAATAAACGATCAGCGAAATGAATTTTTGTGAATAATTCATCATTTTTACCAAGACCATTGTCATAGTTATATATGATTTCATTCAATTATGCTGTCAACGAATTACAAATTTACGTTTACGAATTCAAAGTATGCTTCTCATATTATATATATATATATATATATAATATATATATATATATATATATATATATATATATATATATATATATATATATATTATATATATATATATATATATATATATATATATATATATATATATATATATATATATATATATATATATATATATATATATATATATATATATATATATCTATATATATATATATATATATATATATATAACTTACTCTCGATTGAATAACCTAAATAATTTTTCTTAGTATTCTGATTATTTGATTTTTTACGGCATATGTGACATAGGTACTGAAATATCTTTACATCTAATGATTTTTTTTCAAAAGAAATGAGTCTTTAATGAATAGTCATTCATAGCAAGCGCGGATCCTGCGTTGTGGGCACTGTGGGCATGCCCACAACCCTAATTGAGGTGGATAGATAATTTTCGAGCTCTGTGGAAATTTAGAATAGAATAGATGCAGACGACTCGTACTCAAACGCTATTTGTCTTCAACAAGTTGTACAGCGACTTATAAGCAAAACTGTACAAAACGCAATTATAGACATTTGTGAAGAAGATATTCAGAAATCCATTTTTCCCTATTCTGTTTGATGAGTCTATGTTTCAATGAATACTTTATTCAGGGAGATTATTTATGCATTTGCGAAGCTTATGAAATGCTTCAATGTGAAGACGGGGGTAGTGAAGCTCAGATGGCACAAAAGAATTACAGTAAACAATTGGCGAAAATCGTGAAAAATCTTTTCTACAAGTTTGATGATCTCTCTGTTTAGGGACAGGTACTGATAGCTTTTCAGTAATGGCATAAAAAGTGCTATCCAGGAACTCTCTAAGAAAGCTATTCTTGCAAAACGTCCTTGTAGTAATCATATCTTATATAACTCCATGGTCAAGCCATCAAAAGTCGCTTCTTGTAGAAACACAACTAGGGCGATGGAAAAAATCATAGCATTTACAAACGCTTCTGCAAAACGTCATAAATAGTATTCTCAGAAGAACTTGGTGGTACGAAAGTTCAAAGTATATGCGAGACACAGTGGATTTGAAATTTTGAACGCACTGTATAGAATATCGACATGGTAAGACATCATGCGACGCCCACTGTCTGCTGCAAACATCAAGTAGCTCATCAACTTTTATCATATCATCAATATGCATGAACGATAATTATTCAAGGTAAGTGAACAAAACATTTCAAAACCTTCTAAATGTAGTTGTTTTTTTTCCAGGCAGGTAGTTGAATGATTTTTTTTATATTTTAGGAATTTCAGTTTTCTAGGGTCGATTCCTGCAAACTGCATCGATTGACATCAAAACAGCTAGGTACCGATATTATATTCAAGTAAATATTTCCAGAGGCGGCAGTACAAGCAGATTAGCTGGAGAATAAACAGGTCCAATTATCAGGCTAAATCGGCAGACCAGTACTTCTGGAGGTCAATTTTTTATAGTCCTATTAGATGCCGCTAATGATTTAGAGCAAACACTGTACTCGATCTATTTCAGAATAGAGTTTCTCACCCAAACTTGATGTCATTATCAGAGACTGGGATATCGAGACAGTGAAAAAAGTGGTCCAGCTGTAACAGCTATTGATTAACAAAAGGGAATCGACAGTAACGAATACCGACTCTGAATGGCCAAATGGAAAAGAGAATGTGAAATAGTCATTACCTCATCTCTGCGAAACAAGCGACAAATATTTGAACATTAATATAAAAACTTATTCACAAATACTGGCAGTCATCGCAGCTACCGCGGAGACATCGTTTTTTACTCTTGCTGGCGTGCCTCAACGGCACAGGAAACATAATCCGGGATAGCCCTTCCAAGTATACACAAAGATGTGAGCCTGGATATCGATAAAATTATCAAAGTTTTCGCGAAAAAGTAACATAAGTTTGATTGTGTTTTTAACTAAGAACCTGAAGAACTATTCAGTGTAGAATGTTTACCACCTTTTAAGTAAATCTAATATGCTTACAACATGTGAATATTTCTTCCCAATGGATTCAGTAGTTTGAAGTTCAGATGTGATATTGTGGTGTACAAACACACATTTACTTTTGTGATTTTTGTCAACAAACAGACTAACATTACAGGTTCATCAATGTAATGGTGTTCTCCCCGTGGTTTTCCCCTTTTGAACCTATACAAGTATACATTGAAAAAGATTTTTTTCAGTGCTTCACACAATTACTAGATGTCTCCTTTGTTGGAATGCAATGTATATGTCGCAGCCAACTAGCTTAATTAGCCGTTCAATTAAGAGCCTAGCCTCTTTACTAAACAGCGCCGTTCAACTGGCGGCCTGAATGATACTCAGCCATTTGATATAACAGCTAGGCAAATGACTTCGGTCGATGACGTTTCATTACTTGCCCAGTCTGTTCATTTCAATTTAGTTCTAGTTCCATTTTGCCACCTAGCGCCGAAATTCTCCAAATTGTCAATATGGCGTCAGCAAACAACAAATTTTATGGTGTTTTTCAAAGTTTAATAAAAAATAGTACAATGGAAGGGTGAAGTGACAATAATAATGTGAATTTAGCTGTATTAAATAAAGAATTTCTTATGTCAGATGTTTCGTCGTTTTTATTCCTGTCACATAGTCACCCTATCGTACGAATGGCCTAAGCATTAGCCAGCCAGTTTATTAAATGATGTAAAAAACGCTACGGCTGAATATCATTCAGGCTGCTAGTTGAACGGCGCTGTTTAGTGAAGAGGCTAAGCTGCTAATTGAACTGCTAATTAAGCTAATTGGTTGCGACATATAGATCGTGAGCGAGTCTGTAGTCTAACTCGCAACCTTTCCTGCTGGTGCTGGATCCGCGCGTGATTGACAGTGTAAGATGAAGATTAAATAATATCAGTTATGTTTTTATTTGGAGTATAGGATCTTTAAATTTTGAGAAACGATTATACTAGTGCAGGGGTCGGTAACCTTTTTTTATTCCCGATGAGGTGAATTGTTGTTATATAAGTACGCGCATCAGAAAAAATATTATAACCGCTGTGAAACAATGGTTAAAAATAAAAATTTACACATTTATTATAAAAAATAACGCATGACGCACGTTTCGTTGGAACTTCACCTTCTTCAGATGCTATAGATCTGATAGCATCTGAAGAAGAAGAAGTTCCACCGAAACGTGCGTCATGCGTTATTTTTTATAATAAATGTGTAAATTGTTATTTTTAACCATTGTTTCAATATGTTTATTAATTTACACCAAGTATCGGCCCAATCAATCCAAACATGTATTTACTTTGATGTGTGCGCAGGATTATTATATTTTCTTGGCAATTGCAATTTTGCAATATTGCAGTTAGTTTTTCAATATGTACTATTAGTCTATTCTAGCTACTAGTATAAATCAACTGAGCCGCAGGCTTTCGATCTCTGTACTCGTGTTATGCCAAATTAATCAAAATACTTAAGATATTTTATTAATGTGTGCACTATCAATTCAAAATTATATATGACAATACAAGGATTAAGGCTACCTTCAAATGAAAAGTAATTAAGATATTAAATTATCACTAATTCGCCAAAAAATATCTGATGAATTTTTTTTAGAAAAAAAAAGCGCGTGAGCAGTACAGTTCTGTCACTGTGGTCGTATTTTCCTTGATTTTTTTTTCACATACATCTTATCAACTCCCTAAGTCAATTTGGAGGTACTGTGTAGGTGAGCTAAACCATAAAATTCATGAAAATCTGGGAATATCTATATTAAAATAGAGGCTCTCAGGAAAAATAATTGAAAATACCAAAAAACACATCCCATGTATGAACTCAATCCAGGTATGAAATTTCAACACCGTAGCTGTGGAGGTACGCAAATACCCATAAACCACGAAAAATAAAGGAAGTTTCTACATAACAATGACCGCGGTAGAAATTTTCAACCCTCTAACCCAATTTGAACAGGGTTTTTAGCTTCATATATTCTCCAAAATGCTCGAGACTGCTGAATTTTGTATAAATCGTTTACTATTAATTTATACATATTTTTCCACCCGTTTTATAAATTTCTACTGATGCATCTCCCGTTACTCCTTGGCATATAGTTTGAAATAGACAAAAGATTCAGTGAATTCACCCAAACTTTAGTTATTTCGTTATGCCTCCAACAAACTCCGGATACAAAAGTTCAGCTCGAGTAGTCTGATGGCGCTGGAGGTGCCAATAATTTACCGATAAAAAAATAATTCACATATATATATATATATATATATATATATATATATATATATATATATATATATATATATATATATATATATATATATATATATATATATACATATACACAGGGTGTTCGGCACATGAACCACCAAAATTTTTAGGGATATTTTTGGGATAGACCCTGGGTTCGAAGACTCACGGTCAAGGAGATATAATTTTTTTTCTTAAATTATCCAAAATCCTGCATTCAAACCCTCGTAAGTTTTTTACTAACACCTGTACAAGCACAATTTCTTTAAATAAATATTCTGTAATGTATGCTTGTTCAAATAATGCATAGTTTTCGTTACAACTGACAGTACCAAAGGCACATATGAAAAGAAATATTTTCCTTTTTTGTTCGATCAATGTTATTTTATGATCGTTTATTTGAACAAAAGTTTAACTGCTAACAATTTATTGTTCAATATCAAACTGGTAAAAAATTTTTTGTAGAAGTAGAAATTTTTTTTTCGAACAAAGAGATTATCGTTCATTTGATGAAAAGTAGAACTACCAATAATAATTTAATGGCTACATTCTCTCTTGATACACATTTTGTTAGAAAAAAATGTATAACAAGAGAGCAGTTAGGTATTTAATTATTGTAAGTAGTTTAATTTTTGTTCAAATAAACGATCATAAAATCATATCATAATAAAAAAGGAAAATATTTCTGCTTCAACAAATAACTAGCTACCGTAACGGTTGAAGTAAGAAAGAGGTGTCAAACGTTCATTAGGACCAAGGGAGAACAAAATTTGTAACTAGAGAATAGTTACCCAGATATTAAATTATTGTTATTAGTTTAAATTTTACTCAAATAAACGATCATAAAAAAAGTTTTCCTCACTAAGTCCGAACGATTTCCGTCTTTTTGAAGGAATATCCCCAATCTGAAGCAGAAATGTTTTTTTTGCAATGTGGAGCATACCGTAAGAAAGGTTATTAACTAGATAAATGTTGAAAAGGGAGTGAAGATCCTAATTGTTGTTACTTTTTTCAACATTGAATTTTGAATTTGATTTATTTTCACAAAATCTCTTATTTTGTGGGATACAGGTCCTTATATGTTCCTATGTTACTGTCAGTTGTAACGAAAACTATTGATTATTTGAACAATTATACTGCTTGTACAGGCATAAGTAGAAAACTTACATTTAAATGCGGAATTTTGGGTAAAATAAGGGCGGGAGTGAAGGCGAAACTTTTCGGACTGTAAGTGTAAATAACTTGAGTTTGACTTAAAGGAATTTTGTTAACAAGATAAGGTTTAAGAAAGAAAGGTTTGTTAAATAAAATAAAAAGTAACAATGCTATTCTGGTTCTTGCCGCTCTCGCTAGAGGGCGTGTTTTACAATGTTAACAGTTTTTTTAAATTTGCTCCGAAATGTCGAATGAAAAGGTATGATTATTTTATTAGATTAGAAAAGTAGATTATATTTGCAACAAAAAATATTTCAACCGCATGTCGATATCTATATTCGTTTAAAAGTTATCGCTTAAAGAATATTTTATTAATTAATATATTAAAGAAACAAAATGAAAATTTCGTTGCATGTCGTGGATAAATAAAAAACAGTTTGAAACTTCATTCTCATGTTTTTCAAGTTCAGGATTCAATATTTTCTTTTCATTTTATTTCAAAAATTACTTAGGTATTTATAGTTTAGCCAAAAATTAAATCTTAGAAGGCCGTCAAAAGACTTGGTAGAAAGTTTCCATAGAAACGAATTTTTTTTACAAATAGATGGTTAATTTTTTGTCTTGTAAATACCCTAATTAAATTTTTTAATATGTCGTATACGAATGAGGGTATGTTAACCGTTTATTTTGAATGTTTGCAAAATGCTGCTACTGCCGAAAGAGAATACGCATTTATATAATAAGAAATGTTTTCAAAAGAATATCCAAACAATTGAAAATAGAAATTTTCTATCCCAAATATTAGAAACTGACGAGGCCACTTTCTTCATTTCAGGGAAAGCTAATACCCATAATAAGCTATACTGGTCAGAAACAAATCCTCACTGGTTGAGAGAAGTTCAATTTCAAAATCGATGAAATGTGAATGTGTGTTGTGTGGTTTGGGTGGAACAATTATTGGGCCATATTTTTTTTGAATTGCGATACAGTGCAATAGGTCTATTATTTTCGGGTTTAATACGAATGAAAAATACCTGGAACAAAATATTATAGTGAAATATATAGAGAACGGAAAAAAGCTAAGTTACTGTACGATCCAAATCTTCTAAGAAGTAGAATAGAGAAATTCAAAAAGGATTTGGTATTTACGTAGCGTTCTGTTTTGAAATTTGGAAAAATTGCACCAATTTTTATTTCTTTACTACCTTCTACTTTAAGGGTTATAAACATCCGACATATATTTATTTCGATATATTGTTTCTATTTTCAATAAATTGGTAGTGAGATAACATATTATCGATTTATTATATTCATGTCATTACAGTATTTGATATACGAATCAACTTCATTTACTCTTGTTGTGGACCAATTAAACAGATAATGTTAGTTAATGGCATGTTTATAATTTTACCTCTTCATTTATAGTATTTTTTGAATTTATGGTTGTATATACTTGGTTTAAATCCATAATAATATGATTAGAAAAATACAGGTTTGATTGTAACGATGACTATATAATAAATGATTCTATGACTTGGCGTTTCATCACACTCTGGATTCATCAGATATAACTGAATACTGAAATCTTGGTATCGCCATTTGCATAAATTTTGGGTACCTAAAAGAAACTATTACAACAAAAAAGTTTCTTTTAGATACTGAAATTTAGCCACCTAGTGGTGAAACGCCTCGTCATAGATTCAATCCTTGTAACCCTAAAATCAAACACGTGTTTCTCTAATAACATTCCATTGTAATATAGGTACAAATGTTACCTTAAGTTCATATGGGAGATTATTTAATAATTTATTGATTCTATAAAATTGAGTCAACTTTGTTTAATGTGAATCTGGAAAAATAACTATCACAGCTACTTATTGATACGTAGGAATTCCTATATTTGTTCATTAAAAGTGGAATTTCTGAATCTTGTTGAAGATTGCCGCCTCGAGGCCAGAAAATGTTTTCCAGTATTTTTGAATTTTATCGGGAAATTCTAATTCTTTGAGTAATTTGCATACTTTAATTCATACATATATTTTATGGATTATGAAAGCCTCCATAGGTATATTTTTTCGGTTTCCAACTTCCAGAGAAATATTACATTTAATTGAGTTTTACCTTTTTTTAATGTTCCATTTTGGAGTTCACGTAGTTGTCTGTTTTCAATTTCACCAGTAAATTGTGAGCAAGTTTCAAAAGACATAATTTTTTTTGAGCCTCCAATTGGACTTTTCATGTGTGGACTAGGATAAAATCAACTTTATACAATTGAAACTTATCAAAAATATCACAAAAAAATGATATGAGAAGATATTGAAATATATCAAATAAAATTACGTATTAAATTATGTTTCGACTTTGTTTTATATGGAGCGTTCAGCTTTTGATGTGAGTACTTCACATTATATTTGAAAAATTCGAAAAATCATGACATGTCTACAATAAAATGGCGGCGATTATGTGAGAGAGTTGAGACCTCGGAAAGGTACTTTCCCAACATCAACTCAATCACCACGAAAAAAAACTCTACATAAAACTGTATTCAACGTAATACAAATTTCCAACTCTCTAACTCAAATTGGAGGGACTTACAGGTGCAGAAATACTCTAAACCTCATTATCGAAAGTCTGGAGGTGCACAAGTCTAGACTAATTTTACCCATGTTTCCATAGTTTTGTTCTGTCTCAAGAACAAAATACCAGCTCATATGGTCTAATCGATGCTGCTGGATATACCAAAATGTAATGGATAAAAATAATATATATATATATATATATATATATATATATATATATATATATATATATATATATATATATATATATATATATATATACAGGGTATTCGGCACATGAAGCACAAAAATTTTTTTGGGTATTGTTATAGTTATTTGTTACCTTTTCTCTCTGAACCCTGGATCCTAAGACTCACGGTTAAGGAGGTATAATTTTTGAAATTTTTTTCTCAAATTTCCCAAATTTTCGCCTTCAAACCCTCATATGTTTTTTATTAATAATTTTAAAAGCCCAATTTTTTCAACCGAATATTCTGTAATGTGTGCTAGTTCAAATAATTGATATTTTTCATTACAACTGTTGGTACCGAAGGCGCATACAAGGATTCTTATTCGGAAAAATTAGTGATTTTGTGAAAATTAATCAACTTGAAAATTCAATGTTGATTAAAGTAACTACGATTGAGAGCTTCACTTTCCTTCTTTACCTACTCAATAAACTTTTCAACGGTATGCTACACATTGATAAGAAAAAAATATTTCTGCTTCAAATTGCGGATATTCCTTCAGAAATCAGAGATCGTTCGGACTTGTGAGGAAAATAATTTAATTTTTATGACCGTTTATTTAAACAAAATATCAATTTCATCCGAACTGTTCTTCCTTGTTTCTAATGCACGTCAGGCACCTCTTTCTTACTTCAGCCGTTACGGTAGCTACTTATTTGTTGAGCAGAAATATTTCTCCTTTTTGTTCGATCAGAATGTGATTTTATAATCGTTTATTTGACGGAAAGTTACTACTTATAATAATTTAATACCTGTCTGTCCTCTTGGTATACATTTTGTTACAAAAAAAATTATTTTTTCCAACAAAATGTGCAACAAGAGAGCAGGTAGGTATTAAATTATTGTTATTAGTTTATCTTTTGTTCGAATAAACGATATCAAAATCACATTTTGTTCGAGCAAAAGGAGAAATATTTCTGCTTCAACAAATAACTAGCTACCGTAACGGCTGAAGTAAGAAAGGAACAAGGGAGAACAGTTCGAACAAAATTCATAACTAGAGAATCAGTTATATATTAAATTATTGTTAGTAGTTTAACTTTTGTTCAAATAAACGATAATAAAAATAAAATTATTTTCTCCACTAATTCCGAACGATTTCCGTCTTTCTGAAGGAATATCCGTAATCCGCAATTTGAAACAGTAATGTATTTTTCTTATCAATGTGTAGTATACCGTTGAAAAGTTTATTAAGTAAAGGAGTTTCTAAAGGAGAGTGAAGCTCTCATTTGTTGTTACTTTTTTCAACATTGAATTTTTAGGTTGATTCTTATAAAAAACTTATGAGGGTTTGAAGGCGGAATATTGGGGAATTTGAAAAGAAAATTGAAAATATTATTAGTTATTAGTCTTAGGACCCAGGGTCCAAAGAAAAAAGGTAGCAAATGACCTCAACAATACCAAAAAAATGTTGGTGCTTCATGTGCCGAACACCCTGTATATATATATATATATATATATATATATATATATATATATATATATATATATATATATATATATATATATATAAATTATATATAAATATATATATATATAGGTATATATATATATATATATATATATATATATATATATATATATATATAATTATTTATTTGAATTGTTGTTGCCTGTGATCTATTTTTAATCTCTTGATAATTATTAGCAATTACAGGCTGGTTGAATCTTAAAAAACTCGATTTTATTAAAAAGTTGACGTTTCACTACGAAATTCGAAAAAATTGAAATTTCTTTGACATTTATTGATTTGAAAAAATTTTAACAGACAAAGACGACTTGTCTTGTTAAAATTTTTTTCGGATGTGGTTGTTCTTTGTTATTTATTATGTGCTATTCAGTCTAATATTAACATTCAAAATTGTTATCATAAGAAGGTAAGGGAAACTACAGAAACCTTTACCCACGTAATGTTCGAAAAAAATAATAATAGTAGGTTACTATTTATCTAACAACTAAGAAATTAGTCGCGGGAAAATATTAGAAAAGTAGAGCAGAATTATCGGTATAGAACGCTTATATGGAAGCAGCCGTTGACACGTGTTTCGGACTCATCAGAACGGCGTAGCTAAGCATTGGATTGAAAATTTCGAGATGAAAATAGTATAACAAACAAAATCCTCTGCTATGGAAGACAATCACACATTTGTGGTTTATTGTTTGAACTCTCCGGTATGGGAGATCTCGCAGATGGAATTAATCGCCTCCGTGGCAAAGTTTGACCAAATCTCAAAGTTCAAACAATAAACCACAAATGTGTGATTGTCTTCCATAACAGAGGATTTTGTTTGTTATACTATTTTCATCTTCAAATTTTCAATCCAATGCTTAGCTACGCCGTTCTGATGAGGACCAAAGAGTCCGAAACACGTGTCAACGGCTGCTTCCATATAAGCGTTCTATACCGATAATTCTGCTCTACTTTTTTAATATTTTCCCGCGACTAATTTCTTAGTTGTTAGATAAATAGTAACCTACTATTATTATTTTTTTCGAACATTACGTGGGTAAAGGTTTCTGTAGTTTCCCTTACCTTCTAATGATAACAATTTTGAATGTTAATATTAGACTGAATAGCACATAATAAATAACAAAGAACAACCACATCCGAAAAAAATTTTAACAAGACAAGTCGTCTTTGTCTGTTCAAATTTTTTCAAATCAATAAATGTCAAAGAAATTTATATATATATATATATATATATATATATATATATATATATATATATATATATATATATATATATATATATATATAATTATTCATTCGAATTGATGTTACCTGTGAACTATTTTTAACTTTTTGATAGTTATTAACAGGCTTATGGAATCTCAAAAAAACTCGATTTTATTAAAAAGTTAATAAAATCTAGTTTTTTGAGATTTTTTATATATATATATATATATATATATATATATATATATATATATATATATATATATATATATATATATATATATATATATATATATATATATATATATATATATATATATATATATATATATATATATATATATATATATATATATATATATAGAAAGCAGAATTCTTCGTGTTTATCGAAACACGTTCGTGGCAATAAAATCAAGTACTAGGACATTTATTTGAAACTAATCAAACAAACCTCCTAGCGGAGCTGGTTATACGAGTTCACGAAACATCGAAATGCCTCCATACATCTTAGACGGTGTATGTTAGAAACATTAAGTTGTTTATCACAATCAATGGAAATGATAGACAGTCTGTTTCGCCCTTATTTGGGGCTCATCAGTATCATCTATCCATCGAAAGTGATAACCAACCAAATATTTCTAACGACGTTATATTTTCCTTCCAGTGACTATATGGCATATAAATATGACACAGCGCCACCAGTCGGAAACAAATGAACCACATCTTACAGATAGAAGAAAACATTTCGGCAACGTGAACTCGTACGTCCTGACACCCGAAGGTGGTTACTATATTCGCTAAGCAAGAGTAAAGTTGCCACATCAAATCGATGTAATGCAACAATTACACACCGCCAGTAACAGCGCTCCGATTCTATCCTTTACGCAGTAATTGAATAGAAAGCAGAATTCTTCGTGTTTATCGAAACAGGTTCGTGGCAATAAAATTAAGTACTAGGACATTTATTTGAAACTAATCAAACAAACCTCCTAGCGGAGCTGGTTATACGAGTTCACGAAACATCGAAATGCCTCCATATATCTTAGACGGTGTATGTTAGAAACATTAAGTTGTTTATCACAATCAATGGAAATGATAGACAGTCTGTTTCGCTCTTATTTGGGGCTCATCAGTATCATCTATCCATCGAAAGTGATAACCAACCAAATATTTCTAACGACGTTATATTTTCCTTCCAGTGACTATATGGCATATAAATATGACACAGCGCCACCAGTCGGAAACAAATGAACCACATCTTACAGATAGAAGAAAACATTTCGGCAACGTGAACTCGTACGTCTTGACACCCGAAGGTGGTTACTATATTCGCTAAGCAAGAGTAAAGTTGCCACATCAAATCGATGTAATGCAACAATTACACACCGCCAGTAACAGCGCTCCGATTCTATCCTTTACGCAGTAATTGAATAGAAAGGAGAATTCTTCGTGTTTATCGAAACACGTTCGTGGCAATAAAATCAAGTACTAGGACATTTATTTGAAACTAATCAAACAAACCTCCTAGCGGAGCTGGTTATACGAGTTCACGAAACATCGAAATGCCTCCATACATCTTAGACGGTGTATGTTAGAAACAGCGGAGCTGGTGGATTGTGATAAACAACTTAATGTTTCTAACATACACCGTCTAAGATGTATGGAGGCATTTCGATGTTTGGTGAACTCGTATAACCAGCTCCGCTAGGAGGTTTGTTTGATTAGTTTCAAATAAATGTCCTAGTACTTGATTTTTTGCCACGAACGTGTTTCGATAAACACGAAGAATTCTGCTTTCTATTCAATTACTGCGTAAAGGATAGAATCGGAGCGCTGTTACCGGCGGTGAACATGTGGACTTGTCTCCGCAATCTCTATCAGTCCGACTGATAGAGATTGCGGAGACAAGTCCACATGTTCAATTTTATTAATTTATTAATTTATTTACCATGTATTGATTCACTGGATTAATCCTAAATGATTTTAGCTGATGTGTGTTTTATGTCTTGTTCTGTTTCTTCTGATCGATTCCTTCCTGTATCCTGACAAAGTTGCACTGAAGATGACAAATATGTCGAAAGCGCTCTGCTAATTTAGATAAAATTGATTTATACACTCTATACAAAGTTTTTCTTTATATTAATATTTAGTTCACCTCACTTGTCATTATTTTGACAGTTTCTTGGAAATTATCGTTGGTATTTAATGAAAAATCTGATAGTACTGAAAAAGTGTTTCCCCATAGAGCAGAAAAGAGATATGATTAACGTTTTCTACAGAAATAATAGGAGCATTCGTCTTTCCGCTTGACATTTTCTTATGGGGTACACTAAAAAATAGAATATATCAAAACGAAATTGAAAATATAGAAGATTTAAGAATTAAAATCATGAACGCTTTCGCATCACTACGCCGAAGAGATATTTTCAGAGCGAATAATAACTAAAAAAACGACTCCGTAAATGTCTGAAACGAGAAGATCGTCAATTCAAACATTTATTTCGATTACTATTACTTATAATGACTTATTTCAATTCTAGATAATAGCTAAACATGTTCTTGTGCGATAAGTTATAAAATATAAAAACCTATATGATCAATAATATGTATCAATGTGATCAATAATGTTTGTGACAGATTATGTTTGTGAGTTCTCAGCAGAATACATACAACAGATCTTCCTCATACCTACTGGGGTGAATCGACATTGAGATCAATAATTATTCTACCAATGCTACATTATGGTAAAGAAATAAAATGTCTCTCGGGAATGTTGATTTTATTCTATTGTTATTCCGAACAAGTAGTGAGACTAGATAATCTGGAAATTCTGAAATTGATTTTTCTTAAGGAATCAATTTGTCTGATTCACCTCTCATTCTCTGATATTATTCAATTAGAGTTGTTATGGTATTAAAAAATGATGAGATATCACTAGTATCAGTTCAATATTCCCAAAACACTTTATGATTTATATAAAAATAAAACGCCAATATGAAACATATATAGGTAGTTCGAAATGTGAGTAACAATAAAATATTTCCAAATTGGTGTCTGGAGTATGAAGATTTCTATTGGAAGATTATTTTGTTTGGGCATTGATTATATGCACATACATGTACGTACTGAGAAGAATTTCACATTTTCGTACATTGATCATGGGTTGCGTGAACTGAAATGTGGTTGAATTCTTGAAGAAGACATTTTTCGTCGAATAATTTTGATTATCTTCCAAATCCTAGGCATTTTATACCTTATTCTATGATATTTTTTTAATTAGAGCTGAATTTTTAAAAAAATGTTGAAATTTTACTGGTAATAGTTCAATATTTCCAGAACACTCTGTAATTTAGATGAAAATACTACGTCAATATAAAACATGACTCTTGGCATTCAAAAAAATGCAATAAAAAATACAGGTCCATTTTTGAAAATTGAAAGTTGAGGGTGGCCCAATTTATACGACACCCTGTATATAATTTCTATTCAGATATTTAGATAGCCTACAAAAAGTGGCAATGGCAAAGTGACAATTGTTTTGAAAACAACTCATTAAATAAAAAGATATAGGCAAAAAAAGAATTTCGAAATTTTCGATTTTTCCTATATAACTCCAGAACTAAAGGAGCTAGATCAGATTTTTTTTATCCATAGAACTGACCTCTGAAATATGCTACTTTGTCCCCATTTAACCATCGCTCTATCTCTTACCGTTATCGAAATCCCCATGCATATACTCGAATTTGAATAGCCCTGTATATATATATATATATATATATATATATATATATATATATATATATATATATATATATATATATAGAGAGAGAGAGGCCGTCTTTTTTAGCTGATCGCACTATTGCCATCTCGGAAACGGAGAGACCTACAACGTCGGTTAATTTGGATAAAAGTTTCCAATTTTGGGGAGCAATGATAAGCCCTCTTCAGATCTTGAATATCAATGTTTGTTTTTGAAATATTCGCCAAAAACTAAAATAGTTGAATTTCGTTTTTTGGCTCTACCGCCTCCATTTCAAATGATATAAGAAAAAGTCA
Source organism: Cynegetis impunctata (assembly GCA_030704885.1). Taxonomy (NCBI): domain Eukaryota; kingdom Metazoa; phylum Arthropoda; class Insecta; order Coleoptera; family Coccinellidae; genus Cynegetis; species Cynegetis impunctata. The sequence continues at coordinate 434,130 of JARQZK010000776.1, read as the reverse complement.
GAGGATTTTCGAAAATTTTTCATACTCGTTATAATCTGATATGAATTAATTTTCAATGCGACGTTCCGTTCATTAGGTTCCATCATCAGTTTTATTTTTTTAAATATGGGTCTCTAGATTTTTTCATCGATTTTAGTAGCCACTGTTGTAACAAATTCAGCTATTAATTACAATACATGTATTTCTCGACGTTTTTCTCCGAAAAAACATCAATATTTGGTCAAACAATTTCTGTTAGTGTAGTCTGAAAAAGGTAGAAACCAAAATTTTAGAACTCAAAGATACTCCATACATCTTATGAAATTTAGAACGTGCCAATGCATTCCAGGATTTTTGTATGAATATGAAAGAACTGTTCAAAAGCCAACTTTTATGGAGCATAAATCTTTTTTTATGATGTCTTTTTGGAAATAGAAATCTTGTAGAAAAAATTCTGAGAGTAGGTACCGAAATGGATTTATTGTTTCAAAGTGAGCCATGAATGAACAGAATAACAAAATGTCAAATCTATTTACGAGTACATAAATAATTATTTGATTCCTGTGAATTTGTGAGGTGAAAACCATGAATTTTTTAAATGACGAGAAAGTTGATTTGCTTTTCGTATACGCGAAATGTTTGAGAAATGCTACTAGATCTCTAGCTATGTATAGGGAATTGTACCCCGAGAAGTATCAGCCATCTGAAAGATAATTTCAACGTATTGAGAGGAGTTTACGGAATCATGGTTCATTACTAAAACCCTCGAGTAAGAGCTGTACAGTAAATAACAGAGGTGGCGATAATGCAATTGACGCTTTTTTATTCCATTGTAATTAATACCTGAACTTGTTACAATAGTGGCTACTAAAATTGATGAAAAAATCTAGAGTTCTAAAATTTTGGTTTCTACCTTTTTCAGACTACACTAACGGAAATTGTTTGACCAAATATTGATGATGCTTTTTCGGGGAAAAACGTCGAGAAATACATGTATTGTAATTAATAGCTGAATTTTTCACAACAGTGGCTACTAAAATTGATGTAAAAATCTAGAGGCCCATATTTAAAAAAATGAAGCTGAGGATGGAACCTAATGAACGAAACGTCGCATTGAAATTTCGTTCATATCAGATTATAACGAAAATGAAACATCATTGAAACTGCCCTGACTATTTCTTATATCATTCGAAATGGAGGCGGTAGAGCCAAAAAACGAAATTCGACTATTTTAGTTTTTGGCGATATCTCAAAAACAAAGATTAATATTCAAGATCTGAAAAAGGCCTATTATTGCTCCCCAAAATTGGAAACTTTTATCCAATTCAACCGACCTTGTAGGTCTCTCCGTTTCCGAGATTGCAATAGTGGTATCAGCTAAAAAAAACGGCCTGTATATATTTAAATGTATATATATATATATATATATAAATATAAAAAAATATATAAAAATATATATAAATATATATATATATATAAAAATAAATATATAAATAAATATATATATATATATATATATATATATATATATATATATATATAAATAAATATATATATATATATATATATATATATATATATATATATATATATATATATATATATATATATATATATATATATATATATATATATATATATATATATATATATATATATATATATATATATATATATATATATATATATATATATATATATATATATATATATATATATATATATATATATATATATATATATATATATATATCAGACAGTACAGAAGAAATCTCTAATATCATAGTACAGAAGGTATAGAACGGATTCAGAAACCACTTCCGCACCTCACTGTTTAGGTACAGTTCAATAGTAGGTACCTATATTCTCTACGGAGAAAATACGGTTAAAGAAGGAAAGCTAGTTGATTTCAGTTATTTTTATTTTTCCAAATGAGTTTGAATGTTTTAAATAATGAGAAAAGTGTCGGTACAAATATTAATTGAGAAACTACTACTTTTGATTGGTATCTTTTAGATGAGGTAATTGATATAATAACTATTTGTTTGATGACGCCTAAAGAAGCCAGAAAATATGGTAGATATAACTTTGAAATAGTATATTTAATTTAAAAGGTGATATAAAACTCATTGTTCCAATAGATACTTATACCCCATTTCAGTCTTTGGAAGGTACAATGAAAACGAATTATATTTAAATTCACCAATGTACGTACCAACACTGGTGACATTCATCGAGTTTAAATAGATCACAATTAAGGTGCTAACAATTCATCAATTAAATATACTTTCATAGAAACTCTTCTCATTCCACAAAGATGTTTATTGAGAGACATCACCATGACGGTTTCATTTGTCGTGACAATTCTTAGTAAGATAAATGATTAATAATAGGTACAACTTCACCGATCTTATAAAGAGAGAAAGCATTTCACGATTTCTTCAAGTATCCTTCGTTACGCTACATAATTATTATTATGGAACTTTCTACCTGCCGGACAGAAATAACACAATATATAATGTCATCCTGGAGATGTCAAGGGTAGGGATTTTGAACCACATTTATGATTACAGTAGTGGAAAGTATAACGCGAGAGAATATTATATTTATTCATCAGTTGGGGCTGAGCTATAGCTGCGTGAAAATGATATTTTATATAATACTTGTGTCCGTTTGTATGAAAAGTGGCGCATCCAGAGGAATATCAACAACGACACAAACTTATGAACTCGATATACCTGGATCAAAATCATCAATAAAAATAATTGAGGGTGATTCGCCATGGAATGATGATGATAGACGAAAACCTGGTTTATATCCTTCCCAACGTCGTGGTTATAAACATGGTACTACCGCTATCAACAAGGATATAACTATGAATGATTCTGCGAATGAAGATTATTTCAATCCTCACGCCTTGGAAGAATTTTTGAACGCTTACACTGAAAAACTGAGAAAAAAACAAAATGCAAATCATATGGGTCACAATAAATATGGAGATAGTGAAAAGCATTATGATGAATCCCAAGAAACTAGTACTCTTACATCTTCATATGATAATAAGGATGAAAAATCTAAACATTGGAATCTGATGCACGTTAAGAAACACAATCACCCATTCGATGATAAGAGTGGTTGGGTGAGTTTAGATCCGGTACCGTGGTCGTTATCGAAAATTTCCAAGTGGAATAGTGAAAGAAAATTTTTCAAAAAACCACAAGTTGTGTACGACCCTGTTGAAACTGCGGAAACTTCTTTGAACTCTGATTTAGAAACAAGTGAATATAGTGATATTCCTAATAAAACACTTTGGTACCAAAAACTAAGACCTTATAAAGTCAAACCTATAAACCACCACCGACCATCAACACATTCATACCTAAATGAAGAAGATGAAGATTTCGATAACTTTCATCATTTGAAGCCAACGGTTGTTATCCATTCGCCTGATTTTTCCAAACTTGCTTCAATGTATGGCCATAAAATTCAAGTTCAATATGATACGAGTGAAGCGAATTATAACGTATTGAAAGATCACGATTATTTGAAACGACCGAATCAAAATACACATAGATATGATTCACAAAACTATAATCATTGTGATCATTCATCTGAAGAAATTGTAACGGATAACCAACGTCCAAATTTTCCAAATATTCATCATAGCAGAAAAGAATCATCAGGCCCTCATGAAACAGATCCTTTCGCAGGAAATGGTGAATGGGTCCTCTTATCAACTACGAAAGGTTTCAAAAGTCCTCAAAATAGGCGCAGATCTCTTCAGCTTCCTTCGACCACCATACAGAATAAGCCCGACTCAGTAGGATTTCGAAAAGGTGTTCACCTAACAGTTCTACCACCTCTCAAAAGCTCAAAAGTGAATATGACGACTTCGCATGGTGGACTTCTTCAAGTCGAGTCTACATTCGAGACTGTAGATCAGGCCAGAGAAAGAGAGGCAAGAAAATTGAAACTAAAAGACAATATTAAAAAAAGACCCTCGAAAACTAGAGGTATAAAACATAATAAAATAGTAAATCAGCCTGTTGTACATAACATGAATATAGCCCTTCCCATTTCTACGATTAATAAGAGAATTAGCAACCCAGATATATCGACTGTTTTAGCAGCAGCTGGAGCTGGAATGATTCCTGCCACAATGGCTATGTTGGTACCAATGGCTATGGGAGCTGGTAAGAAACGAAGAAAAAGAAATGTGCATAATCTATATTTTCTTGCAGCTTAAATTATTTCACATACTTTATTGTTATTATGGTGTTTGAAACGTGATGCCTATATCATTTTAAGTTGAAATGTGTTCATTAATTTCATGCATACTGCCCGTTAGTTCAACTACAGATAATAAGATGAGGTCTGATTGTTGACTATGTTGTTTCAAGAAGATTATACTTATATTAGCTTAATCCTCTTCAAACAGAGATTTCTCACTTGGGAAGTTTTGACACAATTTTATATTGCCTCACCTAAGTAGCGAATAAGTTGTCTGTGATGTATAGATTTTAGATTCCTTCATGTTAGTGTATTGTACTAGATAATTAATTCTTATGTTATTATTCATATCAATTCAAAAGAACCATATTGTACTTTTCCATAGTTATTTTTAAGTTTCATTATAATTCTTGGATAAATTGTTTTTGTGCCTTTTATTAATTTTTCGAAGACATTATAGATACGATTGGAGAATGAATTGCATTGATGTTACAGCATTTTTTATATATTATATTATTATATGTATATATAATCATATTCATTTGATATTCACCTACATTTTGAAACAGCCTTTCATATCTTTTATGTGACCATTCAATTAAAGGGAGTTTAATTAATTAGAAGAGAGCCAGATATATATTATGATAAATTGTGATAATATATACAGTTACGTAACTAAGCTTGGGGGCTCTCCCGCAAAATTATACAATGGGGCCCCATTTCTTATAGATATTATTATATCATATCATTTTCAATTAGAAAACGACCCTTTGGCCGATGCAACTATTGAAGGTAAAGTAAAAAATAATATACCTAACTAAGGAAACTAAATCTTCAGATCTAGAATGTTTGAATGTTTTTGTAAGTACTAATATTTTCAAGCCTACACCATCATATAAATCATTAGAATAAAAACTTGAAGAGCGTTTGCTTTATGAATTACATGGTGCTCTGCGTCTGCCATTTGAAGTAAATTTTGATGAATAAGGAATGAAAACATATCTGCCAGTTCGTGAAACTCTCTCCATCATGTACCTACTAATTTGCATAATTGCAATATCAACTAGGTACTTGATTAAAAATATTAATTTGAAAGAAAATTTTATTCCTAAATCCATGATCTTCTGTCAATGCAAACAAAAATTTTGTGTTTAGATCAAAGTGATTTGAGTTTTTCACTTGAATTTCCGATGAAAGTCAGTTATATTACACTAAAAATAATATCAAATATAATAGCCTCACTTTCATCGAAAATTTAAGTAAAAACTCAAATCACTTTTAACTATATATATTATCAACATTGCTTACCGTACCGGAAATAACTTAGGATATCATATAAAAAATAATAAATCAAAAGTTTATACAATATGTCAAGGTGTTTATAAAATTAATTGTGGTGGTTGTGATAAGTTTTACATTGGTAGAACTTTCAGAAGCTTTCAGACCAGAATTTCAGAACACAAACGTAGCTTTTTTAATCAAAAGTGGGATTCACATTATGCAAACCATTTAATACAAGAAATCACACATTCAATTTAGACTTTAAAATATTGAATGCTGAAAGTAAGGGAATTAAATTTGATTTTCTAGAATCACTACAGATTACAAACATTCAGGTGAATAGCCAAATTTATCATACTAAAAGCCCCCTTCTGAATCTTTTCAAAATTACCGAACTACCTGACTAGCAGTTTAGAATGGGTTTTTCCTATTTTACTAATTATTAGTAATCATTATTCTACTCACCCTTTCTATATAATTTGTCATCTATTTATCTCTTGTATTCGATATAACCGAGAAACATATTTACATATTTAGTTTGCATTTAGCATCGGAAGAAGGTGAAGTTTCACCGAAACGTGCATCATGCGTATTTTATTCAATAAATGTATAAATTGTTTTTATGAACCATTGTTTTAATATGCTCGTTAATTTACATAATGTATCGGCACAATAAAACCAAAAAATTATCTATACCTAAGTCAAATTAAAAAAAAGTTTTCCTGAAATTTTATAGATGGAAAATCTTACTTTTTTATATTTCGTCGCCTCCTGTAAGTTTAGAAATTTAATTCATTTTTTTCCTTGTTATTCATAATAAAAAACAAGTGCACTCTGGGTTGGTCGCTATTATTCGCTTTCAATTTCAAACAAATTTCTTTCCAAAATAATTACTGAATTAATGTTTTGCTGGCTGGACAGACACATTGATTAATTCATTTGATATTCTTAAATATTTATTTCCCAATTACAGTCTTGTTCATAATTTATTTTATATATTACACCATTTGAACTTATCTACAAATTTAGTTCATAAGAGAAATACCCACCACAGACGAACCCCCAACCATACTCTACATACTCACAAAATTACTTATATTAATACTAAGCTCGAATTTATAATCGTTTTGAATACTTATCGCCAGAAAGACAGACATGATAATTGGTAAGTATATAAACAAAGTCACAAGAGATTAAACTTGTTATAGAGTTTAGCCAAAGAAAAAACTTTAAGGCTGTTTTCTGCAAATATACATTAACTACATTTTCATTTTCATTTAATTTAAAATTATCTCTGAGAATTTCTGTAATGACTATCTAATTTTCTTTGAACTTTTTCAATATATGTTGATATAGACCTAGTAGCATTTTTGACCAACTCTAAACCCAAGTTAATTTTCAGGTGAAAAATATCTTTAATGAAATTCACAACATTATGCACTTTATTTTCTATACTTTCTGTTGTGTTCTTCGGAGTAGTTGTTACAAATTTCTCTGTAGTCGTACTATCGAACATTTTTGTCGTTGAGATATCGTTTGTATCCGGAAAACTCTGACCAGCTGGAATATCTGTAATTATTCTGTCACTATAAATATCATTTTCTAATTCATTAATGTCCCTTCTTCTTCTCCTAGTTTTCAACATTCGTGGACCATGCTCCGGGACTGCGGCAGGTGTTATGTCTTCAACAATTTCTTTTGGTACATTACCAACCACGAATTTTTTTTCGGTATCAATTTCATTGTTCTCATTGACGTCGACGTTTTTGTTATTGTACGTAATTGGTTGATAACTATCTTTCTCATAATGATTCATTAAGTAATTACCCTTAGTATGTCCGATTGGGACGCTTTCTACTGTTCCATGTACAACACCTCTTTGACTATTATGGGGATGACGCTGTGTTTGATAATTTTGCATATTACTGTGGAAATAATGTTGAGTTTGAGGGTTTTTGTAATTTTGATAAAATAAGCTTGCATCTTGCGAATGTGACGAGGTAGATACTGCCTTTCTTGTTGTTGGTGTTTTATAGAAACTGTTTTGTAGTTTATCCAATGGCATACCCGCTATCAATTTACCTAAAGCTTCTTCTTCAGCAATACCTCCAGCATATATATCATTATAAGAATATGAACCGCCCTTGTCTTTTCTATCTACTTCATAAATACGCCTGGCTGCGCCGAATGGATACAAAAAATAACTAGCAAGGCCTGCTGTTACCATAAGTCCCACTAAACCAACACCAAGTGTTGGCATCATTTCTCTAGATAAATAATTATACAGTTGTGTCCCCAGTGGTTTTTCTTTCACTGTATTTTTATTTTTAATAATTCTGGTACTGTTCGAGTTAGCTATTTTATCTTGAGGTTTTTTCCTTCTATTTTTATTCCTGTTTTTCTTTATTTTATTCTTCTTTTTTTTGTCACTCTTAATAGGAGCTTCTGTAATATTAATTTCTCCATCTTTAGCTTCCAATTTTAATTTTTGAGTATCTGTCATCAAAGATGTATTGTTCAAAGTGCTCACTGCAGACGTTAAAATACTACCATTTTCAAAACTTTGTTGTTTAAGATTCGCAGTATTTACTTTCTCACTGAAAGAAGCGCTGGAGTTAGCATTAGCTAGACCTATCAATGGAGTTAACTTAGATTTATTCAGAGAGTTGTTTGAAGTATTTATGTCAGAACTCATCGTAGATTTTTTCTTTTGCGTATTAGCTAAAGCAGAAGCTTTTATTTTGACAAGATTTGCAGATGGGTTAGGACGCTTAGTTGATACTTTTGCAGCTGTTTTATCATTTTGGGTGTTACTATAAGTAGTCGGTTTCCTTGTCGTCGTTCTCTTCTTAAACATTGGTTGGACTATTCGCGAGTTACCTGGTGCGATAATCTTCAAGTCAGCAGCATCGCTGGCATTTATTGTTTTCGGTGTAGTGTAAGTAGATTCCCCACTTAGGAGTATCCAAGTTGATAGTCCACTGTTAGTTGTTGGTCGTTGCAATTTGTAGAAGTTTAGTTTCTTTGTGGTTTCTTCTATCTTCAATATATCGTCATCTATTGGTATGGCAATTCCAGCATGCGAATATTCTTCACTTGATTCTTTTTTGTCTTTCTTTTTAGCCAAAAGTTTGAATTTTGGAGGAGTTCGGGTATCTAATACCAGATCATCTGAAGACTTTTTCACTTCCAAAACTTGATTTCTGACTCTTTCGATTGAGTCGTTGAACTGCAGAGATCTAGAACACAAAAATTTTCATTCGAAATTCTTATTCAGAAAAGACAGCTTAGTTTCTGAGAAGAAACATTTGTATGAGTAATAAATAGAATTTTGAAATTTCAATGATTAAGGTAGGTACTGAATTTAACAGAACATTCGGTAGATGGAATGTAACATTTAAAATATTTTATACCGTAATTCAGGCTGGACAAATAAACACAAATCGATTTCTGAATATTTTATTAATAAAACATTTTTGTTAGCTAGTAGCATATGTCTAAGGAAAATAATAATGAAAAAATATGGCGACAATAAATTAGAAATAAATAGGTGTTTTGAAGTTCATTAAATATATAATATAAAATTTTCATATTCAAGCATCTCAAATATCTGATCAAACGTTGATTTTTTAAATTGAAATCAACATATCTCATTTTTATAGAAATGATATACGATAAATATAAAAGACTAGATAAATTTTTTGCATAGAAAGACTCCTGATTTTTCTCAAACTTTCTATTCAAATTTTAGGCAACATACCATCAATTATCATCTAATTTTTTTAGAAGATTTTCGAATTGAATTATCAAATCTATATTTTTTGTCGAAATGGTCTATAGCCTGAGGTATATAACTCAAATTCGTGTTGTCTATCCTTTTTCTATGTAAATAATCTTGTATATTCTCCCAAGTTTTTGTGTTTTGATTCCAAAACCAACCATCTGGATGGTGAACGGCTTTATGAACATGTTTGTGGTGCATAATATTCGGTTTGTATTTGGCTTTCAAACCAACAAAAAGGAAAAGAATTGGAACCCACCATGGAAATAGTGCTAATACTAAAATGAAACCCACTAGGAAAAATAAAGTTGCAGGTACGATATAGAGGTAAGGATTTTTGAAAATGTCGAAGATCCAGCCTAATTTATTTCCAAACCAATCCAAAACATCGAGCATTCCTTTTAGGTCAGGCAATTTTAATCCTCCACCATCATCTCCATCTCCTCCATCACCCCCAGAACCCCCACTAGCACCATTGCCACCTGTTCCACCTGAACCTAAGCTACCAACAGAATCTGCTTGGGGAATTCCAGAATCGGCTTGAGCCAATCCATCATCAATTTGGCCACCTTCTGCAGGATCTTGTACTGGATCTTCGGCAGCATCAACAGGAATACCATCTTCAGGATTGGCCGCCTGATACGTATCTACGGTGGGAGTTCTGTCACTTCCGGAATTTTGGTGAAAGTGAGAGTTGATAACCAAATTCAAATCCGAACAATCTTGCCGCTGCTGCGGACTTAGTACCGAACTGGATATATGAACTGTCGGACAACCATCTCCCAAGCCACCTACGTAAGAATCTTTAAAATCTGTATTTGAAGGTCTCATATCCAAGTTGAAGGTACTTATGGCGTTAGATAAATTGTTCGGATCAATTGCATCAACTTGAATAGATTCGGGATCATCGGCGACAGGTATATTTTCTATCGAAGGAGAAGGAAAATATAATCCATCAACTGGAGGTACGGGTGAGTTAGAACTGATTTCAGGCATGGGGTTCGGATACGGAACCCCACTTTCATACCAATTTTGCTTAATTTCTTCAATATTTGGACTATAGCCTGGTCTGGGCACATACTTCCCACCACCAGGTTTTTTTTTTGTCTTATGAGTAGTTGAGTTCATAGGTCTTTTTTTCATAGTTGATTTCCAGGGAGCGCCATTATTATTATTGGGCCATCCATGATGATGTGCTGCTGTTGATTGTACTTTACGCGTAGATGTTGAAGGTGAGTATGTAGTGGATTTTATTTTACTTATCCAACCAGGAGTTCTAGTTGACTTAAGTGTTGGCCTTCCTGTAACATTCACTATTTTTTCAATAGCCGGAATTTTTGTTAATCTTAAAACTATCGGTTTACGAGTTATGGTCAATATCTTTCTAGTTGAATTATTTGATGAAGGCTGCAATTTAATTTTGAAAATATTCCGATCATCTTTATTGATTTTCATATTTTTAATAATTGATGGTTTTTTTGTGATAGTAAATGAATTAGTTAAATACGATATTGCATTATTTGATTGATTAGATGATATAGGCCTTAATGTTTGTGTATCTCGTAATTTATTCTTAATGAAGTTGCCGTAAAGTTGAGCACTATTTTTTGTTATTCTACGATCAACGTAAGATGTCTTCGTTGGATGTATTTTTAACATTTTGTTAGGGAATTTTTTAGTATTTACACTGTTTCGTACAAAATTGGTGTAAAGTTTAGAATTAGTTTTATTCATAAATTTTCGAGATTCGATTATAGATTCAGTTTGATTATCGATATCTTGAAAATTTGTATGTCTGATATTTCTCATTGATTCTTCGGAATAAAACCCAGAATTTTTAGGTGCCTTAGATCTTCGATTACTCATTATAGTGTGCCTATCTACAAAGGGGGTGAAAATATTCATATCGAATATTCGAGATGCTTGATTCGTCGGACTATTGGAAATATAACTTAAATTAGTATTATGTAATTTTAGTGTTTCTTCATTGTACCTTGATGTTGTGAAGTCTAGTGGTACACTGTGTACATTCACTAAAGTCATTACATACACTAAACCGCACAACTTTGTCGATGTCATCTTCACCTGAAATAAAAAAATATGAATCAATTATCAATAGAACAAAATTCTAGAACGATGTGAAATTCAAAATTATGTTTCATATTCTGAATAAATTTTAAACTAGGCATATGAAGTAGTTAACTTTTAAAGAAAGTATTTTCTGTTATTGCTGAAGAAATGAGAGTAAATGAATTCATAATTAAAATATTTTTTTGATGCTCTTTCCGATGCTGAGCGTAATTATGATTTCTTTATGGTCTCTATTGTAATAATTAGGTAATGAAACTCAAATATGACTTAAAACGAAAACAAATATTAAAATTGTTCCTATTATATTTTTTTAGCTTTTATAGTTGCTCACAAAAATCTTCATAGAAATCACTATATTCAAAAATTTCGTATCGTTTAGAAAGCCGGTAAAGAGAGTGACAAATTTTGTGATGGTGAGTATTTCATGTTTTCTGTGGCAAGTCCGAATTCATTGCATCTCGTCAACTCCATAAAATACGTCTCATTTTAATATTATCTTTCATACGTTGCTGACTGTTGATGTATTTCCAGGAAGCCCCATATTATTTTTCAATCGTTGCATGAGAATAAGATGCCTAAAGAAACTTCGTTTCCAATACCTGCTTATACAGAGAGGGGTACCAATGTTCACATATCCAAACTATATTTTGTAGAAACATTCCTATCTTGACAATTATTAGGAAATGTGTATGTTCGTCATCCATGACAACAGAATATGAAGTATGATATCATTTTCCAAGTGAAAACTGGGCTATCCTATTTATTTTAAACAAATTCATAAAAAACACTTCCCCATACACGTTATTGTATGGAGGAGTATTGACCGAATAATAGTTTTGTTCGATGCCGAGCCCTATCCTATCTCAATCACTATAATTAATAATGCATAAAAAAATTGCTGCCATCCTAGGCTACTTCAATGCAAACAGCATATGGAATACCCAAAGATGACGCATATGGAAGGAACGAAGATATGAAGATAGGCTAGACGAGGAGAGGATATTAAACATCTTAAAACCGCTACGGTCAACGACATTCCTGATTTGAAATAGTTCAGAGGCGGATTTAAATTCACTAAAGTTATTTCTCTGTGAGAATTCATAATAAACCTCTTCAAAAGCTTGTCTGCGTTCATTTTCATAAGTTCAGCTCTGAAGAAAATATTAGTTAGATCACAGAACTTTTCCATTTCCATTGTGCGTGCCAAATTTGGCGCAAGAATTTTTACTATTATGAAGTATGATAGATACTATTATAAAAAAGAAAAGTACTCAATTTGATATAACAGCATTAAATCCTCAATCGAACATAGAGAAATCTGATAAATTTATATCTTTAACTTATTTCGGTCCATTAACAGAGAAAGTTGTTAATGTCATCTCAATCTTTTTTGAAAAATTAAACATACTCAACGTTTTCAAACCATTACCACGAAAATTACCACTTGTTTCCACAAATAGATAATTTCCAAATTATACACAAATTGCTGAAATGAGCCAAATTGAATTGTTCAGAATCACTGGAAATTTTCAAACTCAACCATAATAAAAACGGTAATGTTTTGCTGAATCACCAGTTCTACTTGATTTAATCTCCTATGTTTGATATATTAAAACCATGATGTAACCCCATAACTTTCAAATAATCAAGTAGAAAATTCCATTTTAATAACCTGCCCTCAATGTATATTCTTCAAATACCATTATCTCTAATAACCTTACCAGAATTTCCTAGAAAGGTTATTGAACCTGTCCAAAAGACAAACATTTTTATTTGGTTTGTTATTAACTCAATCTGCCCAATGATAGTCGTATGATCGAAATTGCATTAGTAGTATATATTCTTTAATTATTTCGTGATAATGAACATAGCAAAATCAAGTTTTATTTTTGTTCATCATGATGAATATTGTATCTACCTAACGACTTTCGCTCAACTATTTGAAACTTCAACTAAAAATTTGGTTATTTGCAAACCTTTAGTGATTTTTACTAATCGAGATACGGGTTTCTTACAATTTCATTTCATACATTCCACATATTCACGAAGCCGTGCAAAATATTAAACTAACAATAATAATATACTTTAGCGTCTAGCCTATTTACTAATAAGGAGAACGATGATTTTGTTTTAATTATTAAGTTTGTCTCGAAGATTTTGTGGTGACAGCATCTATTAGAAAATCATCACAAAATGGTACTATTCTTTGAAAAGCGCATTATAATATGATGATTATTTATCTAGCATCCTGAAAGAATGTTTCAATAATTTGTTAGTCATTCAAAAAAAATTTTTTCTGTATAGGTACAACGTTAAAATTTGATGTAGTCCCTACAATAGTAGTATAATAGTTTCTTATTATACATAAGTTGGAAATTATTACTAAATACGTAAGTCCTTATCGCAGGCCTACTCGTCGAATAAAATAAAGGCTTAAAACTGTGTCCGTCATATCATCACGAGACAAGTCATAATACTCATAACCCATCTCATTCATTCAATAACTTGAAATTGATTCAGTTGAGTATATTGAAGACTATGGAATTTTCATATTTTGGAATTTTCATTTCTAGAATTTCCAGGAACTCTCAGGATGAAAATATTATGTGACTTGAGAAATTATATTCTTCTCTTTCACTTTTAATATATCTTTGTGCATATAGTCCCTAATTAATTTTTCTATTTTATGATACTTCTATCAATATAAATATTGAAACAATTTTCACGTGATAGTTCATTTTTTAATTCGGTAATTCAAAATCTTCTATATATTAAGCCACACAGTTATTCGTGCTGTGAGCTATATTAATGATTTGAATTTACACTCACCGAAGTGACTTAAATTAAGTAAGTTCCATTTCTACAAAGAATGAAAAAAACAATACTTTTCTATTTTATATAGTATAGAAGTAGTAGTACAAGTGGTAGTAGTAGCAGTAGTATATATATATATATATATATATATATATATATATATATATATATATATATATATACGGATTGTAAAAATGGCTCCAATGCCGCTCCTGAGCTGTTGATCGTAAAATTCCTGACCATGCTCATGTACCTACAAGATGTAAAAGTGGAACAAAATGAATTTAACACTGAGATGAATAACTGAACTGTACCCATTGATAGCCATCTGTTAAACTGACTTTTTCTGTGCGTTTAGACATTATAGTCATCAGTAATGATATCAGACCGTAAAATGGACAACTATATACAAAGACACTGATAGTTGCTGTATGAGGTTAACAGAATACAAGTACGGCTTAGTATAAAGAATAGGTAGGCTCAAAGACTATAAAAAAAGATTGTCCAACAGAGCAACATCTCTGAGGTCCTATGTTTCCTCTCATTTTTGTTCTTTTTTACATACAAATTCTTAACCCCGTAAATAAATTTGAAGGAGGAGTGAAATAAAACATTTGAAACATAATCACCCTAACATCAAGCGAATTCGCGTGCAAATTTTCAGCCTTCTAACTGAATTTTGAGTGGTTATAGAGATTCGCAATAGTCGAAAATTTTCAGAAACGCTTGAAATTTCAACATTAAAATTTGCTGTGGTATAAGAAATAAATTTAAACCTCTACTATATACTCTCCTCATTCCACATACCAAACGTAATTGCTTTAACTCAATCGACAGCAGGTTTGAAGGTACGAAAAACCTCAGGAAACCTCGAAAAAACAGTTAATCTCAAAACATTCAAATGGCGGCGTTGAGGGAAATTTGTTGAAACCTACCTTAATCGGGATGAGATATAGAGGTGTGCAAATCCTCAAAGACTACAAAAAAAAAGAAATCGACACGTAAAAACTCACTTCTTCAGCATTCGATTTATTTTAGCTCCACGTTGCCTTCAGAAAGCCCTAGGAGGCTGAATTTCCGATATGTTGTAGAAAATTAGTTTTTCCACATCTTTCGCTACCGGCTTGAAAATTAACTGTTGCACCTTCATGACTCGCCCTTGTCCAAAGTTTGAATATGCCAAAATTTTGAATGAATTTATCTACTAGCAAAGTTTGATAGTTTTGTTAATATCAAGAACCACCCTAGAAACCAAATTTGAGCTGAAATTTGGTCTAATGAAGGGAAAAATTTTCGAAACTCATAGTCCAGACGGTCTGAAACTGATATAAAAACCACTCCCGCACCTCACTGTTGACTTGGGATATAATGCTTTAGTTTATTATTTTCGGAGAAAATATGACTAAAAACATAAAAGTCATGTACATAAACTTCGTAACGTATAGTGGTTATACAGATTTTTGTCTTAAGCAAACATACATCAGATAAACATAGGACGATTAATTGATATGGTAACTGACGATTTAATGAAGCATATCGTACATCATATATGAAATAATGAAATGAATTAGGTACGCCTATTCTCAATCACCTGAGGGATACTAGAAATCGTTACTTCATTAAGGAATAGGCAGCTAACCAGAAAAATTTTTTTTAAATTTCATTAGGAGTATTTGTTTTATCAATAAAGAAGAGTTTAAGTGCTATTATTAATTTTAATTTGATTTATATTAATAATATACGATCGGTTTAGAAAAGTACGTCATTTTCAAGTGAATAATCGGAATGAGAAATACAGATACTCATACTTATAATACAAGTACCATTGGAAATTTCATCTGTGAGTTCAACAATGGTGATGAATTGCATCAAGCATTTGGAATTTTGTATATATTTCCCAGCTTATAATTTTTAGGATTTTTAAATTATTGAATGGATTATACATTCAATAATTTATGGCTGATATAAATAATTGAAGAGGTCCATTGAAATAGAGGCGTCTGTAGAGGTTCATTTTCTGAAAATCTTATATATTTAGAGTCTCTTGTAATAGTTAGGTCTAGAAATTTTATTTAGTTAGTAAGTTCTTTTTCTTCTGTGAATTGGATATTAGGTTGAGTACGATTAAGAGAATGAAAATATCGTAGAATTTATCTATTTGAACCATTAAAGTCTACTCGAATATATTTTACATAACGGAACTAGAATACAATGTTTGTTTGACTGTGATGTTCATTTAGTATGTTTTTCTCTGAATCATCCATAAATATATCAGCTTTCGGTGAACCCATTGGTAGCCCTGAATATTGTTTATACAATTAGTCTTCATAAATAACTTTCATTTCGTTGAGCAAGCTGAATATTCACAAAATAAAAAACTGAATATCATTCACTAAAAACTTCAAATAATTCAGTGTAAAAGTATTATATAAAGACGAGGAATATTCTATTTGTAAAAGACAAATTTGAATCCTAATATTTTTATTCAGAAACTTCACAATTTTTTATTTTCTGTTAAAAGTCATGTACAAGGAGAATAATAAATAAAATTGTATCTGATAGGAGCTCATAATGAATATGTAATCCCTCATTTTATAATTTGAACGCATGACTTCGTCGGATATCCGGTTTCAATTGATCGCTCAATCAGATACTTAAATTAATGTTATTAGCGATCATATCGATTATTCGAAGTTCGAAGATTTGAAAGTTGATGAATAGTTTACTGAATTGCTGCTGTAAAAGTGACCTCATTTTGAGAAAGGATTTCCAAAACCATTATATTATTAAAGTTCTTTAAAATTCTACTTCATTAAACTTTAGATCACTTTTAAAGTCAAACATAATTATTTGATAAAATTATAACGCGTAACAGAAATATAATGAAAGCTGTGGTCATGAATGTGTACATATATTTGGGCAATGTTATATCAGTTTTGGTCTCCATTGTCCTTTTTATTAATTGATTATAATCGCATTCGTCTTCTATTGAGAGCAATTAAAATGTTTTCCAGATTATCATTAGGTAAGGATACTAGTTGTGTTAGTTTTAATTCATGAATTCTTGAGAAAACTTGCCAAATTATATTTCAGGGTCCATTTGTCTTAATCAATTCCCAGTGGGCAAGCTATATTATTATTAGGATTCGACACGTGACAAATTTGTGACTTTTGTAGTAATTTTGAAAATAGAGTTGACTATTAAGCCACAATTTTATAAAACAATGTGTTTCTCGATGAAGTTCAATAATAGGAAACAGGTATAAATTGGTATATTTATTTTCTCGGTAATAAAACGTAGGCATAGGTACGATGGATGAGTATATTTAATACTTTTCTAAAAACTCAAATAATCCAATTTTTCGTCAAAAAGTATGAGAGCTCAACAACAACATGATCTTAGTAAAAGTTTTCTGGTTTTCGAGATATTGCCACTCTTATGTTTTTTCCAAAAATCTATACTTTTTGGTCATTTTCTCGCCTGTTTTGAATATAAATAAGTTCTAACTCATAATTTTTTATCATCAATATATGGTTGAGAAAATAGACCTATCATTTCATTAAAAACTAGCTCGCTAACCTTAAGAAAAATCAAGTTGTTCCAATTTAATTTAAATCCGAAAACCTTAACTAAAGTTTGACTATTTACTGTGAAAAAATATTGTACCAGACAGAATCAGCAAATGATCTCAAAAACTAGCCTATTTAATGCTCTTTCGAAAACGGCATAATATTTGTGGCTTTTTTTTCAAAAGTCTAAAAATTCCAATTTTTGTCTTTGAAGTGTACTACTTGCGAAATATACTTCGAATAAAAAATAGTACTTAATAAAAGGTGCAAGCGTCTTTTGTCGGCAAATTACAACGTGGTAGTTGTTGTAGAAAATATCTGAAACCGCTATTCATTACTCTTTTTTATTCATTGTTGTAGGTAGGCATCCAAATAATGAACAGAACATGAGGCCGTATTAATTATTTCAATAGATTGTTACATCGTTGAAAGCAAAAAAAAAATTTTGATAAGAATTTTGAATCACTATTTTCACAATAGATTGGGGGAATGTCTACCACTTACTCTCAAACACAACCTGCATCTTCTCAAAAATTGTCCTTTTAAACGCCTTGAACTCAAATCATTCATTTCACGTGCTGTTTGATTGATTAAGAAGAAGGATGTGGTTGCAGAATGATGGGTGCCCTGCACACTATGCTCGTGCAGTAAGGGCGCATCTTGATCAAACATACCCATGAAGATGGATTGGCCGGCTAGGACCAATTGTGTGACCCCCGTGCTCCCCAGACCTCAATCCTCTCGTTTTTTTTATTGGGGATGTTTAAAAAATAAGGTCTATGGAAAATCAATTCGATCGGCAAATGGATTGCGTCAACGAATCAATCAAGCAGCACGAGAAATATCTGATTTGAGTTTGAAAAGGACAATTTTTGAGAAGATGCAGGTTTTGTTTAAGAGTCGGTGGTAGACATTTAGAAAGTCTATTGTGGAAATAATGATTCAAATTCAGATCAACATTCTTTATTTGCTTTTAACGATGTAACAATCTATTGAAATAATAAATACAACCTTATGTTCTGTTCATTATTTGGATGCCTACCTACAACAATGAATGAAAAAGAGTAATGAATAGCGGTTTCAGATATTTTCTACAACAACTACCTACCACGTTGTAATTTTCCGACAAAAGACGCCTGCACCTTTTATTAAGTATTATTTCTTAGTTGAAGTATTTCGCAAGTAGCACGACTTCAATGACAAAAATTGGAATTTTTACTTTTGAAAAAAAAAACCACAAATGTTATACCGTTTTCAAAAGAGCATTAAATAGGCTAGTTTTTGAGATCTGCTGATTCTGTCCGGTACAATATTTTTTCACAGTAAATAGTCAAACTTTAGTTAAGGTTTTCGGATTTAAATAAAATTGAAACAACTTGATTTTTTTTTGAGGTTAGCAAGCTAGTTTTTAATGAAATGATAGGTCGATTGTCTCAACCAACTATCGATGATAGCACAAGAAAAAAAACAATAAGTTAGAAGTTATTTATATTCAAAACAGGCAAGAAAATAACCAAAAAGTATAGATTTTTGAAAAGAACATAGGACTGGCAATATCTCGAAAACTTTCACTAAGATCATGTTGATGTTATCTGATTGACCTGAAGCCAATCTACCTCCAGTGTCACTCTGGCGTGTTATTCACAAGATACCCGTATATATATATATATATATATATATATATATATATATATATATATATATATATATATATATATATATATATAAACCTATATATACATTTGTATTTTGCATTGATATATGGCTGAGCTCTTGGTGAAACATATTTTAATAGTATAATTAAAAAGTATTTTCAAATTAAACAGTTTATTTCGGGTAAGTAGCCCATTATCAAAACTTTTTTCTAGACTGAACTATCTTCTCAAGTCTGTTATTTACATATTATCCCAAAATACCCAGAATTCGTATTCATATTTTGTGGAATCGTTAAATTGGTCCATCAGACATAGGATACATTTCAGAGTGTGCGTCTTATAGCTGATTGTAACAATGGTGACATAGTGAATATCAACTGCTAATTGAGAATAGGAGGTTTCCAGAATTGTGCTTCTGAAATTTCTATTCTTTCAAAAAGATGCAGTTTCTTTCATTTGTTGTCTGCATGTAATTATTTCACAGATATTGAATTTATGAAGTAACTGTAATGCAGTGTTCAAGTGTTCAGTACAATCTCTATCGTACAGTATGGACTTTCTATGTTCTTTTATCATTGTTTCAATGCTACATCCAGTTTGGCCTATGTGAAAACCATCACAATCTCAGTCGATTGGATTGCTTTAAGTAATGGCACGTCTTCTCAGTAACATAATTTTTGAACAACCTATCCTATTTGAAGTCAAATGATACTCGTTGATATGCTACTCTTTGAAATGTTCAGTCGTTCCGACATTACTCAACAAGAAGCTAGGACCATTCAAACCAAATTGGGAAGCAAGAATATTTCGATAATTACAGTTTCCACCGATTCGATCAGTTCCAGAAAGAGAACAAATGTGACGAATCTCTGGCATTTAGCGGCAAAATAATTTAAAATTCAATTCAAAAATTCAAAAATGGCCGCACTTGTTTTCGTGTATCTATTTTGTTGAACTGAAACTCGAATCAGAACAATTCAAAAATGTATGAAGAAGGAACCTAATATTTGTTAACATTTCTCGAAAATTGTACGTTGGAATTTTGATGGAATCTTAAATAGAGGAACATATTATTTAATAGTATAAACCAGTCAACATACAAAGAACAGGGATTATAACTAAGTTTGTCGTTCTTCGCGTTTTCAACGAATACCTACCTATACATATATTATTTAAGTGATCAGTTAACGGTAGACCATGTGAATATAAAAATACAGTAATCGCCTAACGGTAGCTGTAAAAAACATGTGAAGGCAAATCTCATATTTGGACAATCATAATTACTTCCAAACTTATTGATACATTTCTGAATTGTTGACCGAACTGTATCAGTCCGAGAATTATTTTTGTACTATAACTATAGTTTTAACTCTCTCATTCTTAATCTCACCATTGAAACCTGCACTTACTTCATTGTTCTTATAAATTAATATTTAGTATTATGTAACAGCATATTTATAAAAAATTAACTATATATTCCAATTGAAACAATCTTAAACTCATTCGTACAGCGTAAACCTCAGTTAATTGAACTTAGCTGAAGAATCCATCAATAAATATCAAAATCCTACTCTACAATCGAACGTTCGTATATTGGTCCTCTAATAATGATTGTATAATGTCCTGAACCATAATAATTCAACCTGCGAATTAAATCGAACGGTTCCAACATTCGTCACAAACGATTTTTAATATATTTGTTCACAAAGATTATTCCAGAACTGAGTGGAAACTAGAACTACCATTCAATCAGAATCTTATTGGAAGGAAGGAAACACACGTGTTTCATTCCTCCCTGAAGTATGTGTCAGGGAGGCGGGCAGCTTGAGTTTGGGATCAACTCCTTCAGCCAGCTCAGAGGATACACTTGTATCTACAAGTGTATTAAGGATAGGTGAGACGGGATATTCATGGAACATAGGAAGTGTGGGTAGGGCTCAGAGGATTAATACTGGCCCAGCATTCGCCTTATAAGTTTGCATGCAGTGACTTACATTACCATGAGGAAACCTCTGAAAAAAACTCATGGCAGACCAGTCGGCCCCGGGGTTTGAACCTGAGACCTCCCTAATACTAGCCAGCGTACCTAACGTACTCAACTAACTAGCTTGGTAAGAATCTTATTTCCAGCTTACAACTTATATAGGGGGAAGTCGGTTAATCGTGCGCGGCGGCTAATGATGCGCAGCATATTATCAGTAGAAAATGTCAACCATTTATTGGAATTCATACACTTCGTGCCATCTCTTAGAAGATAGTTAAAGTTGCGCAGCCATTTGGGCAATTTCCGCGGCAAACGCAGCTGTCATCGTGTCTGACTACTATTTTGGTTGTTTACTCTAACTTTTGTGCGTGCGAAAAGAAGATTGAAAATGTTAATGAGGACTTTTTTGTTTGGGTAATTATACTAAAATAATCAACGTGGTTCTAGCTATTGTAGGAGCGATTCATCTAAGGTAAAGAACCTCCAGTTTTATTTTGGTGAATTTTTATAAGCATTAGGTTCATGTCGGGTAATGGTGCGCCATGCGCACAATTAGCCAACTTTTTGAGTAAGAAGTTTTTGTTGTTATTCAGTATAAAACAAAATGTTTTCTGAATAATTTCAGATGCTAAAATATACCCGCAAAACGCATAAAGCCTCTTGGGACGCAGACAAAATGAAAAAAGTCTTTGTGATTTGTTGCAAATGACGGAGCAGTTAGAGATGACGGAAGGAAGTTTTAATACCAGAATATACAATTCGCAAAAGAAAGAAAGATGAATATGAAGGAGGATGTGATATTAGTGGGTCCACATCCCATTTTTTCACAGGTCCAAGAAAAGAGTTTAGCGAGTCACGTACTAAAAATTGCAAAACTTTTTTATGGTGTCACAAGAAATGAACTTCTGCGATTAGCGTATTCTTATGCAGTAGCTTACAATTTACCTATAAAATTATAAATTTTGTAAGCAAAACAAGATTGAATTGCTAGCCATCACACCACATAATTTTTATTGCTCACAGGCTTTAGATTTAGCAGTTTATGGTCCACTGAAAGCTATGAAGGACATGACTGTGATTTTTGTACCTAAATTACAATTTTTTTATATTTTGTTAATGTTCTAACAAATAATATATGTCTTCCCTAATGCTTCTTTTGATTATATCTGATACACCATACTATATTTACAGATTTCTGGTTGCGCACAGTTACCCTTACTGGTGCGCACAATTACCCGCCTAGGGTGGATAATCATGCGCATTGTCAGTTTATGTCTTATTTCGTTCTCAAGCTCATAACATATTTTTTTGTGATATTTAGTTCATTGGTGTTATACCATATACAATGAAGAATATCTATGCCAAAATTCAGAATTCTAGATGCTATATTCAAGAAAATATCAACCCAGCTTCTTAGGTGCGCACAATTCACCGACTTCCCCCTACAACAAATAGTATCAATTTTAAAGAAATACTAAATGTACGAGAAAGTCCTCCAAAAGTTTTCTCCAAATCTGAATAAATATCATAGGTATAGTAGGTAAGTCTACTGGCACATAAATACAGATATCTATTGATATGCGCAAAACTGTATTCACAAAGAAAAATGAAACTTTGATAAGTGAATTATGATAATGTTATCTCAAACAGGTAATTATTCCTTCAATCAACACAAAGATACTCAAATCAGCTCAGAGTATGTAGGTACGACTGAGTTGCAGTGGCGTAGCCAGAGTTAGGCCCTGGGGGGGGGATATGAGACTCCGCACAGCTCCCGCCGGAGTCTATTCAGGGTGCCACGCCCAATTTCTGTCCAGTCGTTAAAATCGTTAAGTCGTTAAAATCGTTCAAAAAGGTAAGAAGTAAAATTGCGATGGACTTCTCAAATTGTTAAATCTGGAAGAGGACGACCATTTGGTTCACTTTTAGTTCTCAAATTTCGAACCACTTGCACCACAGACATGATAAAAAGCGTAGAATAAAATAAAATGAAAATACGCGAACCGACGTCGACGTTATAGAGCGCAAAGGTTGAATTTGATATGTTATTGATGAAGTCAAATCAAATTTATTCAATCACTATTTTGACTAACTTGAATGATTGTTACAGTTTTACGCTTTATGATATTTATTGCAGAAAATAAAACAGGTTTTTTTTTGTTTTGTTATTTTTTTTTATGCAACCTGTTCCGAAATGCATGGCGGCAAGGTATACAAATGCAAAATGAGGTCTTTTTCAATTCTGAGCGTATAATGGTATCCCAACTTGGACTTGGACTTGGAATTGAATCTAAATGAGCCTTTATTTCTGTGAGTAGCAGCGTCACCAACGGTCATCAATATTGCTTATAGGCAGCGCACACGTTAGGTTATATGAGTTAATTCACATTTATGTTATTTCATTAAGCTCGTTTGATACGGTAATATTATTCGGAGAATATTTTCGCGAAATATTTTACATGTCCAGTTTGTATTAAATTTTTTTTACAATATTATAAATCAAAGGCAAACGTTGGTTTTTAATACATAAAAAAAAGGTAAATATTTTGAAATAAAATTAATTTAATTATAAATGCATTTAAAAGGTGATAACTTTTCATCCAGAAGGACTTGAAAAAACATGTCACGCTTACTGCGCTGGTCCTAAAGGAATTCGCGAAAATATTTCCAGAAAAATATCACGATATCCTTGGGATTTTAATATTCAATTAAGAAAAATGAGGTTTTTAGTTTTATTTATTTTTGCCTTGAAAGAATAACAATTATTCATTATCCATGGGGCATGGGGGGGATATATCCCCCATATCCCCCCCCCGTGGCTACGCCACTGCTGAGTTGAATGTTCGAATGATATAGATATGTACATATTTCGCATTAAATGTATTCTGTTTGTGGATGACTCAATTTCAATCACTAAGGTCGTATTTTTCGCGCGAAATGCATCGAGTCGAGATGCGATTCTAACGGACAGAATTATATTTTGAAAAATCACGCTTAAATAGCAAACCGAATTGAAAAAGAAATTGCGAAGTGCACCGTGGTTGAAAAAAAAAAGTTGAAACCAACGAAGGAACGTATCTTAACATCAACATGAAAGATCAACCCTCTATTGTGAAAAAAAAATTCGCGAAGTGCATCGCGTATTGAAAAAGAGTTGAAACCAAAAAAGGATTTTCAGTCAACATATTCTCAATGTACGCCCAAACTGCAGAAGCTGTGGAGTTCGGCAATTTTTTCGAAACCACGAAAAAAGAAATATCTACGTAAAAATGGTGGCAGTTAGAAAAATTTAACAAAATTTTGATAGTTTCGTTCTGCAACGAAAAGAATAGCAGGTACCAATTTCAGTACGTTCGACTCGATGGAAGCTGCTGGAGATGCCGAGATGTACCGGGGAAAAAAATATATAGGGGTATATATATATATATATATATATATATATATATATATATATATATATATATATATATATATATATATATATATATATATATATATTATATATATACCTATATATATATATACATCAAACATAAATTTTTTTTCGAAAATCGTGATCTAGGAGGTCTAAAACGGATAGAAAAACTACTCTGGCACCCCTGACTGCTTTTCTTCGATACACTGCAATAGTATGTATTTTATGGGATAAAATACGACTAAAAAATATAACCAGAACTATGTAACGAAAAGAATGTTTAACAAATATTAGAACATGGTGCAAATCTTCACACTTATCCTGGAATAAGCAAATAGCTAAAAAGATAATAGCATTCATCAACCCTAAATGTCTAACGAAAATTACATTTAAATCAGAGAAGAATTCTGGATCAGTATATATATATATATATATATATATATATATATATATATATATATATATATATGTATATGTATATATATATATATATATATATTATATATATATGTATATGTATATATGTATATTTATATATATATATATATATATATATATATATATATATATATATATATATGTATATGTATTTATGTATATATATATATATATATATATATATATATATATATATATATATATATATATATATATATATATATATATATATATATATATATATATTTATATATATATATATATATATATATATATATATATATATATATATATTCCCGGTGTAATCTCCAGCGACTACCATCAGACGAAATGAGCTAAAATTTGGTATCTGAGGATGAGGAGTGGCGGAAAGAAGCATGAGCGGGAAATTTTCAATCCGGTGGCAAAAGATGTAGGAATGAATTATAAACAACATATTCGAAATATAGCATCCCCGGTATTTTCAAACGTGGTATGGAGCTAAGAAACGGATTTTTGCACCCAAGACCCTTCCAAAATGTGATAGTGGTTTCAATTTGCACGGGTATTGAGTTCATGTTAGGAAAGTTCCTATTGGAATCACAAATTTTTATACTGAAGTACGATCCTTTATGGGTATCAACTCTTTAGCTCAACTGCGCAGCACTTCCCTGAGACTTCACTCCGTTCGAATCACTTTTCGACCTGCTTCAATCAATTTTGCGACGCACTTCGCGAAATTCTTTTGACTGTACAATAAATTATTTTTTTTTTAGTTCGGTTTTCTATTTAAGCGTGTTTTCTATTTTTTTTAAATCTATAATTTACTCCGTTGGAATTGCATCTCGATGCAATGTACTTCCCGTAAAATACGACCTTGGTGACTGCTCTGCTGCTCACACGTTTTTATTTAAATTACACTCTAATTCTTAAATATAACCCACTTTGTCAAACTTAAACGGAATGTAAATAGGGCAATGTGAATTGTTCTGATGCAAGTTCAATATGTTCCATTCGTATTAGTAATACAGTCCAAAAATATTCAATTCTGATTATAAAATAAATAATACAAATAAATATATTTGCGTCAAGTGTAGAATCTTATTTGTAACGTTTTCTATGTACTAGAAACTGAATGAATAAATGCAAAATAATAAAATTTAAAAAGCAGTGTGATATGTTTCATTAAAAGGATATATAATTTGTTTTAGAAATCTCTTCTAGCACAATTTCATGTTTTTCCAATAATTGATTATTCGTGTAATACATTGTTTACTATATCAATACTCCAATAAATAAGTGCTTATGAAGTTCAATAGTTCAATGTCTTCAGTAACTTACCGTCATCGTGAATGAGTCGAGTCGTTAGGAGGTGAACACTTGGCACTTGGCACTGGTACATCCGAAGAACTACTGCTCGAAAGACCCTTGGTACTATCCGTGCGCTGAACATAGCGGTACCCATGACGGGCTCCTGAAATCATGTATACATCTTCATACGAGATCCGCAATTATTGCAAAGTGGATTAACATGTAATAAAAAAAGTATTTGTCAGTGATATTAAAATTATATGATCGAATGAATCAACTCTTATTAATATGCTGATCTTAATCTTTCTCAAGGAGTTTCTAGCATTAGCATATGATTTATAAGGCACATGGATTAATTGATATTAATATAATTTCGCGTTTCGAAATAATGAATTAACCTAACTAGAGTAACAAATCAAATATCGCACACAAAACAACTCTATCAATTTTCTAGATATCACTATTTCAAGAACTAACAATAAACATAATTTTACAATTTTTTGTAAACCGTTACATACGGATACTACAATATACAATACTTCAGCTCATCCTTTCCAACATTAAATTATTGCTGTAGATATATAACACTATATTCCATCCACTTCTCAATTTTCCTATGTCACAGGCAAAATTTCAAAGAATAATTGAACATATTATATGAAACAGATTGCTACCACTAATTCATATACCTAATCTACAATTTATTGACAGTGTTATCGGAAAGGAGAGTTTTTATTTAGCAATAAAACAAGTTTTTCTGCTTTCGAAAGATGTTGACAAAAAAATATTTTAACTTAAACTGAAATACATTTTTTCACATTATAATATTTATCACATGAGAATTATACATTCAATACAGACTTCCATATTTACATAGAGTGAGTATAGGATTGAAATTGAACTTTTGGGAGGCTCTAGAAATTAGCAAGTATAAAAAACTTTTTGAATGAACAAATGTGCTCAAATCATTCCCCACTGCTGAAGATTTTCCCTACTTGATGTAATTTGTGCAAGTTTTTCGAAGGAGTGCCTACCCATTATCCGATTTTTTATTTTTGTTATTTTGATTACTAAAATCTATATAAAGTGAATTTTTAAGATTTTTGTATTCAGTCCTATCTAATGAAGCCACAGTGGGGTGAAACGCTATGTCATAAATTCAATCATAGTTATCGTTAAAATCTAGCATAGGATTTTCCAATAATATTGTTTTTAATTTTAACCGAGAACGCCACAATCATTTCAAAAATTAACGAGAAATAAGATGCATAGATAATTTTGTAAAATCAATTTGAGATATAATATTCTATCCATGTCTGGTACGTTAATAGTGAAAACTTCTTTGTTCATCAAAACTTGTTGTGTTTTGCGATATGAGTGAATGACACCAAAAGTGCACTATGTGTTGCCTGTTATTATGTGAAGAATAAATTATGTAATGACGGGGATAGAGGGATTGACCTGAGACAGAGACGTGCGCAGGCCAAGGCCACACAACCACGAATGAGGAAGGAAAAGCAAAGATCAGGTGTTTAATTTCTCCCTAAAGTGAGCGCGAGGGAGTATGGCTGGTAGATTAATGTGAGGATGAACTCCTTTAGTCAGACCGAAGGATACACTTGTACTTGTATATACAAGTTCTTTAAGTATGAAATGGAAGAGGGGAGGTTAGTTGTGGTTCAGAGGAACTAATGACTCGCCTACTCCATTAGAACACTTCTGAGAATCACTCACGGCAGACCAGTCGACGCCTGGATTTGAACCCGGGGCTTCCTGAATACTATCCAGCAAGTGTAACAACTCCCAGCTGGCTATCTAACTCGGTAACAACGCAATGAATGACACCTTTTTGAAGTGTTATACCCGAAGACGAACAACCTGCAATTCCTCCGAGGTTACAAAATACTGAAATTCACATTTGAGTAGCAGAATATTTCCAACATAAGAACTGTTTTTTATTGCATTTGCAAATCTTCAAGATTTTTGTTACGTCGGAACACAACGAAATCTAGGTAGGTACTTACTAGTGAAAATTTTGATGAAGATCTGAAAACAGTAGAAAACCGCAAATGGATAAAAAGTTGCAAATATGTTTTCAGTAAGTGAAGTCTGGATCCTTAATTTTTCATCAAACATCATTACAGCGGCCTAATTGATATGGATTATGGCTATAAAGTACATATAGTAGGTATAGAATAGCTGTTTTTTCTTAATTTATTTTGTTGAGTTGCGCTTCATTAGGAATTCAACTAATTCTGTCATTACTACCTCATACATGACCATAAATAAAATCAATGAGTAAAATTTATTATTGAGTGATTGATATAGATTTGACGTCGACAAAGAGCATAGCTATAATATGAATTGTATGTAATATACATCTGAAGAAGCCACTGTGTTTGACGAAGCAATTGTCATGTTAACAAAATATAATGAAAATCGAAAACTGTGAAGTTTTATTTACAATATATGAATTTTCTTCAGTTAGCCAAACTCTGCAGGCAACCAACATGCCACAACTGTATTAAATTAAGAAACTATCCTTTCGACATTTATAGTGCATTGGCGGACGGATAAAGTGGCCAAATAATAACAATGATATGATCCATCTATATTCTTCACAAAATATCTTATATCCATTAGTTGAGATCGCATCAGAAGAGCTGAACACTATAAAAAAATCGTAGGAATAAAGTATATAGAGAAATTTAGGAAATCACCTTAACCGAAAATCGAAAACATACATATAGTAATATCATGACACAGTTGCAAGAATTTTCACAGATATATCCAGAAGACCATCATCACTTGATAAAAATAAAACAATAATTATTACAAATGTTAAGGATCAAACACACAATAATCAGAGATCCAGTGGCGCACCCAGGAGGGGGAGCCATAGGGCTGCAGCAATTTATCTTTTTTTCAAAAATTTTTTATTACGGCTGTGGCCGTCTTCAGTTATTAATTACGTGCTATTTAGTCCACAGCCGAAAAATTTTGATGAAACGTAGTAGTCTTTGTTAACTATTCAAATTTTTTCAAATCACTAAATGTCAAAGAAATTTCAAAAGTTTTGATAAAGCCACGAATGTCGTGGCGAAACGTCAACTTTTTAATAAAATCGAGTTTTTTGAGATTCACCAAGCCTGTTATTGCTAATAATTATCAAAAAGTTAAAAATAGTTCACAGGAAACAACAATTCAAATAAATAATTATATATATATATATATATATATATATATATATATATATATATATATAGGGTTATTCACGTTATTCGACACGAAGAGTTATGGCTAAAGTATTTGATTTTATAGAAGTTTTTTCTTCAGAATGGATAGGGACCTATTAAAACTACATTTTAAAAATATTTTCATGTTGTACAGGGTGTTCCAAAATCACGAAAAGTATCAAAGTTGGTATTTTTTAAATGGAATACCCTGTATATTATTTCATTTTTGGATTTTACAGTGAAAACAAATGCCAGTTTTATTAAGGTTTAATTCACCTGAACCTTATGGTTTTCGAAATATCTCGTATTTTGTGAAAATGTAGTATCAGTTTTAACGCTTAAACTCTCAACTGGTGTTTTCTTGTTTTCAACCAATTTAATGATAAGACCTGCTAACTGAATCATACTTTATGTCGCACTTGTGAAATATTGACTCACTCAGACTTATTGTGTAAAAATAAAGGTGAAATAATTGCAATCTTTAAATGGCACTAACTTGTTTAACTTAAATGGGACACCCCATATTTTATGTCACCAACAGATGTAAAATTTAATTGTCTATCGAATACCTAAATATTCCAATCGATATCTTTTCACGTTTTCAAATAAAATGCACATTTTCATGTTGCAAACTGATTTTAAGAAATTTATCATTCATCGAGTCGCCTATGGCGTTTTGTAAAATCAAAATTGATTGAAATAAACACTTAAATCATAATAATATATGCATTTATCTTTCAACATTTTAAATTTTATGTACTAGTTCAAATTATGAAGGAGAAAAAATTATGGATATGAAACAAGCAATATTTCATATCAAGCGTTCAAAATGACGACCATCAGACTCTAAACACAAACGTATCCTTTTTATAAAAACTTTAGCTACATCTAATAACATACGAGGGGTAACATTTAGAAAAGCTTCTCTGATACGCTGTTTTCAAGGGCGATTTGGTAAATAGATAATTTCTTAAAATTAGTTTGCAAAATGAAAATGCTCATTTTATGTAAAAACGTGAAGAGTTATCGATAGAAATGTTTTCAGGTATTCGATAGACAATTAAATTTCACATTTGTTGGTGACATAAAATACGGTGCGATTCATTTAAGTTAAACAAGTAAGTGACGTTTAAAGATTGAAATAATTTTACCTTTATTTTTCCACACCAAGTATAAAAAAGTCAATATTTCCCGAGTGCGGTATAATACACACCTCCAACAACACCAGACAATATAAAACAGTGTTTCAGAGAAACTTTTCTAAATGTAAGCCCGCGTATATTCTCAAATGTTGCTAAAGATTTTATAAAAAGAATACTGTTGTTTTTAGAGTCTGATATCCTGTATTTTAGAGTGAATTTGTAGATCAGCATACGGTAATTAATAATGAATAGAGTCTGATGGTCGCCATTTTGAACACTGGATGTAAAATATTGCTTGTTTCATATCCATAATTTTTTTTCCTTCATAATTTGAACTAGTACATAACATTTAAAATATTGATGATAAATTTCTTAAAATCAGTTTGCAAGATGAAAATGTTAATTTTATTTGAAAACGTGAAGAGATATCGATTGGAATGTATTTAAGTATTCGATAGACAATTAAATTTTACATCTGTTGGTGATATAAAATATGGGATGTCCCATTCAAGTTAAACAAGTTAGTGCCGTTTAAAGATTGCAATTATTTTACCTTTATTTTTACCCACCAAGTCTAAGTTAGTCAATATTTCACAAGTGCGACATAAAGTTTGATCCAGTTAGTAGGCTTTATCATTAATTTTAAAGGTTAAAAACAAGAAAACACCAGTTGAGATTTGAAGCGTTAAAGCTGATACTACATTTTCACAAAATACGAGATATTTCGAAAACCATGAGGTTTAGGTTAATTATACCTTAATGAAATTGGCATTTGT
The DNA here is from genome assembly GCA_030704885.1 of Cynegetis impunctata. Lineage (NCBI taxonomy): Eukaryota > Metazoa > Arthropoda > Insecta > Coleoptera > Coccinellidae > Cynegetis > Cynegetis impunctata. Next base: position 402,448 of record JARQZK010000776.1, on the reverse strand, counting down.
TTTCACTGTTAAATCTAAAAAGGAAATAATATACAGGTTCCATTTAAAAAATACCAACTTTGATACTTTTCGTGATTTTGGAACACCCTGTACAACATAAAAATTTTTAAAATATAGTTCTAATAGGTCCCTATCCATGCTAAAGAAAAATCTTTTATTAAATCAAATACTTTACTCATAACTCTTCGTGTCGAATAACGTGAATAACCCTATATATATATATATATATATATATATATATATATATATATATATATATATATATATATATATATATATATATATATATATATATATATATATATATATATATATATATATATATATATATATATATATATATATATATATATATATATATATATATATATATATATATATATATATATATATATATATATATATATATATATATATATATATATACGTAATCCGTATACCAAATGCCAAAAAAATTTCTTCAAAATCAAGGAAATCAAGGACAAAATGTTTGCCATATAAAAAATTCTAATGACACAACACTTTCAATTTTGTCACTATTGAATTAATTAATAAAGGTTTGCTAAGTACTGTACGAAAGTTTACAGTGAAATTCTTTGCAGTATTTTGATAAAAGAAAATTTATAATGATACATGGTGTTCGATAACATCATATATTTCAAGTTTACGCATCCAGGAGCTTTTTTTTATGTGAAACAAGTTTTTATTACTGCCAGCTATAGCTAAATATATTTGCATTAATATAAACTAGTTACACCGCCGCTTTTTCGTTCAATGAATATCATGTTTGAAATATCCTTCTAATTTGAGTGAATTGGGTTTATTTTTTGTGTTCCACAAAAAAATTGATAGTATGTGATTGTATGATTTAGAAAAAATTGGAATAACCTACTCATTTGACCTTTAATTTCAAATTTAATAAAAAATCCAATTGAAAGGTTTTGACATATATACATATATATATATATATATATATATATATATATATATATATATATATATATATATATATATATATATATATATATATATATATATTGTATATATATATATATCTGTATATATATATATATATATATATATATATATTATATATATATATATATATATATATCTGTATATATATATATATAAATTTATATATATATATATATATATATATATATATTTATATATATATACATATATATATACAGACTACTAGAGTATTCCAGCGAGTTACAAGGGATAAAGAGAGGCATACACCATAAGATTGAACAAGCGGTAAGTCCTTTTAAGTATTCTATAGCTTCTCAAGTACATAATCAGCACGCCTCATTTCCTGCAATGAAATTACCAGAATTAGGTCTTCCGAGTTTTGATGGAAATGCCGAAAACTGGCTTTCTTTCAAGGGCAAATTTTCATCTAGAATTCGTAACAATACACATATGTTACCTGTCGATAAATTGCAATATCTAGAGAACGAGGGAAAGGCGAAAATAGCGATAGAGTCATTAGAAAGTACTAAGGACAATTCTGAAGAAGCGTCCAATATTTTATTAGATAAATATGATAATTCGCGGAAGGCGATTCTTCGTCACTTATCTATATTGCATGAAATCCCACGTTTACAAAAACATTCACCTAAAGACTTAGAAGAGCTCCTGGATACCTTTCAACAACATTCAAGAGCTCTAAAGAGTTTGGGTGAACCTATTTCTAAATGGAATAGGGTTATTATATTTCTATTGTTAGGTAAGGACAATGATAACACTCGGTTTCAATGGAAAAGCACTCTTTTGGCTAACATGATGCCAAGTTATGAATCCCTTATCAAATTTCTAGAGAAAAGAGGAAATTTTTCGGACACCTCAGCGGATAAAACTGATCATGATAGTCACAATCGTGGAAATCCGAGATCACCGCGTAATCAGCAACAGTCCCACGCAAATACTGTTAATTACAAACAATCAAGACTTCAAAATTCTGATTGTACGTACTCCAAAAAATATCCTATAATTATGCCTAAGACTCACGTCACCAGACTTATTATCTTGCAAGAAAATATACAAAATTAACATGCGAGACTTCAAGCTATTCTGTGTTCGGTAAGAGAGAGATATTGGCCTCTAGATGGATGAAACCAGGTACGACAAGTATAGCGATCCTGTGTAATATGCATTCGTGCCAAGCCTATACCTGTGAATTATCCTATGTGTCTACCTAAAGTACGGACACAAGCATTTCGCCCTTTTATAAACAATGGTGTAGATTACTGTGGTCCCTTTTACACTAAAGAAAATGAATTTCGGAACAAAAATAAAGTAAAAATTTACGTTCCTGTCCTTATTTGTCTTAACAAAGGCTATACATCTGGAAATAGTAGGGGAAGTTGGTCTAATATCGACCACTTAACGTAAATACATTATATTATAAATACGTGACAATAAATAAACATGTAATGATGTGAATACATTGACTGATCTTCAAAGTAAGCAAATAAGCACAAATGAATTGTAAAAAATCATTTATTTCGAAAAAATAGAAAAAATACAAAACGGTTGCTAGATCGATATTACCCGACCACTTATGTATAATATCGACCAGGAGTGGGGAAATATCGACCAAAGTGTTAAATAATGAATAACTAAATGAAAACTTTTTACTGGCAATTACTACATGATGTAAAGTCTTCGAATTCAGTAGGGGTACAAGCTGCATGAAACCATATAGCAAATTTGAATTGATGAGGCCGTTACTCGATGAAAATCACTTGTTAACATGTTTGAGAAATGAAACTCTGGTTTAACGATTTTCACATATAATAAAACAACAACAGTTGCACAACGCGTTTCGCTGACACTACAACTTCTTCAGGTGCGAATTTCAAACAGTTTGAAATTCGCACCTGAAGAAGCTGCAGTGTCAGCGAAACGCGTTGTGTAACAGTTTTTGTTTTATTATATGTGGAAATCGTTAAACCAGAGTTTCATTTCTCAAACATGTCATGTATATGATCTACATCGCCAGCATTCCTCATTATCTGCCCCGAATTTACCACAAACATAATATGTTGATGGTGTTTCTTCCTCTTTTACTTTAACAACTTTCTTCACAGTAGCAGCTGATTTCGGTTGTTCTTTCTTTTTTTTCGATTTCTCTTTCTTTCTCTTGCTTTGTCTTGCTTTGGGTTTAGGTGTTGGGTATATTTCTTCGAACGACTTGTTCTTGATTTGTATAGTTTTGTCTTCATCATCTGTAGCCTCATTCGTATACTGTTCGCTGTCAATCCATAAAAAAGGTTTGATAATTGAATAACATAATCGGCCCGCATATTTTCTTGTTCGTTAGAAAAAACTGGTTTTCTTCCCAACACAATTTTTTTTTCGATGGAAGCCGTATTCTAAGACGATCCTGCAGGGTACCATGTGGAACCAAGTAGAGCATAGCTGCTTTTCTAATTGAACAATGATTCTGGTTAATGGCATTCAATGCTCGGTTCATACCTTCTTCTGTCCAGGAACAGCAGGCAGTTTTTCTTGTATAATTTCTAGGCATTTATAAATGAGAACAAAATTCCCATTTAAAAACCAAGCATCCAATATCGACCACTGTAATGGGTACTATCGACCACCGTGATCGATATTACCCATCATTGACATAACAGTATATTTTTATCAAATGAAGTTTCTAACCTCGAAAATGTGACGATGCAAATGACACGATAGATTCACAGTTATACACTTATAACATTAGCTAGATCAAATTTTCGATACAAAAATACAAAAAAAATGCAAACCTTATTCTCTGAAGACAGAAATATGTACTAAAATTCACAAATGAACAATTTTATTTTTTGTTTCTATAATCGCACGTCTGGCGGGTTACATGTGTTTTCGTTGGTTTGGCAACTAAGTCGCAAGTAGGCAGCACCTATTAGAGTACCGAAATTACGCGCTACTTTTGAAAAAATGAGGTGCTCGATATTGCCCGCTGGTCCTTCTGGACCACCTTCCCCTAAGTGATCTAACTACCGAAGCATTTATTGCTGCTACAAAGCGATTTGTATCTCGTAGAGGAAGATGCCTACACATTTACACGGATAAAGGTACTAATTTTGTTGGAGCAAATAAGGAACTGAAGAAGATTTACGAACTTTTAAAGCCTGAAAAACATAATAAAGATGTACATGGTCATCTTAGCACCAAAGTAATTCATTGGCATTTTAATCCTCCCTTATCACCTCACTTTGGTGGTATATGGAAGGCCGATGATAAATCGTTCAAATATTATTTACGACGAGTTGTTGGAATATCGTTTTTCATGCATGAGCAATTTAATACTTTTTTGATTGAAATAGAAACTATTTTAAATTCCCGTCCCTCAACTTCCGATTCTAGTGATTCTAATGACCTGAATGTATTAACTCCCGCACATTTCCTTATTGACGATACTTTCTCGGGCTTGCCTGAACAAGACATTCTCGATACACCTAATAATCGTTTACCTACCTGGGAGCATATCAAGAAGGTTAAACGAGACTTCTGGAAGCGTTGACATAAAAAGTATATTAACGAATTAAACATCCGTCATAAATGGTTTGACGGACACCATGCCATACGTGCAGGAACTATTGTCACCTTTCGCGATGACAACATTCAGCCAATAGAATGGAAGTTTGGAAGAGTCTTGGAAGTGTATCACGGTTCTGATGAGGAAATTAGAGTAGCACGGCTGCGAACGGTTTACAGTGAATATGTTCGTAATGTCAAAAAACTTGTTCTATTGGCAGTAGAAAGTGATTAGTGTAAATTATAATTATGACTGATGAAACTGTACTAGTGACTTTTGTATTTATATTCGTTGATTTATAAGTTTTAATTATGTGTTCTTGATGTTGCCATTGATAATATGTAGTTGATCGCAAGTCTCTCAACCCCGGGAGTATGTTGCGTACCTGGAATAATATTTCATGTAGTATTTTGTTTTGAAGGCATCAGCCAATATTTATTTCAAGATGTTCAGATGTTGTACTGAGAACTCTTATCTGGGTGTTCTCTTTAAGTCTGTTTAATTTGTTATATATGTGGATATATTTCTTTCAGTCAACTGCCTTGATAAACTAGATTTATTGCGTAAGGGTCTTAGGACGATATTTCGCATATGTTCACGTGTCGTTTCATCCCACCCAAAGACTATGAGAATGAGAATGGGTATGAGAAAGAACAGAACAGATAGAAAATAAGTTAATTAAGAATAGAACTCCGGAGATACGACACACGTCTATCTTCTGTAATTAAACCACATACACCTTAAATATTGTATACCGAATTGCTTACAAATATATTTTATTTGTGGCAATTCATTAATCCGAACGTTAATCATCTAATCTCCCTTAACGGTAGCTTAGGAACAGTTCAACATCAAAAAGTGATTGCGAACTGTACAGCATATATATTCCATATATGTTATATATATTTTACATATATTTCAGATATATTAATAGAAATATATTTTAAGCATATATTATATTTATTTATGTGAAAAAACATATTATATTAAACATATATGCAACTTAAATTTTAAAAACCGAAATCTTCTATATATCACATAAGTATATTTTTTTTATATGTCACCTATATAAATTTTCATGGGGGAATTTTCATTTGATAACAATTGTTATTTTTTTTACTTTCTGCTATCTGCGTTTCACACACGCTTGGGTATACCACACCACCCAAGCCAAGTGTGCTGTGTGCACACTTTTTCCTCCCATACATCGGATACGTGATAGGAATCTAATAATTTTTGGCCATTGGATATACTTTTTTTTCGAAAGACGTCTAATACAATCTTCTGAAACCACCTTCTAACGATCATAACCATTGTGTCAGATTGTATACTAATATCGAAGCAAGAAAACGTTATTTGATAAAACAAGTCGATCCGTATGAATACATGCATTTCTACACGGTATATTAGTTTATGCAACTCCAACTTTTGAACGCAATTCCGAGAGATGGCGCTGCCGCTCCGCGCCAGGGTTACGTGCATCGTGCATAGCGTACAGATGGCGCAATCTATCGAATTGTTTGGGATTCCCCTGATGTCTCGAACTTTAATTATTCGCCTGGTTTACTTGCCCTTTTATCCTAAAGTGAATTCATTAAAGTGTTGTGTCTTTGCGTGTTGTTGGTACTCTCCTTTAATTATGTCGAAAAGAACACATTTAAGTGGTGCAGAAGAAAAAAAGAAAGTTGCAGCTCAAAAAGAAAACTACCTAAACTTACCTCATTCTTCAGAATCGAAGAAACTAACAGACAGTCTGAGTTTTCGGAATCATCCCAATATGCTTCTGAATTTCAAAGCTCAGAAAAGGGACCCATGTTTAACATAGAAGATAATGTTAGTGATCTAACCTCATTAACTCCAGATATAAAGATAGCCACACACTCATCACAGCTTGCATCTTCCAGTTCAAGCTACTGCGACTTACCAATTATCAGTATTTTAGAAAATATATATGCCGACCCAAGTACGTACTGTTATGAAATTTTAACGGAAGAAGTACGCGATATTTGGATTCGTAAAGGGCCATAGTTTTTCCAAAATAAACATTGTGACTTCTCCGAAACTTCCACAAACTTTCCTATCTGAGCGGTAAAACAAAGACCAGAAACTTGACAAGAACTGTTTTCACTCGCAAATTGACGAATGGTGAGTGTGTAGACAGAAAGTGGCTTCTATATTCACCGTCGAGGAAATCTGTATATTGTTATTGCTGCCGTCTATGTAACAATACTACGGGTAATAATTTCAGTTCGTCAAACGGATATAAAGACTGGAAGCATATAAGTAACTCACTGATGGAGCATGAGAATAGTTCACAGCACAGGCAATCAATGATAAATTATATTGCACGAAGCAAAACTACTGATGGGCAAGTTGATAATGGGTTGCTTTCTCAATATAATGCACAGGTTGATTATTGAAGAACGTACTTAAAAGGATCGTCGCCGTCGTGAAATATTTGGCTTCCAGGGGACTTGGATTTCGGGGTGATAATGAAATTTTGGAATTTCATAATAACGGAAATTACTTGGGAAGCTTAGAACTAATCAGTCAGTTTGACCTTTTTCTTGCTGATTATATGAAAAACTACGGAAATCGCGGAAAAGGGAGTACGTCATATTTATCTGCGAATCTTTGCAATGAATTTATTAATATAATGGGACAGCAAGTGTTAACGACAATTATTAACGAAATAAAAGGTGCAAAATACTACTCAATCAGCGTGGATTCTACACCAGATCTCTCCCATGTTGACCAACTGACTTTCATTGCTCGATACGTAAAAGACGGAGAGCCTATCGAGAGATTTTTGCAATTTTAACCTATGGAGGAGCATAAAGCTCAATACATAGCAGATACCGTCTTGAACTTTTTGGAGCACCTTGATATTTCAATAAAAGATTGTCGAGGCCAGAGTTACGATAATGCAGCAAATATGGCTGGAAAGTATTCTGGTCGTCAGGCAAGAATAAAAGAAAAATGTGAATTTGCTAATATATGTCCCATGTGCCGCTCATTCGCTGAATTTAGTGGGGTTCAAGCGGTTGGATGTGTTTCAGAAGCAGTAGCATACTTTCATCAACGAAGTAAAACCGTGAATGAATTAGTGAATGAATATTATAATGCTCAATAAACAACAAACTAGCTTTCTGATACCAGTTTGACAAAAATAACACTTGGTCTAAGAGTACTTGAATCTTTCTTTATGTGTTCTTAAGGTTAGTCATTAGTTGTTTACATTTCAATCCTCTCAACCACAATGGTTGACTCATTTTAACAATTACTCTTGTGCCTGTTCGTAGTTTTGAATGAACGCTTGTTTTGGACATTAATATTGATTCTTAAAATACTTCCATCGAATTACCTGCACTCAAATTGAGTATCGATGACTATACAAATTATTTCAGATTGAATGGAATTGAAGGTTATCCTTCAATTTTTGATGACATACAACTTTTGTAATAGTGAGTTGAGTTAGGACTTGAACTACTTTTTTTTCGAAAATGTGATCCATGTATTATTTACTATTTCATGTATATCTCTTTCTTTGTGAAAGTGTTGAACTTTTCATTCTTCTATTCATTCTGACAGATTTCACATATTCGATAGATTTTAATGTTCCAGTATTATGTAATTTCTTCGTTGTAAGAAATCGTTGGCAGATGAATTTTTCGGTACGCATCCATTTTTAGGAGAATATTGATTAGTTCCATATTTGCTCTTGATCCATTTTAATCGAAAAATGATAAAACATAAGTGTCACAGATGAGAACAAAAATTTATTATGTGATCTCGAGGGACTTGAGAAGCTTTATGCTTTCGCTTTTCTCAAGAGTTGGTCATGAAGAAAACAATCGCTTTGCTCCTATTAAGGATTCTTCAGGCAACTCTTAATCAACTTACTCAAATCAGTGTCATTGCCAAAGAACTTTTGATACAGATCTATTTCCCAATAAAGGAATATTGATTACAATTCAAATTAATTTAATGTGGAAATCTATTACAAGCATAAATAACCACAAATAACTTTTTCATTTTCCCATGGAAAGTGGATAATAACTCTATTATTATTTATTATTAAGTTCATATGCAGTGACGTCTTTTAATATTCGTTTTCATTCAAAGTGTGATTCACATAGTTCACGATGAAAGTCATACTGAGTTACAAGTTTCGATAACTTCAAAGCAAAGTTATTTTCACTCGTAAGTGCCTTATGTGACCTTCTTACTAATTTTCAATAATCCTATGGCGTAGAAGTCAGAGTGAGTACAATTTAACGCAATTAAATACTTTTTATTCTATTATGCTATGTTATCAAAGAGATCTTATATGTGTTTCATTAGATATCCAGTTCAATAAACGTTTAAAATAATTCAATTGAATTGATGATCAAAAAATTCCACATTCTGCTATATCTGTATGCAATGAAATAATTGAAAATGAAAGTTTCATCTGTAATATATTTTTTGTAGCCATAAATTCATATAGGTATGTGATTGCTAGTTTTATCTAATTAGTATAAGCAAATACTTAATCTATCAGTGTTAATGTTATAAACTAACGAGTTTCTTAATATATTTTAAAATAACATAACAGTAATTAGTGTTAGGAGTATTATATTTTCAAACCTTTATTTAAGATGCATAGCCGTTTAACATGAAATAAATATGTTAAACATAAAACAGTAATTCTTACAAATAATTAGTTATACCTAATGGTGTCTAGGCATCTAATTATTATTGCAGGGAAGTGAGGAATGACATTTTGAATTGCAGAATTTTTTTTACACGAACACTTGATCGTTTCACATTCTTTTTTTCCTTATATTTGTCGAAACCATTACCTGTGCCATTAGACTTCATACAAGCGACCATTCGAAGGGATATTTCTATGGCTTCAACTTCTTCACTCGATATAATATTTTCAGAACATTAACTGAAGAAAAATAAAAAGTTCCTGAAGATTCATTAGAATATTAGATTTACTAAGACTAACAGTACTTTGCATATAAATTTTTCAGAGATCCATTTCTGTCTTCAAAATATAAAAGGTTTTCTTTTGAATAAGCCGGCCATATGTTTCTGAAGATTCATTAAAATATTAGATTTTTCAGGACTAACAGTACTTTGCATATTAATTTTTCCGAGATCTATTTCTGTTCTCCAGTTTATAAAATCTATCATTAGTTACATGAAGAAATGTCACAAAAATAGATTGTGCATCTCCTTGACCCCTATCAACTTCAGAAATAGGGACACGAGCTGTACTTAATTGCCAATGGACGATGGTTATTATCAGATGTCTTCTTCATTAATTTTTTCCTTATCCAGCTTGAAGAAAAATAAGTTGATCAACTATTTTTTCTTTTAGATCACAAAAAAAACAAAACGCCTTTCCGAATCCTTAGATTTTTGACAGGTGTAAATGATGTATGCAATAGATACAAGCATAGAGCAAACTGCTTGACACTTTACACATTATTGAAAATTTTGAATTTCTTAAATTACAACGAAATGCGCTTTTAAAGCTTCTTCAATGGAATTACCAGACAAATAGTTTTAAAATAAACATTACCAATACAAATAATGACATAATCTCAAAAATCCAAAAATTATTGTTCTAATAGTGAATGTTATTGCCAAATTTAAATAACATCGTCAATGAAATTTGAATCGTTTCCATCGTAATTTATTTCTTTTTGTTAGCTTGTGAAGTGATCAGAATTAATGTGGCACCATTGATTTAAATGCAAGGTCTATCCACTATTTTGTATTTTTGTATTTCACTAAACCAGTTCAGTGAATGTTAACAATTATAGTAAAAGTCCGTAAAAATTGAAAATATTTGTCTTTTACTTCCGAGAGCAGATCATTTCGAATTAGCTCAGTCTACCTAGAAAATTTTAACATTGATTTATTTCCAGGATTCAATGTAGCATATACATGTTATTTATCCGTTCGATATAATATGAATGTCTCAACTTCTGTTCACCAGATGATCGTTCAATTCAGACATTTAAATACAGTAATTCCTATTCATTAAAATTATTAATTTTTTCAATATCACTTGGTTTTACCACATACCTATTTGATGAATAAATCTGGTTGTTTTCAACAAGATATAGCAAGCAGTGAAATTTACGAAATTTTTTTCATTGACGTTTCAGTTCTTGTTGGTTCTCTCTGAATATGAACGAACGTAAAGAAGATTTTCACCGAGATATTTTTATTATTTAATTCATTATATCAGACTAAAATATCTTATTTTATTTGCTGTTGACAACATTAACCCTACATCGCGCAATGTAGCATATCTGCTACACCTCGATAAATATTAAGATATTTAACTTGATAACCAGAAATCTGACCTGGAAATGTTTTGTAGCGATACTGCTACATCTCTAGTGCGAGTATACATAAGGGTCAGAGTTGATTGCAGGACAATAAACATTTGCCGCGTTTTATCGGTGTTAGTGTCTTCGTGTTGAGGCTCCTGTGCAGACGTGTCTGAATTGATCGTATTTTATTCACTAATTAGCCTACTCAGTTGGAATAAAGAAGTGAGTAAAACCAAGATATATGTCTATGGAATTCTTTTGCATATTTATAAGATTTTGCAGACCTTTGTAAAGATAATATTCACATTTTTTTCAGGTTGTATCATATATGCTACAAAGCGTGAATAAGCGCTCTGGAATGAATAGGAAAAAGAAGTTGTCAGTACCTGAATTGGAGTGGTTTGCTGAACATATCTGGGATGATATGGAGAGTGAAGATGGCCTGGATGATGATGCATCAGATTTAAGTTCAGAATATCAAAATGACGATAATGAATCATTGGATGAGCAGAATATTGATGTCGAAAATATTCCTATTGAATTCGAAGATGGATTGGTCTATGGGGAAGTTGGGGGTTCTGTTGAAGAAAACGAGGAATAAAATTTGCCACAAGGAAGTGATGAGTTTGAAATGGAACAATAAGAGAAGACCAACCGAAATTTTGAAGAGAGTGACCAGAAGAAAAAAAATTTAATATTAGATGACGATGACAAAAGATTCCATGGCACGGATGAGTTACCTGATGAAATTAAGAACCTTGATACTCCATATGCATTCTTCAAGTATTTTTTCACAGATGAATTGATGAAGAAAATTGTCGATGAATCTTTTTTATTCTCTGTGCAAAAAGATGCTAATAAACCAGCAAATATGACTTGCAGAGGTATCTTGGAGTTTGTATATATATGTCTATTGTACATATGCCGAATTTGAGGTGCTATTGGAGCAGTAATTTAGGTTTTCCACAAATCAAGAAGGCCATGAGTGAAAAGAAATTTGAGAAGGTGAGACAGTTCTTACATTTCAATAATAATGAGGATATGCTGCCAAAGGAAAACCCTTTGCATGATAAACTCCATAAGTTGAGACCAGTAATTGAGCTTATGACATCTCGTTTTTCAACTATTCCACTAGAGTGTCATTTATCTATTGATGAACAGATTTGCGCTAGTAAAGGCACACATCACTTGAAACAGTATATGCCGAAAAAGCCCCATAAATGGGGCATGAAGTTGTTTGTTCTGGCGGGAGTTTCAGGATTTGTTTATAATTTTGAAGTCTATGCTGGAAAAAATTGTACCAGACCTAGTTGCGAAAATGATATTGGCATCACCGGAAATTTGGTAATTCGATTATGCGAAAATATTCCGCGGAATAAAAACTACATTGTTTACACTGATAATTATTATACAAGTTTACCTCTATTCTCGCAATTAGCTAAAAGAGGAATTTTGGCGTTAGGTACAGTAAGGAAAAACAGATTGCCAAACTGTAAATTCCCTATAGAGAAGGAATTGAAAAAATTGAAGCGAGGTACTAGTTTTGAGATGGTTTGTTTTTTCGATGGCATTGATATATCCTCTGTATGTTGGAAGGACAATAAAACTGTCTATTTGATTTCTACTTATGTTGGAGAACTCCCAAAAACCTCTCTGCTCAGGTACGATAAGGATCAAAAAAAGAAAATTGAACTGTCCGAATCTGATAAAAGAGTATAATCGTCACATGGGAGGTGTGGACTTGATGAACAGCCTGATAGGCAGATATAAAATAAAGATAAGGTCCAAGAAATGGTACATGCGTTTGTTTTACCATTTATTGGACCAGTCAATAGTCAATTCTTGGCTATTATACCAAAGGGTACAAAATAATCAACAGGCGAAAAAAACCTTGAAGTTAGCCCAATTCAGGGCAGAAATAGCTGCCTGCCTATGTATGATAGGCTCACAGTGTAAACCAACAAGAGGAAGACCCTCAGATATAGAACGGGAACTGCAACATAAGAAGCAGAGGTCGGTCACCTGTTCTTATATACCACCGAAAGAAGTCAGGCTAGATGAAACTGGCCACTGGCCAATCCATGAAGAAGTGCGGCAACGGTGTAAATTACCCTCCTGCAAATCATTTTCTTTTATAAAGTGCCAAAAATGTGGCCTTCATTTTTGTTTGAACAAAACCAACAATTGTTTTTTGAAATTTCATACATCTTAAAAATTATGTACCCCAATCCTCTATGTATCACTTCTGATACAACTGTTTTTTTACCAAAATAAATGTTTTTTTTATAAAAAAAATTTTTTCAATATTTTTTCCGGTATACTTATACAGAAAACTATCTGAATATAATTTTTTTGAATGAAAAGAGAAAATCGCATACTTCAAAATGTATGGTTTTTTTATATTTTTTTTTTCATACTCAAATGCACAACAGTCACTAGGTACCTCACTGCCACCCAGAAGCATAAGTCGGCCATATGCATCCTACATCCTGGTTGCGCTTATCTGATCTTATGCTCTTCCGTTCGCTTTGTATTCAAAGTTGGGTCCGTGTTTTCCTTAACCTCTGATAATGGCAAGGAATTGTTTTGGATCAAAATTTAACTTGAAAGTTATTCATGAATTTTAATAATGAATGCTATATCCAAAAAGTAAGAATTAAATGTTATTTGAATTCTAGTTTGATTAATCTTCAGTACCTCGCCGTGGTAGGTACAGTTGCTATTGCATCGAACTCATAACCTAAAAACGATTCAACTTTTATTAACACGCTTTCAATAGCTCGGTATGGATGTATGTATCTATGTAACAGAATGTTTGAACGTGATTTTAACCCCTGTCAAAACGTCGGATTGATTTGAAACTTTGCACACTTATCAAGGACCCATGAAATAGGCCAAGAGTAGAGTACTTTTTTTCTGCTTTTTAAATGTAAATCCAAGTTGTCGGGACGCGAGAGCTTGTGCGTCAGCCGCGATCTTGAAAAACGCGTTTCATTAAATATCTCTTTAACCGTGCATCGTAAGACAAGAATAGTTGAAATCATTTTCATAGATAATCACATTTACTATCGTTTTTATTCGAAACTTTTTTTTGTATAATGCATACGTTTTTATTTATATTGCTCCAAACTTTTTTCAATTTGGTAATTGCTAAATATATTCATAACGGTAGATGCTACATTAAAAATGGTATTAACCAAAGTAGAACATGAAATTTTCCATAAATTTCCTCCAAAATTTTTTGCCGTCACATTTATAGTTTGAGAGCTATGGCTTGGTAAACCTAGCACTTTGTAAATTGTCAATTGCAATCTTGCTCGTAGTATTAAAGTGTTATAATAATAATAATAATAATAATAATAATGAAGAACTACTCCAAGGAATATGTGAGAGGATTTTTAGTGAGTAACCAGAAACATCCAGAGTCTCATACATCCCTGTGAATGCTTGCGGGATACTCTTAGGGTAGTCTATAGAAGATTTTTCCTCTCAGACGGACGTAAAAAATAATAATAAAAATAATAATAATAATGATAATGATGTACTACTTAGTAGTACACGGGTGTGACAATCTCGCGGACCCTGGTCAATGGGTGATGGTGACAGCATGCGGGGAACCAACGGTAGGATGCTGAGAAGGCGGGCGCTTGCCATACAAGAAACTGCAGCTTCCTACCAGGACATCGAGGAGAAGAGAAACCAAGTTGTCGGTTGCATAGGAAATCAACGCTCGTAGAAGCAACACGTAGTCGGACCCGGCAACAAAAACAATGCCGCACGAAGGGTACCTACACTCCAAGTGGACACCCGAGCAACATAAACAACTGTCTGTGTAATATAGAAGATCAATATGAGAAAAACTAGGATATATGAATAGGCTGCATGGTCTATGGTGCGAAAATCACCCAGATCTCAACTTCATGACGCAGCAAAATCTACGAGACCAGGTTAGTCATCTCAAGAGGAGAGGAATCTTACAGCAGTTTCAAGTGCCAGAAAAGATACAAGAACATGCTTAATAGCAGGTGGGAGGTGCTCCAAACCAACAGCAACTTCTAACGAACCAAGGAGAAGAAGAACAGGCTTCAGCCCTGGATGAGAGGCAGGTGAGAGATGCCGCAAATGCCCAGCCTCCAACGCCTGGAATGCGAGATGAACAATACATAGCACCGGATATGGAGCAAGTGAGAGTTGCTCCAGCCAGAATCGAAAATACTTTACACTCCGACAGGCAAAGAACAGAACAAGTGAGAGATGTACTAGATCAAGTCGCCAATAGAAGGGACGCATTTGAGGCTGCAGTGAGAAACACAAACATAAAGACCGCAAGACTAAAAAACGACTCAATGCTGAAGACCTAGGCGCGATTAATAATATCATCGGCGAGCACCTAGACGAGAACTGTTCTCTGGAAAAGGTGGTTGCTGCAGTGAGAGCTGCTGCTTCTCTACTGTGTCCGCCGGAATGAAGAAGAACGAAGGAGGAGAAGGTTAGGTTGAGATTGCAACGGCTAGACAAGAAGATAAAGATCGTTTGACAGCAGGCATCTTTTCAAAAGGCAAAAGTGGATAGAAGATAACAACACCTTCAACGCAGAACCTTCAAAGTTATTTCAACTTCAACAAATAGAGGCAAAGCATCCACCATCTCCAGAAGAAGTGGAACAGTTCTGGAAAAACCGAGAGACCAGCAGAAACTAGCGATACTCCGGCACTTCACAAATTGCAAGAGTTGTGCGAACAAGACCTGCAGTAGATTGAATAACTGACAGGAATAACAACCGAAGAGATAAGAAATTCTCTGAAGCAAAAGCGTGATTTCACGGCACCTGGACTGGATGGCATTCAGAACTACAGCTGGAAAAACTTTTCAGCTACTCACCACGTGCTAGACTTTTCAGCGGGATGATAATTCAGCGGTTCTTCAAAACCGGATTCTGGAGATCACTGGACCGGTGTGTAATCACGTCTACGAACAGAGAGGTGCAAGGAAAGGAGTACAAGAGTGTGAGGATAACTTACTGATAGACAAGAGCATATGTCAAAATGCGATACACTACAAACGCAACCTACATACATCATGGTTAGACTACGGAAATGCTTATGAAACATCATCGCACAGCTTGATAATACGACTGCTATAAATGCTCAAAATCCACCCTAAAATGGTCTATGTGATGAAAAATATTATGGCGCTATGGAAAACTAAGTTTGCTATTCGATCAGAAGGTCGAACCACCTATGCGGGATGGGTAACATATAGGTAAGGAGTTTTTCAGGGAGATTTGCTAAGCCCATTATTGTTCTGCATAACACTTCTACCATTAACTGTTGAGATGAGGACTAGCAAAATAGGTTACGACACCTAATATCACATCTTCTGTACATGGATGATTTAAAACTTTATGCTCCTTCCGAGGCATCTCGGCAAAAATTGCTGAATATCGTTGCTGAATACACTGCAGCAATTGGAATGTCATTCGGGTTGGACAAATGTCTAGGAATTCAACAGAGGGGTGCTCTGGAGACAACCAAAATCAAGGATACCTCAACAGCCAGATACAAAAAGAAGATCAGAGATATATGGCAATCACAGCTGTCCGTTAAAAACAAGGTTTCTGCTACAAACAGCTTGGCAGTCCCGATAGCCACTTACTCTTTCGGGGTGGTTAACTGGACGGTAAATGAAATTCTCGATCTCAACAGATCCACAAGAACTGCACAACTGAAGACACTACTCGAAGATCATATGAGTAATAATCTGCACTCCACATATTACAGGAATCTGGAAGAACAGGGCCTGCCGGAAGAATTATCCTTCGCCTTTTGAAGTCGGCTGGGCTTACGACGGAAATGAAGGTATTTGTTATGGCTTGTCAAGATGGAGTGATAAATACAAGATGGTATAAAAAGAACATAATGAAAGTGGACACCCCAACAACTTGCATGCCATAGTCAGCAGGAAACTCTTATGCACATACTGTCTGCTTGCAGAGTCCATGCTCCATCAGGGTATATAGAAAGACATAATGGGGCGTTCCGAATTCTCTACTTCCATCTGAGAGAAGTTTATGGCATATACAAAGAACCAGTGCTACCATATGTTCCACTAGAAATTGAAGCGGTTGTTGAAAATTATAGAGCTCGCATACACTGGAACTATGCTTCTCCAACAACTCGGCAGATCCACGCAATAAAGCCAGACATAGTCCTGCTGGGTGTACTGGGGGGTGTACTATCTCATACGTTATACTGCGTTATAACTTCGTGGCTATAGTGCGTCGACTCGACATTTACAGCGCTATAGCTCTTAAAACCTACTTTTTTTGCTCTGGTTCTTGAACTAACAATACAATAATGTGAATAGTTAGTACCATTATCCTGATCAGGACCTTCAGGATTAGCGATTTTCCAAATCCGATACCTGGTAATGTATTTGTGTCAAGTACGCGTTTAAAACCATAAAAACAAATATATGTGATTGTTGAAAAAAATAAATAACACGCTTTTGCAGTTAGAAGAACTAGAAAAATTGACAATAAAGAATAGTTTGAAAAAACTAAGAAATATGCTTCAATAGGAAAGCAAACTGAAAATTAGAAAATAATTATCTTTCAATGTAGAAAAGCGTAGGGTGATTTTTAAGAGATTTCGATAATGACTCTACTTTCATCAATATCTGTCATTAAAATATTATAACAATTGACTCCAAGCACCCCACGTTTTTCTACAATAAAAGAAATTTTTTTGTTAATTACACTATTCTTAATTTATATTTATTGAAAATTATTTTCTTCTTTTAATTTGATTTTCTATTAAAGCGTGTTATTTCCCTATAGGAAATATCTCATCAAAAACTATGATTCAAATTTCAGAATTAATTATCCGTTATGCGAATGAATTCGATGATCAACGAATAGAATTTAGAATCCAATGTCGACCATAAATTTCATGGTTTGAATTCTAATTAATAACTTGAAATTCCAGTCTTGAATGAAGCGAATATGTTTAAACTCACTTTTCTCTTGGACATCCCAGATTTCTACCAGATTCCGGAAAGTGAACCTCATTTCGTGTCCAAATATACGTTACCATGTATGGAAGTGGTCTTTTAATATATGATCATTAATCACACTGAGTAATAAGATTTTCAGTAAAGAATTCGTTCACAGAAAAATTATGCACTTTCTAAATTACAGATTTGTATTTATTGGGCCACATTTCAACTTAAATTAAAAAAAGACAAAAAAAAATTATTTCTATTCTTCGTATCAGACAAAACAAGTACGAAAGTGAAACTAAACAAAAGTATACCAGGATAAATATTTTTATATGGAAATTCATCATAAATACCATTATTGTTTCAATCCAATGTGCTTACCTTGCCACCAAATAATTTTCTTATTTGCAATTGCCCTGGTATACTTTTCTTAGGTATATATATATATATATATATATATATATATATATATATATATATATATATATATATATATATATATATATATATATATATATATATATATATATTAATTGACAATGTTATCAAAAATAAGAATTTTAATTGTGCAAAAAAAACAAGCTTTTGCGGTTTCCAAAGATTTTTTGATTTTATATAATAATATCAATAAGGCTTATCGTACCAACAACTCTTTAGCCCAATATTGCATAAACAATAAATCAAAAACCAATATATTCCCAAAATCGAGTGTCTATAAATTGTCATATAAGAATTGTAACAAAATGTATATTTATATAACACAGAATTTTCAGAAACAAATCAAAGAACATAAGACCTGTTTCGAAAACAATAAGTAAGATTCTAATTATTCCAGTAATTTTTCTTATGAAAATCATACATTCAATACAAATTTCTATATTTTACAAAAAGAAAGCAGAGAATTCAAATTGAAATTCAGACAAGCGCTACAAGATAACAGGCATATGAATTCTGATGAACTATTGAATGAACAAATAGAATTAAATCATGTTTGAATTGATGTAATTTGTAGTATCGAAGAATTAATTCCATAAAACCCCAATTAATTTCTTATTGTTTTCGTTTTGCACAAAATGTGATACCAAAATTTTTCATTCAGTTCTACCTGATGAAGCCACCTTATGGTGATACGATGCACCATAGATTATAGTATCGTTGAAATCAAACGTGTTTTTCTAATCCTATTGTTCTGTATCTTGACCATCAAATATATATTTTAATTATTTTTGTCAGCGTTGTATTCTTAGTTACTTGTCTTCTTTTAGCAATAACTGGCCATTTGAATCAGAAAAATTACTTTATAGAATAGTTTACGTTTCTTCATGAGATTCATGAATTTCTCAAAACTTTTGATGTCTTGAAATACTTCAAAAGTTTTAAGAAAGTCATGAATTTCATGACGAAACGTAAACATTTCAATAAGGTCATTTCTCCAATTTAAGTGACCTGTTATTTCTGAAAAAAGCATGTAAATATATATATATATATATATATATATATATATATATATATATATATATATATATATATATATATATATATATATATATATATATATATATATATAAATATATGATGTGTATTTTTCTTGAGTTCATAACACAAGACAAATTTCAAACCAATTTGTTCGAGCTCATAAACTTGTGAAAAGCAATGAACAAAAATGTCTCCTTAATTCGCATGATTCCAGCTATATCTAATATTATACCTCAAAGATAATCAAGTCTACCATTCTCTGAAAAAGAACACTTAAGATTTATGTTCATTTTTTTCCTTTTGATAATTCATTTGGTACCATATACACTGAACCCATACTCAAGTTCCTATGAGAACTTATATGGGCCATGGTATTTATTTGTATTAATTGTTATATTTGAGTTTTAATTCGTTATTTTTTTTCATTACGAATGTTCTTCTTATGTTAATGTAACTGATTTTGTATATCAAAATTATTTATGTATGTATATTTTATATAGGTACGTCGGGATTTTCCGAATCTTTGACGCGGTTCATTCCGAGAACCAAGTTTTTCATATATATATATATATATATATATATA
>JARQZK010000776.1:250000-377500 GCA_030704885.1 Cynegetis impunctata | reverse complement strand
ATTTTACATTTAATTTTTGGTAATGAAATGTTCTATAAACAAAATATTCTTAGAAAAGTCAATGAACAAATTGTGGACACACGCCTTGTGGAGCATAGGTTGAGCGACCGGTTGTGAAGCAGGACTGCTGAGTTCGACTCCTGAGATAACGTACAGAGAGTAAAAAACATAAATTGTATAGATAAATATAGTTATAATTATATATAGATATAGATATATATATATATATAAATATATATATATATATATATATATATATATATATATATATATATATATATATATATATATATATATATATATATATATATATATATATATATATATATATATATATATATATATATATATATATATATATATATATATATATATATATATATATATATAATTATATATATATATTTATATATATATATATATTTATATATATATATATATATATATATATATACATATATATATGAATTTAAAAACTATCAAACAACTTTCTAATTGTGATTGTAAATGTAGAATTCGCGTCGCGAAATATATATAACCAGCTCCTTTGGAAAGTTGTTTGATAATTTTTAAATTATTGAAGAATTTTACTTGTTCATTTTATGTAGTATAAATTAAATTGACCAGGGTTAACTTGTATATTCTTCATGATTTAATATATATATATATATATATATATATATATATATATATATATATATATATATATATATATATATATATACGAGGTATGGCAATTTGAAACCCGGAATCGGCCGATATCTCCCGAAATAAACACACCAGCCGGCGCGTTCTGGTCTCGTTCGAAAGAGGGGACTCTTCAGTAGTACCAGTTAAATTTTGAACGCGGTATCACGTTTAGTTTGTGTTTCCCGCGTGTTTTTGTAAAGCAAGGTTTTTTCTATACGTCGCGAAAATGAGTGACCTAATTAAGAGGCAACGCGCGGTTATCGAATTTTTGGTTAAAACAAACGAAACCTCCGCGGAAATCTTTCGTAAACTTAAAGACGTGTATGGAGATGATTCTCTGTCGAAAACTGCCGTGTTCGAGTGGGCAAAGCGGTTCAGGGAGGGACGTGTTTCGATAGAGGACGATCCGAGGCCGGGCGCAGTCATCTCTCGTACCCCCACCAATGTCGATCGTATCCGCACGTTGGTAACATCAGACCGTTGGTTAACACTCCGAGAGTTGTCCTACAAGTTAAACATCAATAAGGAAACCATTAGGCAGATTTTACACGAGGAGCTAGACATGAGAAAGATTTGTGCAAAGATGGTGCCGATAATGCTCACGTTGGACCAAAAACACCTTCGAATGTCCATCTGCAGTGACCTTTTAGAGAAAATTGAGACAGATGGGAGGGACTGGATGAGTACTGTGGTAACCGGAGATGAATCTTGGATATTCGAGTACGATCCCGAAACGCGTAGACAGAGTCAGCAGTGGGTGGAACGCGGGGGGGAGCGCCCGAAGAAAGCCAGGATGTCCAAATCGAAAATGAAGTCCATGCTCGTAATTTTCTTTGATATCAAAGGCGTAATTCATCGGGAATACGTTCCAGAGGGACAAACAGTGACCGGACTGTACTACCAAGGTGTCCTTGAGCGGCTGAGGGCCCGTATTTTCCGCGTGAGGCCCGAACTCGCGGAGAATGGTTGGCTCTTGCATCATGACAATGCACCTGCACATTCGTCGATACGAATTCGCGAGTTTTTAGCCAAAAAAAGCATCGCAACGTTGCCGCACCCCCCCTACAGCCCTGACCTCGCTCCCTGCGACTTCTTCCTATTCCCAAAGATGAAGCAGTACCTGAAGGGGACCCACCACGGCGGTGTACAGGAGGCGAAAGAAGCTGCGACGGTGGCGCTGAACACCCTAACTGAAGACGACTACCGTGGGTGCTTCGAGGCGTGGGAGCGGAGGTGGAAGCGGTGCGTGGAACTCCAAGGAGACTACTGTGAAGGATTATGATCGAAATTTCGCCGAAAATTAATTTAGCTGCCCCTCGGAGCTCGATTCCGGGTTTCAAATTGCCATACCTCGTATATATATATATATATATATATATATATATATATATATATATATATATATATATATATATATATATATATATATATTATATAAAAAAACTTCAGTATATCACAAACCATTGACAAAATCAAACCGACATTGATAAAAGTAAAATATATTCTTGTAGAAATATCACTAAGCGTCTAATATGATTTCCTTATTTCGGTCTAGGTAGTCAATACTATCATTTATGATTTATGTCATCGTTGCGTTCTGTAGTCAGTAGTGTGATTCTGTGTCTTCTGTGTCTTCTTCTGTCTTGTGGCCTCTTAAGCAGTGGCGTGTATATATATGACTGAGCTGTTTTGTGTCTAACTTGTCATTTATAGTCTTTCTATTGTTTATTTATATATGGATTATTTCCAATATTTCTCATGGTTTTTATTGGGGTTCGATTTCTAAAATTGTTGTGTCTTTGTAACTGAACTCGTGTTTTTCTGAGCTTTAATGTTAATTGCGTGCTGTGCAGGGGCGGCTAGTCAAAGGAGGCTAAGCCTCCTCAATAATATTCCGTGTATCACTAATATATATATTATATTGAATAGTCAGCATTCAGCATATTCATATTAATCAAAATCATATTATTTTATGCACCTACCTTCCTTTCAACCTACATTATATAATATAATTTATTAATTAAGATAGAAGGTATTTACATTTACTGCATTTCATTCATTTCAAGATTTGTGGCAACGCTGCGGAAAGCTTAGAAAGGTATATTCTCAACGTTCATTATGCCTGCCATAGAAAAGCAAACTCACACCACTTAAAAACAAATACTCCGAATGAATACTTCATTGAAATAGAAAACCAAAACACATGTACATGGCAACACCGATAAACTCCAGCCTTATACAATGTCGACCAATCACAACTATAGAATCTCCCTGACATCGAGTAAAGTCGTTGATTGAATCGTAGTATGATCGTAATTCGTATTCGTACTGTCTGAATAATGGACGCCGGAATCAACTCGCGTTACGCGTATTGTTTTAAAATGAGTGATTACTGAAATTAATTTCAAAATTTTCAATGGTGACTTAGTGGAATATTTGTTATCCCATAACTTTAGTGCCCTAAGTTATGAGGATAAAGTTTTGATAAAAACAAAAAAAACCTACCCCTGAATTAAACAATTCGGTGCAGCGTAACAGAAAACAAAACCGCGGTTTTAATACACGGAATTATGAGAGAAATCCTTGCCTAACCGGATCACAGGTAAAAAATAAATTATTTTGTTGGCAGTGTTTACTTTTTACTAGTGAAAATGTCTCTGTTTGGGGCCGCTTAGGATTTGAGGATTTAATTCTATACCTAGTTGAAAGTGAGGAATTTTTCACCGATAAAGTAACTTTAAATACAGCACGCGGATTAATATCTTACTTACAAGATAAGGAATTTATATATTTTTTAAACATCTTTAAATTAATTTTTGAACAAACAGAAATAGTTTTTCAAATCTTACAGCACAAGTTTTCAGATGTAATTTACTCACGAAATCGGCTCAAGTTTCTTTTGGAAAAAATTTCAGAATTTCGTGCAGAAGTTTATTTTAAAAAAACTATTTTCTGTATTTCAAACTACTGATGATACGACTCAATTTAGCCCAAAACGAAAGAAATTCAGTTACGCAGATATGGAGCTTCACTATAAGCAAATATTTTATGAAATTTTGGATACTATTAGGGGTCAAATAGAAATAAGGTTCTCTGATTTGAAAGAACTGCATTTCTTCGACTTACTCAATAAAAATTTGTTCACCGGATTTTCGGCTATTTTTCCAGATAACCTTTTGGAAAATTTATGTCAAAAATACACTTTTTTTGATAAGGTGGCCATAAAAAGTGAACTGTGTGTTGTATATAATGACAATGAAATTTTGGGGCACAATGAAAATCATGTGAGGACTATTAAATATCTTTTTGATAATGATTTGAATCAAGAATTACCCCAAGTTTATAAACTCTTATGTCTAATTGTTTCTATCTCGGTGACATCGGCTTCCGTATAGCGCTCGTTTTCCACTCTTAAGAGAATTAAAACTTATTTACGAAATTCAATGAGCCAGGATCGTTTGAAAAATATTAGTTTGTTGCCTATTGAAAAGGAATTGGTAAAACTTTTGGCGAAAGACAAAAAATTTTATGAGGATATTATAGATCATTTTGCTAACGTTAAAGATCGCAGAATCCCGCTAATCTTCAAAAATATATAATAACTTTTTATTTGCTCTCACCAGCTGTTGAAAAATTCTTTAAGTAGGTAAGTAGGTACCTATTATGTGAAATTTGATGAATAGATGAATTGATTAATTGGCTGAGAAGAATTTTTGTGAATATTGTAAATAGGAGTTGTAGGTCTCAAGGTAGACACTCGAAAGTGAAAACAAATTAATAGCTTAGGGTGCTTCTTTTACTTTGATTTTCTTTAAATTATATTGACCTTGAAATCCTAGAAATTTTCGGCCATGGTGTATTTTTAACACCTCTTGTAACCAAAACCTCACGAGCCGCCACTGGTGCTGTGGTTGCATGTGTATATATATATATATATATATATATATATATATATATATATATATATATATATATATATATATATATATATATATATTTATATCTATATATTTAGATATATATATATATATATATATATATATGATAGGAGTGTGTGTAGAAGATGTCGAGCATGCCGGACGTGTGCCCACGATGCTCTGATAATTTCATAGTGAATATTAAAAGCGTTAAGTGCAATATTTGTCAACTGAGATTTCATGCAGCCTGTGCATCAATAAAAGAGGCATGTGTGAAGATAATTTCGGAAAATCAGAATTTGAAATGGTTTTGCAATTCCTGTATGGAAAAAATTCCGACGCAGTGGTGTGATACTATCATTGAAAAATCCGGACCGAATACCGTTGATGTTCTACTTCAGAATGAAATTGAATATTTAAAACAAGAAAAAAACTCTTCTGCTGAAGTCGTTACAGGATCTGGACTATATTGTGAGTCTCCAAAAATCAATTATTGAATCCGATGAAAATAATTCCAAGAATGTCGAAATCGTATCAACAGTCAATGTAGAAAAAAATGTTAAATCTAACCGGAATGTAAATAGTTCTGATAAGGAATTATCGTTGGCCACACGTTCCACACCTGTGTTACATCAACGTGAAAATCTACTTCAGGATGAACAGGTGCTATGTACAGAAAATGCATCTTTTAGCAATCAATTTAAAAATAAAAGAAATAATCATAATTCCAATATAGATAACAAAAAACCGGTTATCGATAGTAAGTCAGTTAACTCTGCTATACTTCATGCTCAACAAGCAATACTAATGAATGAATATCAAAATATTCATTGATTATTGATAAATACCCTCATAATTTAAATGAAACTGCATCTGAGTGGCAATCTGTAAAAAGACGTAACAAACCACGTAATAGAAAATTTGTCATGGGATGTGGTGGGACTAATTCAGAAGTGAAAACTGTTCCTAAATATATTCATTTTCATGTATCTAGACTTCATCCTAATACTAAGCCTGAAGATCTGAAAAAATTAATGTTTACAGTTTTTCCAGAGGTACAATGTGAATCTTTGCAATCTAAATATCCACTTATATACGCGTCTGTTAAGGTGTCCATCTATCAGGATAATCTTGAGAAGGCGTGGAGTAAGGATGTTTGGCCAAATGGGGCCCTCGTGTCTAGATATTTTTTATTCAAAAAGGGAACATCTCAAGTACCGGAAAGTGTTCCTCAGATACAAAAACTACCAGGGTAAATCATCCCTCTGCTTACGCAGATAATTCAAAAACTAGTGGTTACAAGCCTTTATCCCTTTTATTTTAAAATGTACATTGTTTGAGTACAGCGATGAACAAATTAAA
Source organism: Cynegetis impunctata (assembly GCA_030704885.1). NCBI lineage: Eukaryota > Metazoa > Arthropoda > Insecta > Coleoptera > Coccinellidae > Cynegetis > Cynegetis impunctata. The sequence goes on along the minus strand of JARQZK010000776.1, from coordinate 371,531 downwards.
GTTATTATTGTCTAAGAATGAAGTGGATATTTTAGCGATTGCTGAACACTGAAAATCGTGTGAAGGAATCACGCAATATTATATACAGGGATGTAATTTAATTTAATTTAATTTCATATTCTATTAATGAGTTTGTAAGTTTCTGTGATATTTGAAGCTATTTTTCTTTGTTTTGAATTGTCAAACTTTTTTTATTTTGACTTGTTTCAGTTGTATTGAGAATACTTATTGGAATTAATAAATTGTATTGTATTGTATTGTATTGTATTGTATTGTATTGTATTGTATATATATATATATATATATATATATATATATATATATATATATATATATATATATATATATATATATATATATATATATATATATATATATATATATATATATATTTATATTATAAATATATATTATAAATAAAACTTCACAGTTTGTATACTTTATTTTGTTAAACATAACATTATTTCGCCATACACAGAGGCTTCTTCAGATTTACCTACTTATAGTAGGTACATAGTAGCATATACTATACATCTGAAGAAGCCACTGTGTATGGCGAAACAAATGTCATGTTTAACAAAATATAGTGAAAATCGAAAACTGTGAAGTTTTATTCACAATATTATAATGGATGTTCATCAAGTATCGTCTCAATCAATTATTTATATAAATATATATATATATATATATATGTGTGTGTTCAGAAAGATTTGAAAAACTTGGTTCACGGAATGAACCGCGTAAAAGATTTGAAAAATCTCGACGTTTCGGCTCCTTTTGCGAAGCCATCTTGAGGAGAGTTAGAAGGGGAATAATTCAGAATCGTGGCCTCAATCTGCCTACTCCACGATTCGAATTAGGAGGAATCGGAAACAATACGATTGCGTGGTCTCAACCTGCCTACTCCACTAACCGTACTGCTTCCTGTCAACTCTGAAGTCTCACCTGCCTACTCTTCAGAGTCAACTCAGTCAGTTGACTCTGAAGAGTAGGCAGGTGAGACAGTAATTTTCTTAAATTAGGTGTTTGAGCCCCCTCAGGCCCTATGAAGTCGGCGCCACTGTGTATATATATATATATATATATATATATATATATATATATATATATATATATATATATATACAAAAGGGCATCACCAGACAATGGGCCAGGTGGCGAGATATTAAATAAAAGACATGAGCTGTAGGTAAAACAAATACAATTTGTAAAGTTTTAATCATTTTCAACAAGAAGAAAAACTATCATTCTCAACACAGTAATTCGGTTTTCATTGAAATTTTTGAGTACTCAATAAATTACTTTCATTTGATTAAATTTTTTCAATCATCAAGGGTGGGCTTGATATTCGATCACAAAAAGTGTAACCATAGTAATATATTAAACAGAGTGACTTATATGAACTATCGAAGTATTTTTGAAATTTAGAAAAATAAATCAATTAGCAAATAATTTTTCTTTCTGGAAACGGTCGATGAATTACGGATTTATGGAAGTAATTACAATTTCATAATGAAGACTGCTTAGTTCTCTGATATGTTTACTTTCAATTCGAAATTTTCGGAAGATTATAATAATATGGTAGGTTATACCATAATACATAAATGAGAATGATATGTAGTAAATTACTGTCTAGAAACATATTGTGTGATTGACGAAATAAATTTTGTAAATATATTCTTAAACATAAATTGAATCTATTTTCGAAGATCGCGATGAATATTAAACTAATAGTAACAGTAAGTTCAAAGAATTGGGCACCTGTTTGGATTGAAAAGGATAACCTCACTCGGAATCGTAAAAATAATTAATATTCAGGAGTACAGTTAATCTCGATTCTCGGCGACCTACTTCTCCCGATTAGAGAGGGGCTTAATGCTTCTTTTATATATGCATATATAAATTCCGGAAGTACGGTCTTGTGAAGAAAGTAAAGAAACATAGCTTGCGTCATATTTTACACCTTACTCAATTATGATTGTCTTAGCAAGGTTAAGGTCAACAATGCAAAGTGTAGAGTGATTAGCTAATAGGAGTATGAGAAATTTTGGAATGATTCATAACCTAGGTGTAATATGTGATGATTCCTAATGGGATCGATCGATTTGTTTTCTATATTTCAAATTTCGTGCCAGATATAAATTTTGCAATTATACAAAAATTATTTCTCTTGATGTATAATGAAATTCATCATTAAGTTTATTACATTTGTGAATATATTATGTTTTTAGGTATTAATCGACAAGATAAAACAATAATATGTATATCAATTATAAGATTATATTGTTATATTTGTTATTTATATCATGAATGAATTTATAAATGAGGATTTTCACAGGTACTCGGAAAAATTATATGTATTACACAGGAAGTGACTCTTCCTCCCTTGTAATATACATCTTGCGGCATGAAAAGTGACATTTTCCTCCCTATTAACATGAAAAGCTATTGTGTTTCAATATTTATACTAGATAATTGGCTCATTTGAAAACGTTTCGAAATGATGAATGAATAAAGACATATAACATACAACCTATTAAACTCACAAACTTGTTATGAAGACATACAACATATGAACTATTGAGGAAACAAATCCGTTACAAATATATATATATATATATATATATATATATATATATATATATATATATATATATATATATATATATATATATGTATATATATATATATATATATGAATATATATATATATATATATATATATATATATATATATATATAGAGCAAATAAGCTATAGAATTCACAAACCTGGTATGAAAACATAAAATTTTAAAAACATATTCTTATTTCTAGAACAATCATGAATTTTTGTAAACTAATGTTCTAAATTGTGAATTTTGATCAATATCAGGTTTCCCCGATTTATGGTTGTATAAAAATGCGAATGAGCGATAGTTTGAGTTTCGAAAAATCAGCTTATATTTTTTGCGACCTCGAAAATTATTCATAAAAATATACAAGGACTAAATCAGGAGGTTAGGTATCTACCAAAGTATGCTTATAAAATTATATATAGAGGTAATGATATGATATATATATATATATATATATATATATATATATATATATATATATATATATATATATAGAGGTAATGATATGATATATGATACATAATATCGATCGGTGAAATGTGGTTGAAAATGTTCGATTTTTTCCAAAAAATTATTTTTTATTTCATTATCTTTTTCATTTTTTCATTCAGTTCGATTTTGTTCAGAAACCCCTAGAAATAATGTATTCTTAGAAAATGGGTTTTATAGACATACAAAATTTGGAATTAATAATCAGATGACCATACGGGACTCCAGATTACTTATTCTATTTCGTTCCATGAATATAAATTGTCCACGGTTTGATAAATAAAATATGAAAATTTATATTGATTTTGTCATAAAATAATAATTCATAAATATTGAATAGAAACCAAATCGTTAATTCAGGAGTATCTCAAGGATCTCACCTGAGTCAATTTTTCACTTATTTATTTGAGTGTTATGAATCCGCATACCAGTTATATTGTGCAGAAAATTCATTCAATAAAAGATTTTCTCGACTATATATCGATAAACAACACGGTATGGAAGTATATATATATATATATATATATATATATATATATATATATATATATATATATATATATATATATTGAGCATTTTTTTCATGGTGGTCCGAGAGGCCTGGAACGGATTGAAAACCTACTATATATATATATATATATATATATATATATATATATATATATATATATATATATATATTTAGCATTTTTTTCAGTGTTTAATTAGTCACTATGTTAAATCGGTCACTATAAGCAAAACACATGTTTAAAAAAGTTCAATTGTTTCTAATGAAAAATTTTCATTTCGAAAGGAAGGAGTCAACCGAAATCTCCTCGCACTTCTTCCCTTTCTGAATTATATACATATCTATTATTGAACAAAACTGCTCGAGATTTTGTTTGATAGAGTCGTATTATATCTAGAGCTCGTTTTCTAATAGTGTAGTATAAAATATAGAAAGAGAAGAATTGCGAGGATATTTTGGTTTACTCCTTAGTTCGTAAATTTTCTATTTCGGTCATTTGAACTCTTTCAAACACGTTTTTTGCTCCTAGTGACCGATTAAACTTTCTGTTTACATTCGAGGATCTTCTGTTCATAGTACCTTGATTTTCAATCAATATAATATTTCGAATATTTATTAATGTGGAGTATCAGATTATGAGCTTTTTTTGTAATAGGATTAAATCTTGGCTTTGATTGTCAATTTATTCAACCCTTAATATTTTGAAGTTAATACAAATTGTCAAGTGAGTAAAAATTTTGTGTGATGTTGTACAATCCATTTCTGGACTTCTACATCATGGATCTTGGAGGAAGATTTACTAATCATGAGAATATATTAGAAGGATTGCCGGTGCTTTTCAAGAATGATTTATACGAAATTGACAAAGCAGCTGATAAATTAAATGAATATATTTAGTGAATATAACTTACAAGGAAGCACTTTTGAAATCAAATATAAAATTTAATTTGTCCTTAAAGTAAACATATAATTAAATTTACGGAATCTCGTTCAGGGATATGTATACTTCAGTCTGTAAACTGACATTTGGTAAACCATACTTTGCACCTATTCTACCCAATAATTTTTATTTCCTGAGAATATCGTTATTGACTGATATTCTATATTGTATAGTGAATTTATTTTTGATTCATATAACAAATATTTGCAAATTTTCTATGAAAATTTTTTTCATTTCTGATCATTCATTAAGTACTAGTATAAAATCTTCAAAAATATAATATTCATTCAAGAGAATAGACGGAACGGAAGTTAGAAAATAGATATGATCATTCAAAAACTTATTTAATATCAAACTGAGAAATTCCCATTAATCCAACCTTGGTTATTGGAACTTAATTGAATATATTCCAGAAAGAAATTTATAAATCTTTCCAAAATAAGTTACAGAATAGGCAGTGGGAAATCATTCCCATGATATAATAATTAAAATTTCTGATGAGAAAATTTTGAATAATCATGAGTAATACTATTGAAAGAAATAATTACCGTTACCTATAATTTGCACATTTGAAAAAATTTGAAGATATGAAGCTTCGAAGAGCGTGTTAAGGTTTCCCTATCCCGAGAGTTGCCCATTAAAAAAATTACCAATAAAGTGAAACACGCCAATAGAAGAACCTAAATATTGATGTTTTACTAAAAACATTATCAATATGAATAATTTCTAGGAAAATTCATTGTCTGAGATTTGAAGCGCATATAGCAGTTACAAAAAACTAACCACAGAATTAATAGTTATTTATGTACCAAGTGCGTTATATAGATCCTTACGCCCGATGGGCGTAAGGATCTAGTAACGCATGCGGTGCATACAAGATTTTATTTTTCACGAAAAAATTATTATATTATGATGAAAAAGCGATTTTAAAATCGTTTCATTGCTTCTATCCATTTTCCTTCTCATAGTAGGCATGTCGTTTGTTGATATTTTGACGTTTGTGAATATTTTTGTCATCCTATTCAGTGAATGTCATTGCTGCTTTTTTTGTGTAGTCTTAGAAATAATGAACATGAAAATGAATTTACCCAAGAATATCATAGAAAATGCAGCCAAAGCTGCGAATAATTAATTGCCGGAGAAATCCAGAGTCGAATACGACAAGGATTATGAAGTATTTAATCAATGAAATTTTCTTCATTTCTCCTAGTACAGTAAGCGGGCCTTTTGATCCATTATGCGGGCGTTATGGCCTAGGGCATAATGAGTGTGTTTATAGCAACCGTATCCAAGGTGAAATAAACATATAATATACAAGTGAAAATAAAATATGATTCCGGTGTTAAAACGGTAGCATTTTAGACAACTTTCCATAGAGGTTATATTTTGAGAAGCAAAATTTAAAGGTTTATATGCTTGCAGTTTTAATCAATATTACTTTCCTTTTATGTCATAAATAGCTGTTTGATGCGCCTACTCTGAACTGTTCAGGTTTCATTTGGGTATAAATACTACCTATCTCATTATGTTCAAAGTTTCATAAAATTATGAAAGCTTTTATTTCTTCATCAATCACATTCTTCTGACATGAAACACAAACACTTCAAACAGTGCCTTGTTCAAGTTCTTTAATAGATCTACTGGAAATATTTCATTTAAGTTGAAAAAATATGCAAAATTCAGAATCCTATTAAGTACATCGTTCGATAAATCGCGGAAGTACCGATCTCCTAACGATAACTTGATTCGGTTCAGTTTCTAATCAGTGGAGAAATATATATAAAGTATAGTTGTCCATTTTTGAATCGCCTGTGATTACTTACAAAAAGAAATGCACAGGCCAAAACTTTATGAAGAACTCATATATATATATATATATATATATATATATATATATATATATATATATATATATATATATATATATATATATATATATAATCTTCTGATAATTATTAGCAATAACAGGCTTGTTGAATCTTAACAACAATTCGAATATATATATATAAATATATATATATAAATATATATATATATATATATATATATATATATATATATATATATATATATAGGTAAATATATATGTATATCAAACTGTTTTTGCCTGTCTCCATTTTCACTTATTAGTCGTTTTTCAGCAATAAGACGATTGATTGGATTTGTAACTTTTTTCAAACAAGTTTTTGAACTCCAAACGAATATGATTTGAAGCAAGTGAATATTAGCAATATCTATATTAACAAGAAGCAGCTATTATCGTTTAATGTGAGGCAATAAAATTAAATGAAATGCATCTATTAATATTAAAAAGATTGTTTTATATGTTTTGAAATTTACTGAATACTTTCTCAGTATCATAATTGAAGATTCTTATTGAACTTGATTCTTTGACAGAACGAAATTTCACAGTAAGGCTTTTTGCTCGATTAACCAGTTCAAATCACCACCAGATTACATATTATTTCATCTAATGGTGTGAACCTTCCAACGAAAAATATATCAATGTAGAATTCACAATTGAATAGTGTGAAATTTTTTTTGAGGTACATAAATATTACTATTCTTTCATTATATAATCTCATAAATAAAACAATATTGTACAAGATTACAATTGAGTAAAAAGCACAGTATTGGAATTGATTATTTCGATTAAAAATACTTTAATTGAAGATCAATGAGAAAGTAAGAGAATAGGCTTTATATTTCCCTCTTTCCTAGAAAATTCTTAAGTATTCTTATATATTAGAAGTATCAGATAAAAACGTTACTGGGGAAATTATACTCACGTCATCCCAATGAAACGACTTTTTCTTCTAAAGTCTCATCTGCTATCATTAGAAATATGAAAATAAAGTTATCCAAAACAGAAGTAGATTACTGAACACTCCACAATTTCCTCCATAACATCACATAGTATTTCCACAAAAGAACCGTACTCCACAAATTTCATTCAAAAGGAGATCACATCAAATAATTAGAAAGGCAATTTTTAACTTAATAATGCAGCTAAATGTGCAGGACCTATCTCAAGTTTGAAGCAATTATTTCATTGAATTGGAAAACTTGTCTAACAGCAATCGTGTTTTTCTACTTATGATAGTCTTGTTGTCGAAGTAACTATCGGAACAAACGGAAGAATAAGAAGAGAGATTGTATTTTGCAGACATCTCACTGGGCAGGGATAGCTGAAGTCAGTGGGGACAGGTTGCCTGAATGCTTCAATTCACGGAATGTAAACCATATGTACCATATAAATGAGTTCATATGATACAGGTATTACCTTATAGAATGGAAAGTGAACTTTGCCTAAAAATTAAGTAGTTTGATCACGTTGAGTAACGTTAGAAATGCGAATAGAATAATAGCAGAATCCCTATCAAATTATAATATAACACAAAAATTATTTACGGAACTAGATCGTTGTCTATACGTCCTAGCTAGATCAAAGTAATATAATAAAAAAACGAGAAGTGTCATAGTAGTTACACCCGGTTGGAATGAAGTTCTTTTCGTTCTTATGTTTTGTATTAAATAGCAGGTATAATTAATTGAATTAACAACGATTTAGTGTAATTCAATAAAAATAAAATTTTTGAATGAATTGATAGTAACGAAATTGTATTGATTTTTTTCGAAAAAAAAAACATTTTATTATCAATTATTATGAAATTATGAACTTCACCAGTATATACAATCTTAGTAATTATTGTTTAGTGGTAATTAAAGTAGGGCACATATGTATAATTATGGAAACTCAGGTTTTGTCGCCTGATTACCTGATTTTTTTTTTAATTGAGCTACCTATTCTAACCTAAATGAATAAATTTTAAAAAATATCGTCTTAAGGTAAACTTAATTTTTCGAAAAAATAACGGCGAGAAAGCGACATAATCATACTCGGATTTTTCAGCTTAATCAAAAGTCGGATTCACATTATGCAAACCATTTAATCCAAGAAAATCACACACTCAATTTTGATTTTAAAATATTGCTGAAAGCTAGGGAATTGATCTTAATTTTTCAGAATCATTACAGATAAATAAATACAAACATTCCGGTCTCGTATTGAATAGCCAAATCGATCACAAGTCCCCCTTCTCAATCTTTTCAAAATTACCGAACTACCTGACTAGCAGCTCAGAATTGGTTTTGCTATTCTAATAATTATTTGTAACCATCCTTCTATTTACCCTTTCTACAAAATTTGTCATGTCTTTATTTCTTGTTGTCGATATAACAGAGAAACATAGTTAGTTTGCCATTAGCATCTGAAGAAGGTGAAGTTCCACCGACACGTGCGTCATGCGTCATTTCATTTAATAAATGTGTAAATTGTTATTACCAACCATTGTTTCAGTATATAAAGGTTCATATTCAGCGCGAGATGTAAAAATCATGAACCGAAAATTACCAACAAATCAGTTTTGAAACGAAGGTGCATATCGCAAGATACCCTCCAGTCACTTGGCAAGTGAAGGTTAGTTCAAAACCGTTGACTTATGTTCGACTCGACTATCAAGACAGCTTGCTAGGCGTGCGCCTCAGCTGTATTCGTATATGCGTATTTTTGTTATTGAATGAAAGTGATTCAGTAGAAGTTGAGCATAGAGATGATGAAGTCAGGTAAACACCAGTGTTGAATTTCAGTAAGATAGGTACTCTATCTAAATATAAAAATATGATAATATTAGTGTATTATTTTAGATTACATATGATTTTGAGGTGGAGAATTGATTTTAATTTTCATAAATAGTTTACTATCTATTAGTATAATGACAGTCAGGGATCAGAATGAGTAATTGCTGGAAAAAAATTAAACATTTTTGATTTTGGTTTGAACATCAACTTTCCTGATAGAAACTTAGAACTATTCGATTCAATAATTAACAATGGTACATCAAAATTTATAACAAGAAACAATAACACTATCGATGAAGTTTTTTCGAGAAACTAATAATTGAATCGCCAACGTATGTGGGTAAAAAGGTAATTATAGAATTATGGTGAATCCATAATCGATTTTGATTTTTGATAAAATTTCGAATCCAAGCTCATTTTAACAAAGCTACGTTTGTGTTCTGAAATTCTAGATTTAAAAATTCTGAAAGTTCTACCAATGTAAAACTTATCACAATCGCCACAATTAATATTATAAACTCCTGATTTATTATCTTTATTAACTTTGGATTTATTATTTCCTATATGATTTCTTAAATTATTACCGGTACGATAAGCAATGTTAATGTTGTGCTTAGATAAGAGAGATTTAAGTTTTCTACTTGAATTTCCGATAAAAGTGAGGCTGTTATATTTGATATTATTTTTAGTAAGGGGGTACACCTGGCTAATCATTCAATTTTGATTTTAAAATATTCAATGCTGAAAGAAAGGGCATTAAACTTAATTTTTTAGAATCATTACAGATCAATAAATACAAGCATTCCAGTCTCCCATTGAATAGCCAAATCGATCACACTTCAAGCCCCCTTCTCAATCTTTTCAAAATTACCGAAGTATCTGACTAGCAGTTCAGTATTGGTTTTTCCTATTCTAATAATTATTTGTAACCATCCTTCTATTTACCCTTTCTACACAATTTGTCATCTCTTCATTTCTTGTTTTCGATATATCAGATAAACATAGTTAGTTTGCCATTAGCATCTGAAGAAGGTGAAGTTACACCGAAACGTGCGTCATGCGTTATTTCATTTAATAAAGGTGTAAATTGTTATTATCAACTATTGTTTTAATATGTTTATTAATTTAGACCATGTATCGGCCCAATAAATCCAAAATTTGAACCTTTCTATTTTCGAAGTGACAAACATTCAATTCAAACTTTCTGTCTGAATACATTCGATCATCGCACAGTGGAATAAAAACTGTGTATCTCTTGAACAATGGCCAGAATAAACGATTGTACTTATTTCAGGAATGTGCCTTCGAAATGCGTGTAAGCTTTTATAAATAACTGTAGAATAAGGACTTCTAAGATCTATTGAAGTGTTTGTATGAACAATGGTTTTGTTAGCATGTCACCAAATTGCGGACTGCTGTAAATTTTGTTTATATTTATCTCCTTATCTAAAACTAATTCTCTGACAAAAAAGAGACGAATTTTAATGTTTGGTTTTTCGATGAAACTCTAACGTCGAACGACAATCAGGAGTTCCATTGATGTATCCAAAAATTCGCTTAAGTTTAACATCTTCAGCATTTGGCCGGGAACACACTTGGCATTTTTCACCGATTGGATTTTTGGCGGTTGCCGCTCTAAAATAATGTAGCGTTTACACACTGGGCGGTAAACATTCTTTAGTCGGTAAACATTACGGACGCCACATAAGTCAATCACAGATCTGACACCGTGGAGCCAGTCTATTTCATTATCGTTTTCTTATATTATAAATAGTTTTATGTATAACATGATTAGAGAGCAACTTCTTGCATCATTGTTATTTCGTCGTCGATTGAAGAGGCAGCGAAAAAATAGACTTATTTGGGTTCATCCGATAAATGAAAGGAGAGAGAAGTTTCTCAATTATTTAAGAATGTCAATCTCGTCATTCGACGAACTGCACAACCTGCTGAAAAATCACTTTCAACAGAAAAATACCGACGAATGTAGTGGCAATGGGCGGTTGCATTACTGCTGTCGGCGTTAAATAATCCAATTGTTTATTTTACCGCCCAATATGTACGTCGCAATACCATCCTATGCGCCTCTACTGGTACGGCGGCGGCGGTAAAAAATCCGATCGGTAATAAACGCCAAGTGTATTCCGGCCCTTTGAGTTATCTAATTTCCTAGAAACTACACTAATAGCATATGATAAATCAGGACAGTTTCCTCACATCAATTATTTACATGAGAGCACCAACAACTTCACTATTTGAAATTTCATTTTCAGCTGGCGTTATCTTTGGCTTTATAGCTTCTTTCAGTATTGGAGTGGTAACTGAATTGAATTTGTCTATTCCAAATTTTTCTAATAATTTCCGAGAATAAGCTTATTGACTTACCTTCTATAATTTCTCCAACACGATCAAAATGAAATTCTTGAATTTTAATCTATTCCATGAAATGTGGAGTTGGACACCAATTAAATAATTCATTCAAATACAGGCTAATAGTCCAGTCAATGACGGTAAAAAAAGTATATACTGTGTATTTATCCCACACAGCATTGATTTGTATGAAAATTTGGATTAAGGTTCTACTTACCTTATAATTCAAAGTCTACCCCGAGCCGGGGGTTGCTTTTTCTCTGGGGGTGGAGGCCACCCCTTATTGGGGATGAAAAATTTTACATTAAAAATAAGTACGGAAATCGATGAATTGACTAATTCTAAGCAGCTTTTGTTTTATGAAGTTTTTTCTGAAAGTCAATATTTTCCGACTTATTCGCGACTGAAATTGTCGATTTTCAGGCAAAAGAACCACGTTTTCAGATTATTTTTCGCGAATAACTGGAAAAATATGCATTCTATCGAAAAACCTGTAAATAGCAAAATTATATCTTATAAAAACACAAAGAAAATCGTGTATTTATGATGTATTCTGACCCAATACAAACGGACTTATTGATTGTCGAAAGTTGATTGGTATTTACCACTATGTGTACTCATCAATATACTAATACATATTCTAATTTCTACAAAAATGTGCTTTTGGTTTTTCCCCATAACTCGCTTAGTTTCCAACCAATCAAGTCCTCCAAAAGAGCAATTTGTAGGTTTTTTTAAGAGCTATAAGCTCATCTGAATAAATTTTTTTGCCAGATTTTATTTTCAAAAAGGTTCATGCTAAAAGGGCTAAAAAAAGGTACTTTGCGTGAACACACGCAAGCTTTAAATGGCCATATCTTACTTAATTTTTATCCTATAAAAAAAAATGAAACACCAACATTTTCAAATAAGAAAAACATACTCCACAAAATTTTGCATATCATTAATAGTTTTTGAGTTATTTTGAAGAGTTATTTTTATTATTTTTCGCTAAATTACGAAAATTATTTTCTCTCTTCAAACTCAATTTTTTTCAAAAAGAAGTACTTTAAACTGATCAAACACTCAGAACGTATTATAAAAATATAAATTAAGTGAATTGTAAAGTGGCAACGATTTTTTTCAAATAGGGTGGAAGAGAGGGTGAGATTTTCACTATTTTTTTCCCACGAAAAAATACGAATCGACATTATTCTCTTCATAGCACGCTTAGTTTTGATGCTAGGAACTTTTATAAAAAATGAAAATAAAGGTTTTTTAAAGGACTTTAAAAAAAGTTTTATGCATTTTCGAAAAATGCGTTTGTTTTTGGTTATTGTATGTAGAAACTTTACATTTTGGCGATTGAAAATACCAGTCAACTTTCAACAAGCAATAATTTCGTTTGTATTGGATCTGCATACATCAGAAATACACAATTAATTTTTTTTTTATAAGCTATACATTTGCTTCCTACATTTTTTTCGATAGAATGCATATTTTTCCAGTTATTCGCGAAAAAGTATCTGAAAACGTGTTTTTTTGCCTGAAAACCGACAATTTCATCCGAGAATATGTGGAAAAGTATTGCCTTTCAGGAAAAACTTCATGGAACTTATTTTCAATGAAAAATTTTTCATCTCCAAGAAGGGGTGTCATCCACTGCCAGGGAAAAAGCAACCCCTACCACAGGGTAGACTTTGAGACAGATATTAAGTAGAACCTAAATCAAATTTTTTATAAAAATCGGTGCTGTATGGGACAAATACAAGGGAAAATGGTCATTGACTGGACTATAAGTCATTTTCGATATCTAGAAAAAATGATTATAGCTAATTGAGGTAAGATACGAGCAAGCTCATTTATGAAACAGTGGAATTCATAGAAATTTCACTCAGAAAATTTCAGTCTACGTCAGAATTTGAATTAAAAACTTCAAAAGTATGAGTATGAATTCGAACAAAGACCAATTAGGTAGGTACATTATGAAGAAGAGTATTCTGTTAGTTTAAAACGCATTATTAATTTATCAAGTTCACTTTAATTATAAATAAGGATAATTGTTGAATTGTATATTCAATTGATGAAATTGAAAAAATTTAACAAATTTCATTGATATCGCTTGCAGATTTGCAAATTTATCACTCCAGTGAATATTCAATATATAGAAAGTGAAGAATAAATAAAAAGTAGGGTGATTAAAACATCTCGCATATTGGATATGGTTACCGAGATTTGCATTATGATCACAAGCATCTACAATAATTGCAGTAATAATGAACTTAAAGAAATTAGAGCAAATAAGTTTTCAAATAATGCCTTTCTACAATAATTATGTGCTCGTGGTAGGTAATAAATGAATGTTATGATCACATGGAGATAAATACTGACACATCTGGTACTATTTTATCACATAAAAAATACAAGGAAAATTTTTCAATAATTTTAAATTATCAAACAATCCTCCAAGGGAGCTGTTTACATGTATTCCGCGAGAAAAGATCTGCATTCATAATGCAACAGTGAATTCTCGCCTCAGAATTCTGCATATTCTAAGCAGTGAATTGTTGAGAGCTGCATGCAGATGTTGAGTCGGTGTGACTTGACATTTTTTAATTATAGACAATGTCAAGTCACCCCGACTCAACATCTGCTTGCAGCTGTTTCGATCTTATTAGATCTCTTCAGAGCGGCTTATTCCACTCAGAGTGAATTGACATAATTCTTATTGTTCCCCAATACAATTCGCAGCCGAACAAAAATTCACTGTTCAGAATATGCAGAATTCTGAGGCGAGAATGAATACTTCCTGATCAAAGATTCCATCCCATCAGAAGGTATTTGTACTCGTTACAGAATTCTACATTTTCGATCTCAACAATAAACTGTTAGTTCCTAGTATCTTGACGCTATGGGTTGTTATCCAGATAGTATTCAGATCTTGAGTCGGGGTGACTTGACATATTCCATATTTCACTGTTGCATTGTGAACGGATTTCACATCGCAGAATCATATAACCAGTTCCCTTGGAGGATTGTTTGATAACTTTTAATTATTAAAGAGTTTTCCTAACCAAATGCAAGCTCATTTGGTAAGATGAAATCCGATGTAGATGTACTAGGAAAATATCATATATATATATATATATATATATATAACATTTTGATAATTATTAGCAGTAACAGGCTTGGTGAATCTCAAAAAACTCGATTTTATTAAAAGGTTTACGTTTCGCCACGACATTCGTGGCTTTTTCATAAAAAAAAGATTTGAAAAAGCCACGAATGTCGTAGCGGAACGTTAACTTTTTAATAAAATCGAGTTTTCTGAGATTCACCTCACCAAGCCTGTTATTGCTAATAATTATCAAAAAGTAAAAAATTGTTCACAGGCAACAACAATTCAAATAAATAATTATATATATATATATATATATATATATATATATATATATATATATATATATATATATATATATATATATATATATATATATATATATATCTATATACAGGGTGATTCATTAAGGGTGGCGACCGGCCGTATCTCGAAAACCGTATGTCCTAGAATTTGAGGAAAAACATTCTTATGTGCAAATCTGCCCTAAAAAAATGAATAAAAAATCACCGGTAGCCCCTAGTGTATTGTCACATTTTTTTATACTATATTGGACACCCTACAAGACTAATTAAATAATTGAATAATTATTAAATAATTCACTTCTATGTAATGAATTCTTGGGAAGCAAAGAAGGGCGAAAACCGCCAGATTGGAAGAGAATATCATTATATTTTTCTATTTTTCAATAAATTTACCGAGAAAATGATAACTAGGATTTTATGACAGAAAAAAAAATCACCAGTAGCCCCTAGTGTATTGTCACATTTTTTATACTATATTAGACACCCTACAAGACTAATTAAATAATTGAATAATTATTAAATAATTCACTTCTATGTAATGAATTCTTGGGAAACAAAGAAGCCTAAATTGGAAGAGAATATCATTATATTTTTCTATTTTTCAATAAATTTATTTCAGTTTTGTCATATATGTTCGTATAACTATTTAAAACATAAATTTTAAATAACAATCTAATTAAAAATCAATGAGTAAGTAAATTTCTCAAAGAAATATTTAACCCTTTTCAAAAAAATAACAATGGTTCACAGGCAACAGTATTACTATTTAAAACATAAATTTTAAATAACAATCAAATTAAAAACTAATGAGTAAGTATATTTCTCAGAGAAATATTTAACTCTTTTCAAATAAATAACAATAGTTCACAGGCAACAATTCAAATGAATATATATATATATATATATATATATATATATATATATATATATATATATATATATATATATATATATATATATATATATATATATATTCATTAGCATTCGTTTCTATAACTCTGCCATGTTCACTGTACTCTTATCGAGAAAATGACAACTAGGATTTTATGACAGAAAAAAAATCACCAGTAGCCTCTAGTGTATTGTCACATTTTTTTATACTTTATTAGACTCTCTACAAGACTATAACTCTGCTTATGTTCACTGTACTCTTACCGAGAAAATGATAACTAGGATTTTATGACAGAAAAAAAAATCACCAGTAGCCCCTAGTGTATTGTCACATTTTTTTATACTATATTAGACACCCTACAAGACTAATTAAATAATTGAATAATTATTAAATAATTCACTTCTATTTAATGAATTCTTGGGAAGCAAAGAAGCCTAAATTGGAAGAGAATATCATTATATTTTTCTATTTTTCAATAAATTTATTTCAGCTTAGTCATATATGTTCGTATAACTATTTAAAACATAAATTTTAAATAACAATCTAATTAAAAATCAATGAGTAAGTATATTTCTCAAAGAAATATTTAACCTTATTCAAAAAATAACAATGGTTCACAGGCAACAGTATTACTATTTAAAACATAAATTTTAAATAACAATCAAATTAAAAACCAATGAGTAAGTATATTTTTCAGAGAAAAAAAAATCACCAGTAGCCCCTAGTGTATTGTCACATTTTTTTATACTATATTAGACTCCCTAGAAGACTATAACTCTGCTTATGTTCACTGTACTCTTATCGAGAAAATGATAACTAGGATTTTATGACAGAAAAAAAATCACCAGTAGCCCCTAGTGTATTGTCACATTTTTTTATACTATATTGGACACCCTACAAGACTAATTAAATAATTGAATAATTATTAAATAATTCACTTCTATGTAATGAATTCTTGGGAAGCAAAGAAGGGCGAAAACCGCCAGATTGGAAGAGAATATCATTATATTTTTCTATTTTTCAATAAATTTACCGAGAAAATGATAACTAGGATTTTATGACAGAAAAAAAATCACCAGTAGCCCCTAGTGTATTGTCACATTTTTTTATACTTTATTAGACTCTCTACAAGACTATAACTCTGCTTATGTTCACTGTACTCTTACCGAGAAAATGATAACTAGGATTTTATGACAGAAAAAAAAATCACCAGTAGCCCCTAGTGTATTGTCACATTTTTTTATACTATATTAGACACCCTACAAGACTAATTAAATAATTCAATAATTATTAAATAATTCACTTCTATTTAATGAATTCTTGGGAAGCAAAGAAGCCTAAATTGGAAGAGAATATCATTATATTTTTCTATTTTTCAATAAATTTATTTCAGCTTAGTCATATATGTTCGTATAACTATTTAAAACATAAATTTTAAATAACAATCTAATTAAAAATCAATGAGTGAGTATATTTCTCAAAGAAATATTTAACCTTATTCAAAAAATAACAATGGTTCACAGGCAACAGTATTACTATTTAAAACATAAATTTTAAATAACAATCAAATTAAAAACCAATGAGTAAGTCTATTTTTCAGAGAAAAAAAAATCACCAGTAGCCCCTAGTGTATTGTCACATTTTTTTATACTATATTAGACACCCTACAAGACTAATTAAATAATTGAATAATTATTAAATAATTCACTTCTATGTAATGAATTCTTGGGAAGCAAAGAAGGGCGAAAACCGCCAGATTGGAAGAGAATATCATTATATTTTTCTATTTTTCAATAAATTCACCGAGAAAATGATAACTAGGATTTTATGACAGAAAAAAAAATCACCAGTAGCCCCTAGTGTATTGTCACATTTTTTTATACTATATTAGACACCCTACAAGACTAATTAAATGATTGAATAATCATTAAATAATTCACTTCTATGTAATGAATTCTTGGGAAACAAAGAAGCCTAAATTGGAAGAGAATATCATTATATTTTTCTATTTTTCAATAAATTTATTTCAGTTTTGTCATATATGTTCGTATAACTATTTAAAACATAAATTTTAAATAACAATCTAATTAAAAATCAATAAGTAAGTAAATTTCTCAAAGAAATATTTAACCCTTTTCAAAAAAATAACAATGGTTCACAGGCAACAGTATTACTATTTAAAACATAAATTTTAAATAACAATCAAATTAAAAACTAATGAGTAAGTATATTTCTCAGGGAAATATTTAACTCTTTTCAAATAAATAATGTTTTGAGTCCATAGTTTTCCGCTAGGTGGCGCAAACTACCACTTATAAAATATAATTGGATATTTTACGAAATATTCCCCAATTTAGGCTGGTAAAAAATATCAAATTTAGAAACTACTGTCCTAATTCCACAACTCTTGTTGGAGTCATTTTTCTGTATTACCTATTCTGAAATGGTGGGGGAAGTTCGCTTTCTTTGACATAAAAAAGACTGTAACTCCATAATGCATGAACCGATTTTCGAAAACGTAGACTCTACGCAAAAAGTATTGAATGTAGATTTCAGTAACAAATAACAAAAACACTTTTAATTTTCCAATCGGCAACTAGAGGGCGTTATGTAACACCTAGCTCTATTTATGTTTTTTTTTGAGAAATTTCAAATGCAATGCTATAAATCTAACTAGCTAACAAAAAGCCAAATTTGATTGACCTGTTAAAACCGCGAACTGATATCTCTTTTCATTCCAAAGATATTGGCATTTTTTGATGAGTGTTGATGATTGTTGGCTCGCCTTGTAAGGTGGAAGAGAAATTATGTTGCTAAAATTGTTTTGAAAATAAAATAACAAGTAGAGACACATCACCAAAATATTTATCAACATTATATAATGAAACAAAACTAAGGGAGCTACTCATAACAGAAATTTACAAAACGCTCCCACTATCTCATTATTTTATATACTCAAAATGCTTGCCATTATTTGCTTTGAACTATTTCGGATAAAAATTTTCGGGTGAAAATTCAATCCCAAATCTCTCAAACGGTCTCTTATAGTTTTATGTTCATGAACGAGCTGCAATATTACGAATGATGTTAAACTGTTGAGAGATAGATGTTTCAAAAGTCAGCAAGTTACCTATGGAAATGACACCAATGTTTTATGATTGTTTACTTTTAAGTTTTTATTGCTGTCAAATTTATTCTGACTGTTTGCAAACTAACTCTTTTATAATGCCTTTTTATTCAAATGGAGAGGCATATAATATTCCCAGTATATATTTTGAAAGTCTATAAAATGAAGTAATTGCTGAACGGGAGTAGGTATGCGATACGATATCCTGAAAGACGGCGTCATTCTCGGAAATTATTCAAAAGATTGGCACAAAGATTGTGAGAAACCGGCAATGTTCAACGCATTAAGAAATAGGATACGTAGAAGTCGCAATGAAGAGAATGTTACTAACGTATTGGTGTTAGTTAAGTCTGAACCCCATTTGAGTATTCGAAAAATTGCAAGAGATCTAGGATTGAATAATTCTTTGGTGCAAAGAATATTATAGGATTATAAAATGCACCCTTATCATATTATTTCACAACAGCATGAAATTAGTCCAGACAAAATTGTAGATCAGATAATTATCTATATCAAATTTCAAAATACTTTTTCTTCTAAGAGTCGCCGTTTTTGAGATATAACGATTCAAAAAGTTGAAAGAGTTGTAATCGTCATAATCTGCACGTTTCAACGCCACCTTTGAGCTAGTGTTTTTTTGCATTTCTTTCAACTTTCTGAATCGTTAATCTCAATAACGGTGGCTCTGAGGAAAAAATTTATGAAATCGTTTTTCATAGATAATTAGGTGATCTACAATTTTTGTCTGAACTAATTTCATGATAAAACTTACTGCTTTGCTGAAAATCGCAGAAAAAACGTTTTTATGATATTCGAACCCGTGTAAATTTTTTTGCACGTATCAGATCGATGAAGACTTTTCAGATTTCATTTATAATGCTGTTTTGAACAATCCTACCAATTTTCAGATGGGTGCGAATTTTTATAACTTCACTCCTATTTTTTGGTCTAATTTGACCGGGCTAGTTTTGTTTCATCATGTAATGTTGATAAATATTTTCATGATGCGTTTCTTCTTGTCATTTTTTTTTCAAAACAATTTTAGCAACATAATTTGTCTTCCACCTTACAGGGCGAGCCAACAATCACCAACACTCATCAAAAAATGCCAATATCTTTGGAATGAAAAGAGATATCAGTTCGCGGTTTTGACAGGTCAATAAGTCATCAAATTTGGCTTTTTCTAGTTAGTTAGATTTATAGCATTGCATTTGAAATTTCTCAAAAAAAATCATAAATAGAGCTAGGTGTTACATAACGCCCTCTAGTTGCCGATTGGAAAATTAAAAGTGTTTTTGTTATTTGTTACTGAAATCTACATTCAATACTCTTTGCATAGAGTCTACGTTTTCGAAAATCGGTTCATGCATTATGGAGTTACAGTCCTTTTTATGTCAATAAAAGAGAACTTCCCTTACCATTTCAGAATAGGTAATACAGAGAAATGACTCTAACAAGAGTTGTGGAATTAGGACAGTTTCTAAATTCGATATTTTTTACCAGCCTAAATTGGGGAATATTTCGTAAAAAATCCAATTATATTTTATAAGTAGATGCGCCAACTAGCGGAAAACTATGGACTCAAAAACATTTTTAATAATTTTTTTAGGGCAGATTTGCACATAAGAATTTTTTTCCTCAAATTCTAGGACATACGGTTTCCGAGATACGGCCGGTCGCCACCCTTAATGAATCACCCTGTATATATATATATATATATATATATATATATATATATATATATATATATATATATATATATATATATATATATATATATATATATATATATATATATATATATATATATATATATATATATATATATATATATATAATTATTTATTTGAATTGTTGTTGCCTGTGAACTATTTTTTACTTTTTGATAATTATTAGCAATAACAGGCTTGGTGAGGTGAATCTCAAAAAACTCGATTTTATTAAAAAGTTAACGTTTCGCTACGACATTCGTGGCTTTTTCAAAACTTTTTTTGAAAAAGCCACGAATGTCGTGGCGAAACGTAAACCTTTTAATAAAATCGAGTTTTTTGAGATTCACCAAGCCTGTTACTACTAATAATTATCAAAGTTAGGAAAACTCTTTAATAATTAAAAGTTATCAAACAATCCTCCAAGGGAACTGGTTATATGATTCCGCGATGTGAAATCCATTCACAATGCAACAGCGAATTATGGGATATGTCAAGTCACCCCAACTCAAGATCTGAATACTATCTGGATAACAACCCATAGCGTCAAGATATTAGGAACTAACAGTTTACTGTTGAGATCGAAAATGTAGAATTCTGTAACGAGTACAAATACCTTTTGATGGGATGGAATCTTTGATCAGGAATTATTTATTCTCGCCACAGAATTCTGCATATTCTGAACAGTGAATTTTTGTTCGGCTGCGAATATTATATATATATATATATATATATATATATATATATATATATATATATATATATATATATATTTATATATATATATATATATATATATATTTATATTTATATATATATATATATATATATATATATATATATATATATATAAATATATATATATATATATATATATATATATATATATATATATATATATATATATATATACGATATGTAACGAGTACAAATACCTTTTGATGGGATGGAATCTTTGATCAGGAATTATTTATTCTCGCCTCAGAATTCTGCATATTCTGAACAGTGAATTTTTGTTCGGCTGCGAATATTATATATATATATATATATATATATATATATATATATATATATATATATATATATATATAATATTCGCAGCAGATATATATATATATATATATATATATATATATATATATATATATATATATATATATATATATATATATATATATATATATATATATATATATATATATATATATATATATATATATATATATAGTTAGAGTTAAAAAGAAAACTTCAGATATTTGTCCCAGTGCGATTTTTCCTGAGAGTCTCAATTTCAAAATTTGTAGTAAACCATCTTTTATAATTTTATAGTAACTATTTTTTAGTTTGAGTAATAAATACGTGAAAAAAATAATTTTGAAGATGTCGAAATACCATCCTTTCTACATATTCCCACAAAGTTGCAAATATTAGGTAAATATCTGACAGAAAGATTATTCGTTTCCTTCACTTTCCATCACACTTATCGAAATTTGTTCGAAGTAATAATGAGTACAAACAAAAATGATTCGGTGTTTTTAAAATTTACCATTTTAATTCCCATGGAGAAGGTTTCATAACTTAATTAGTGTCACGAACCGAGTATCTAGATAAAGAACAGTCAGAATTCTTTACGTTTTCAAAATATTGAAGTGTGATGTTAGAATACTAGATATTTCTAGCTCTGCAAATAATCCTACTCTTCAGCGGCTGAATTTCTATCGAGTCTAGGTACAAGAAAATGGATGCATTTTATTTTTTAAATCAGGAACCAAACGATGTACGAACGAAGTCAAAAGAATATTCTTATGAGAAAATAGAGTATAATTATAAGAATAATATAAATTTTAAAAAAACAGTGGTGTATCATTATTTTGATAGAAAAGATTGCAGAGCATGTAAACCAGGGGTGCTCAAACGGTCGATCGCCGAAACTTTCAGAGTCGATCGCGAGTCGCATGGCAACACCGCCCCCGCGAGAACGTAGCAGCACAGTGTTTCTGAAATGCAAAAAATGAATTTGTTTCTCATTCAGTAACATTAAGTTGGTCGATCGCTTTTCACCTAAATATTTTGTGGTGGATCGCCAGCACTGTCTGAGCACCCCTGGTGTAAACCATGACGCTACTAATATGAATTAAAATAGCTTTATTCTTAAAAACATTTATTCTTATGAATAATTTGTATGTACCAAAATTGAATTTTTACATCCTGTATCTCAGAAATAAAGCGGTGCGCATATGAAGAATTTTTTTTAAATTAACCAAGAATTATCGCTCTTCACTATCTGCTTTCAATTATGAAACACCCTGTATAATATATGTATATATATATATATATATATATATATATATATATATATATATATATATATATATATTTATATATATATTTATATATATATATATATATATATATATATATATATATATATATATATATATATATATAGATATATATATATATATATATATATATATATATATATATATATATATATATATATATATATATATATATATATATATATTTGAAACGTTCTTGCCTGTGTTTGTTTACTTATTTGTCTTTTATTGGCAATAACATGCTATTTAAGTTTTCAAACCGATTTTTCTCTACATAATAACAACAAATTCACTTCAATATTTTCTTGAAATTTTCAAGTTTGTTGTTTTATTTGTATTTTTATCGAGTATAAATAGATTTGTGGTCACGCTATTCTTCACATATTTTTATTTTGAAGTTGATTGTTTGTTTCTTTGGAATCAAGAAGTTGTTTATACTACGAAATTAAACCATCTTCACAATCAACTCTCTCAGTTTTATTTATCAATTCTCCTTGGGCTATAAAATTGAATACAGTAACCCATTTAAGACAACATTAAGTTATTAACCTGAACTGTTAGACGACTTTCGTCTTTCTTGACCATCATCTAGACCTAGAGAGAGTTCACAACTTTTACAAGGTAATATTTTAACACTCATCTACGGATATTATTCAGTCGAATTCTATACCGTATATACCGTTAATTGGTTTCGTTTCTCGAAAATTTATCATATCGTCTCGATATTTTCCAACATCGACCTAGAGGAAGGTCGTATCCCCAAGTGGTTTTATTAAATACTACAATAAACAAATTAAAAACGTACATGGAATTTTAAGAAATAAAGTAGGTATTCATAATTCGAAATTGGCTAAGGAAATTATAAATTTTAATTCATCTGAAAGGTGATTGTATATTTTTTAGCATTGAAAATGATGGTCTTTATTGTTAATTCAGAAGAAGGAATAGGAAGGTGAAGATGATGCCCCGCAGATCTAGTGGAATACCCGTGCCGTGGCACCAAGGGCACGGCATGAAAATACTTATGAATCAAGTAAATATAAAGTAGGAAGCGTTAAAATTCTATTTTTCTTGAAATAAGGTTTGCAATGAGACCTACCTTTCAGAACATACATGTAACGAATTGCTCTATTCTGCAATTTGAGAATGGTATCAAGTTGTGAAGAAATACATGAACCCCAAAAGGGCAGACCATAACGAAGATGAGATTAGAACAATGCAAAATAGGTCTAACTTGCAGATGCCGTATCTAATTCACTTGAGATAGATTTAATGGTGAAACAGGCCGATGAAAATTTTTAAGCAAAGACATGCACATGCTGTGAATATATGAGATCATGGTCGATACGGAGGCCTAAAAATCTAACAGAATCAACTATTTTCATGGTATGGTTTTGCAGAAATAGTTCCTGGGAGTTATCTTTATAAAACAAGGCGACGGCTTTATCAACATTGAAGCAAAGTAAATTTGCATCAGACCAGGATTTGATCAATCGAAGATCAATTATCATCTCAGAGTTCAGCGTCGCAGAATTAGGATTGCTCTAAGTAATACTCCTATCATCCGCGAAAAGCGTAATTCATCCACTGATCCTCAGATATGTAATATAATTTATAAATGATATGAAGAGGACGGGGCCTAAAACAGAACCTTGGGGGACACCGCTCATGATAGATTTACAGGCAAAATTGGACTTATTTGTCCTTACAAATTGTTTTCTACTTCCAAGATAAGACTCGAACCGGTATAGTGGAATACCTCGGACATCATAAAACTCCATCCAGTTTCCGTAAAAAAACTTTGGTGACTGAAGCAGTCAAATGCTTTAGCATAATCACCGAAAACCGTAGCTGTATGTGCTTGTTATTGAGGGATGAATAGATAGATCAGTAGTATTTTTTTGTTGAAACCCATATTGTTGTGAGGAGAGAATTTTATGATTTGAGAGAAAAGTCAGAAGGCGGATTTTCATCAGTTATTCTATTATCTTGGATAAAACAGATAAAAGATCTGTAGACAATCAGGAAAAATGCCAATTTCAAAAGACTCATTAATTAATGATACCAAAGTATTAAAAACAATGTCTGGAAGATTCAGAAATACTCTCAAAGGCAGACCATTCGTGCCACAAGAGGACTTATTTTTTATTTTATTTATTTTTTGTTAGAGTTCATGCTTATCAACAGGTTTCAAGAAGAAGATGGAAGCGAAATTGGCAGAGGGAGGACGGACTGAAAGAGAATCATGGATATGATATATGAATATAAGAGATATGTTTCTGGGTGGCTGAGAACCTCTTTAGTGGTTTTGTCACATTTTTTTTCTGTGCTGCTCTAGTGATATTGTGTGGAATAATCATTTTATAATGAGTATTTCTCAACATATATCTTATAGCTTATTTCACATATATTTGTTCAATTGTCAGGACTTCGGCCTGATAGAATAGATGTTCTGAAGGAAATGTTCTTTTCTTTCCAAGCATGGTTTTTAATAGATATTTTTGAGATACACGTAATTGTGACAGTATGGTTGGACAAGCAGCTCCCCAGATAATAATTCCATAGTTTAGAATAGAATATGATATTTACTTTTTGAACAAGTGTGGAAATTTGATATTATATTTGATATTTGATTTATATGAAAAACAAGGAATAAAATTTAACGAAAGTATTCATTTTTAACAAGTAAACTGAAACTATATTATTTTCGAGCATTCAACAACAATAACCAACTTAACTATTTATAAAATGCAATATAGTAATAAAATAGTTGTCTGAAAATCACAAACTAAGAAACTATTTCCAGTAATTATTACCAAAATTATATTTTGAAAAATCACGTTTAAATAGCAAACCTAATTAAAACGTAGAAAATAATATATTTTATTAAAAAAAAAGAAAAAAATCTCAATAATTGCGGATCATTTGACAAGCAGAGCTAATTACAATATTGAAGATGTTTAATGATAATTCATAAGCAATTGAAAATAGCTTCATTGGGTTGTCTTCTTTCTGGATAGCTAAATATATCTCAAATACAATATCAGAACTATTATTACTTTGAATTGAATAAAGCATATTTCTCGTAATTTTCGTAGATCCTGACTACGATTAAATCAGTTAATTTATAATATGACTGAAAGAAATGGACATACTCTGTCATATATGACACCCGCCTACTCGGAATAAGTATAAAAAACGAGGAAAGTAATGTAGTAATAAAATTTTATAGACGCCACTGGATTATATATAAAAAAGTGCCTTGAGAATGTGAGAGTTATTATCTCGTAACTTAACAAACAACCATGATATTCACACTTGTATAAAAGTCGAAAAATCGAACTATTGTTGATAATTTGAAAACAAACGACGATAGCAAATTTTCGTGTTCGCCAGTGCTTTTGTCTCTTGTATCTCCTGTAGTTATCGAGATACCCTATGAAAACATCGAAATTTGCCCACCCTGTACAGGGTGGGTCAATTTCGATGGGATTTGGGGGTTTAAGGTACTTGTAGCATATGTAGCAAAAAATGAATATACATTTCCTGAGCTCGATTTTCGAGACAAGTTAAAACCGCTCTTTGATACGTCGAGTCGTTTCCAAGGTACTTTCAAAAGTTTTAGAAAAGTCACCGAATCCTTTTTTTCATCAAAACTTTTCATTTTTCGAAGAGGACTTTTTTCATTTTTTTAAAGATTAATTCGCCACTGAAAACCATCATGTCAAATCACATTCAGTTTTTGAGATATAACACAAAATTGAAAACTGCTTTTGAAACTAAGTTTTATCAGAGTGATCTCTGACAAAAACAAAATCTTTGTGTTTATCAACTTACAAATATTGGCATGGTAACAAAAAAATACTTACTGTTGTCATTTTCGAGCAAAAATTTATTAAAATGTTTCAACATTTCAAAAAGTATATGCCCAAGTGTCTTATAGAGGCGAATGAAATTCAAGCTTTATCATTGCGAATGTATCATGAGCGATATCCAGAGAGGAGGCAACCGTCGGGTACAATATTTTGCCAACTATAGCAAAACCTAATATCACACGGTTCATTCAAGAAGCCAAGAACAAAAACCTATAGACATGTAATGAAAAACAATGAACTAGAGTAATTGACAGTTTTATGTTTTTTCAACATCCTCCTTACTATTGTTCTTGCTACTTCAGTATTCCATTCCATTGCTGGATGTGGATGTGTTTGGAGAAAGATTTATTTCGCCCAAAACTGTCAGTTGCTCTCATTCTTTGTCTAGCATTAGATTACTATAGCTTATTGGTCTTGTCTTTCGATGAACCGTGTGATATTAGGTTTTGCTTAAATCGGCTAAATATTTCATACTACCTCTCATGATACATTCGCAGTGATAAAGCTGTATCTTCTTTAGCTTCTATGAGACACTTCAGCATATCATACTTCTCGAAAAGTTTATACATTTTAATAAATTTTTGCACGAAAATGACAACAGTAAATAATTCTTTGTTACCATGCCAATATTCTCAATATCTCAAAAACTAAATATAATATGACATGTTGGTTTTCAGTGTGGAATTGATCTTCAAAAGAACTAAAAAAAAAGGACTTCTTCGAAAAATCGAAAACTTTGATATTAAAAAGATATAGTAACTTTTCAAAAATGCAAACTTTTGTAAATCCGAATTCCGCTCAAAAATGACTTTACGTATCAAAAAGCCTGTTCAATTTAAGGCACAATATAGTCATTAATAAAATCATCGTGCGTTCGAGTACCCCCTTGTTCTTGGTTGTTGCTTCTGTCCCATTAAATTTTATGGTTAAAAAATGTGTAAATATGTTGGATAACATAGCTTCAAGGCCATTGGTCGTTCGAAACCGGCGTTAAACTGTAGCTCCCTTGAGCTAACAAAAAAACCATTTGTCAACAGTCAAATATAAATGATAACCCAAAAACAAAATTATATAAAACGCAGGGTTTCATTATATTTTATATATTAGGGGTTGATGGTAAGAAATTATTAAGAATTTGCATATTAATTTGCACAAATACCATAGATAAACAAGATGCTTCAAATTCAAAATGAAACTCAGCTATTGTAATAGTCATGGTTTTATAACCTATCATCATAAATCAAATGTTTTCATTTGGACTACTTCAAGAAAAGAAGTAAACAACATTTTTCTAAATATTCTTCCTATACTTCATACACGTGCCTTCCGGTCTCAAAGTGGTACACTGATGATATATCTAGTGAATATTTCGTAATTCGAATCAGGGCCACGATATTTTTCTTGTACAGTGATTAACTTGTTGATTAACTTTCTCGGGCCAAGACGTACCGCCTTTGGAGGACGCTCGTTGAGCTATTAAGTATTAACAACTGAAATGAGACAAGACAGTTCCTATTGGCGTCTGAAATTAAGATCGTAGCGTCGGAACGGCTAATATCGGTACTAGAGCATGGACCATTATCTGTTTGTTTACATTGACTGGTAATGGTATTTACGTTCATTTCATTTTGAGTGTTTTTTTGGACTTACTATTTTCCAGTGGTTCATTGTGTTTTGATTGAGGACAATATTATCTCTGTTCAACAGTAGATAACCTACCTACATCAAGTTGAAATTTACACTGAGATTTTATCATTGAACATGAAAATCAATAATAAAATAAAGTAGAGGACGAATAAATTTATTGGTTAAAGGAACTATGTATACCTCATAAAAAGGCTGTTTGATAGAACACCTATTTATTTAAAAAATAAAAAACTTTCAAAAGTTTCAAGAAAACATCTCTGACATGTCTACTTTCATTACCAACTGAAGAATTTTTGAGTATAATGGACAAAACTAAGTACTTACCAGCAAAACAGAAAGAAACAACATGAAATAAAAAAAATTAACATGAATACTCTGCTTGAATGGTTTGAACGTAATGATTTATTATATTTTTGGAATTTTCCTGACGTATAACAGCTCTCCTAAAAGTACGGTGGACTTCAGAGAGTCTGGTTTTTTTGATTGAATCTCTGTTTTCCTGATTATATAATTGAATATTTTAGTTTTTACCTAGCTACAGGTCAAGATTCATTTCATATTCTTGATGTTATGATAAACTGTTATTTTGGTTGTGCAAATAAACATTATTTGTTATTATTATTTTAATAGTATCTCTGGTTGTTACATGAAAGAAAATACAATTATCTAGAATCTCCGGATGATGGCCCAGGTTCAGATTCCGATAAAAGTGGGAGATTTTTCGTTGGAATAGCATTGGACTTCAAAAACTCTACGTTTTCGGTTAGCTGAAAATTGCACATCATTAGTTGGTATAATTCTATATGGAAAAATCCACAAACTTACTGCAGGGAAAATAATTATTCTCATTAAACTGTAAAGAACAACTCTCTTATTTTCATACATTTTTTTCAATCTTCAAGTTATTAATCCACATCTTTCTTCTGTCCATCATTTCCTTGTTCCCCAACTTTGTTTGGAACGCAACTTTGTAAGCTATATTCGGGTTTTTTTTGCCCAAGATGAACAATAGGATACACAACAATAGTGATTTATCTCTTCTGAAAGTTTATAAACGATCCAAAACACAATGAAAACTCAACAACTTCTCATATAAAATACACGTAAACAGATGTAAACAAATCAATCTATGGCCCATGCGTTAGTAATATTCGACACCGGTAGGGGGCGTATCGCTTATTATGTTTCTCAACAATGTTGATTAAGGTTTGAAAATTTTTCATTCTTATCTTCTTTTCTAATGATAATTCCAATTTAAAAAATGGTTAACGAAAATAACTAAGTTATTCCTGTGAGTAATTCTATTTATTGTAATCCAATCTCGTGCATGACCCGCACCCAAATACACTTTGTTAGCTACTTCAAAATAAAAGTGATAGGCCGGTGTCCCGTCAAAAGCGCCCCGACATAAGCGCCTCGACATAAGCGCCCAGACATAAGCGCAAACGACAATTGCACCTCCCGACAACTGCGCTTCCCAACAAAAGCGCTCCAGATAATAAACAATTAAAAACTTGTATTTATATATGATTATATATATTATGATTATAAACTTAGCCTGAATCTGGGCGTTCGCCTGCTGGTTATTTTAATGAAATAAATAAATAAATTTGAAAATCCTTAATGTGTACTTTTTATTAATCTTCATACTATTTATTTATACATATTATTCATATATACGAATACATATACAACCATGGTCACATGTTATAAAGTCACTGAAAAGATGTATGTACCTACTTATTCTTGAGAATAATTTTTTTAAATGTTGTTATTTTCACTTGTTTATAGGGAGATGAATCAAGTATATAATAATAATATACACATAATTTGACGTAAAATTTATTAATGCTTTAGTCATGGATGGTTATGAATTCTACCTGCTCCCCTTTATATATCTAAAATAGAGATATTCTCCTAATTGCATTCTGTCGAGTTCTGAGATTATTTTTATTCGTAAAGCAGCTGAATTCTAATCCTCAGTGTGGAAACTATTAAATATTATTTGCAATCTTCTAATTTCTGTGCTTTTGTAGTCTTACCTGTATTTTGTAGTTAAGGGTATTAAGCTATGAAGAGATTCCCTCTCAGACAATATAATGAGAATTTTCAAGGTATAATAAAGCACAAAACCAGCAAATTTAATAGATGATATTATAGAATGTGCTTTCAACAATGATATTTTTCTAATTTTAATAATCCGCTGAGCTTTAACAGTAGGTGCCGTAATTTGTGTCCCATTTAAGGAATTCTAGGTAATTTTTAATTCAAATAAAGCTTCTCATCCCTTTTACTTTTATATATTCTATATAAATATGAAAATTTCAGTGTTACTGTAGTTAGTTTCATTTTTGAATAATTTCTAGTAAGAATGGAAAAAATAACGTCCCAGAAAAAGAAGAAGTATTGTTAAATAGTGGCTACAGTTATCGAAGTGCGCGTGTAACTAAAGACAGTTCTGTTTCATGGAGATATTCTTTTAAACACTGTCGTGGTCGAATAAGATTTCTAAATGGCGAAGACGTTCAAATTGTCACTGACCATTGCCATGCACGAAATCCGGCAAAAAACGAAGCACTGAAATATGTAAATTCTATTCGACGATCAGCAGAAAATACCGTCGAAAAAAGAAAACCAATTATAAATCAAGTTGTCACTAATATTTCTGATGAAGCTGGTTTATTTACCTGGACAACTGTTAAGGACAACTGGTAGAAAATTTTTTTCTATGGGATTCTGGCAACAATGATCCTAACCGAATGTTCATATTTGGAACAGAAAACAATTTCAACACTTTGCTAAATCATCGTCATTGGATTGTTGAAGCAACATTTAAAGTTTCCTCAATAATATTTTAAGTTTTCACTGGTAATCGTGCTTTAATATCATTTTATATTTGGATGCAAGATAAACGGGAAGCAACATATGTTTGTGTTTTTCGAAAAGTACTCGACATGAAAGACAGTTTGCAATCACTGAGTATTATGTGTGATTTTGAAAAAGCAATCCATAATGCAATATCAGCAGTAGGTATACTCTGTCCAGCGAGACTTGGCGTTCATGTCATCAATTGTATATGACGTCGATCGGGAACAGTGTTGCCTGAGGTAATAAATAATCTAATTAGCTGATCCAATTTTCAACAAAAATGGGATATAGAGGTCATTTCGGCGATTGCCAAACGTGAAAGTAGGTCGAGAGGGTCCGACAACATTGCAAATATCTCCCGAAATGATGCAGAACGTAAGAGAGTCCTTTGAGTCGAGGCTTTTTCATTGCATGCAGGAAAACGGGAACCAATTCGAACATTCACTGCACTGAATGGTTGTTTTCACTATCAGTATGTGGAACAGCTGAGTTTGCCAGCATTTGAAATTAATTTAAATCAAAAAATTTACCTATTTGGGTAACGAAAATTGAAATAAACTATACTGTATCATCAACTCGATTTTCTTGTTATCAGATATATGAAGTAAATTGTCGAAGAAACCATACTTCCACTTATTAAATGGAAAATGATGCCGTAGGTTTTAGAGTGAAACAAAACTTTATAGCAAAATCATGAAGACAATAACAGTCTCGCGATACACCACTCGGTGCTATCCTTTCAAAAAAGGTTGAAGGGTTGCTACCACTCTCGGAAGTAGCAAAGGCAGGTGTAAGGCTGTGGTCTTCACAAACATTTCCTGAATTAATAATCCTTTTTGGTCCTTGTCTCGGAAGTAGCAAATCCAGGTATATGGCTGCGGTCTTCACAAATATTTCCTAACTTAATACTCCTTTTTGGTCTTTATGTCGGAAGTAGGAAAGCCAGGTGTAAGACTGACATTTCTTCACAAACATTTTCTGAATTAATAGTACTTGTTTTTTTGGCCTTTGTCTCGGAAGTAGCAATGCCAGGTGTGAAGCTGCGGTCTTCATAAGCATTTCCTAAAGTAATATTCCTTTTCGGTATTTGTCTCGGAAGTGAGAGAATCAGGTGTGAGGCTGCAGTGTTCGCAACCATTTCCTAAATTAATATTCGTTTTTGGTCTTTGTCTCGGAAGTATCGAAACTAAGTATGTAAGACTGCGGTCTTGACAAATATTTCCTAAATTAATATTCTTTGTTGGTCTTTGTCTCGGAAGTAGCAAAGCCAGGTGTGAGGCTGCAGTCTCCACACACACTTCCTAAATCAATATTCTTTTTTAGTCATCGACTCGCAGCTTTCAACTCAAGGATTCATAGGGCTTTTCCGTTCCTCTATCGAAACAAGACCTTATGGAAGAACTTAATGTGATTCGTACGATAGGTATTAACAATGAGATTAATATTTCATTAATTGAGAATAATAAATAGTTCAATTTCGAAAAAAGAGAAACATTTCATCAATATGCAATTATATGGACCATACTGCAGTAATAATAAAAATGAACAAAAGTTTGTGAGCATCCCTTATACGCACATCGCCTCTTCGAAGATCATCCAATTCTTCAAAAATAATAATTCGAATACTGCTTTTTCGAGTCATAGCAGGTTGGATAAAATGATTTTTAATAATAAAATGTCAAAAGTCGATTCAATGAAGAAGACAGGAATTTATAGAATGGACTGTGAAGAAAGTAAGTCATCACATATAGGCCTGACCGGAAGATGTTTTGAAACTAGGCTAAAAGAACATCTGAAAAACGGACAGTCAGCATTTCGGGAACATCTAAGAGTAAAAAGGACATAACATTTCATCCTCTTTCAAACCAAAAATTCTTAATTACTATGAAAAAGATATGAAAATGAACTTCCTGCAAGCCATGAAAACAAACAAGCTTCAAAGATCCCATAATTACATTCTTCTCAATGACCAGTTGGACCAAAACCATTCCCCCTTGTTAAATCCCTGATAATTTGAAAACCCATCGATTTTGCCACCTCCAGGTATCGAACCGAAATATGAATATTTTCTTAGTGTTTTACTTATTACTTTTCATTTATTTATATATGTATATATATATATATATATATATATATATATATATATATATATATATATATATATATATAATGAAGTGAACTAGGACATTTATTTGAAACTAATCAAACAAACCTCCTAGCGGAGCTGGTTATACGAGTTCACGAAACATCGAAATGCCTCCATATACCTTAGGATGGTGTATGTTAGAAACATTAAGTTGTCTATCACAATCAATGGAAATGATAGACAGTCTGTTTCGCCCTTATTTGGGGCTCATCAGTATCATCTATCCATCGAAAGTGATAACCAACCAAATATTTCCAACGGCGTTATATTTTCCTTCCAGTGACTATATGGCATATAAATATGACACAGCGCCACCAGTCGGAAACAAATGAACCACATCCCACAGATAGAAGAAAACATTCGGCAACGAGAACTCGTACGTCCTGACACCCGAAGGTGGTTACTATAATCGCTAAGCAAGAGTAAAGTTGATACATCCATTCGATGTAATTCAACATTCACACGCCGCAAGTAACAAGCGCTCCAAATTTTATCCCAGACTGTCTATCATTTCCATTGATTGTGATAGACAACTTAATGTTTCTAACATACACCATCCTAAGGTATATGGAGGCATTTCGATGTTTCGTGAACTCGTATAACCAGCTCCGCTAGGAGGTTTGTTTGATTAGTTTCAAATAAATGTCCTAGTTCACTTCATTTTATTGCGACGAACGTGTATCGTTAACACGAAGAATTCTGTTTTCTATTCATTTGCTACCTGTAAAAGGGATAAAATGTTAAGAAATGCCCTGGGGTAAGAGGAATTAAATCGTTGGGATCTGAGCTATGAGCACACAATGGCCTGGAGTTAAGAATTGCTTCAACTTGGCAGTTCAAAGTCGTAAATTCGTCATACGATAACCGTTGATCACCTATCACTCGCATTAAATGGGACTTTACCATTTTTACGCCCGCTTCGGCAAGACCATTGAAATGAGGTCCCGTCGGAGGGCTAAAGTGCCATTCGAATGTAAGAGCCTGGAAGGTTTTTTGTGCCAAGTCTAAAAATTCGTTTCGAGCCCCTATGAAATTTCGACCGTTATCAGAATAATATGCTTTAATCACACCACGACGGGAAATGAATCGACGGAATGCAGCGATGAAACAGTCTGTGGAAAGCTCCTGTGATAATTCTAAATGAATTGCCTTGGTGGCAGTACAAACAAATACACAGATGTAAGCTCTGAAATATTTTGCGCCTTTCATGCGACGTGGCGTAACGAAGAAAGGTCCACAAAAATCAAGAGCCACGTGGGAAAAAGGTTTCAATTGTGAAATCCTAAAATTTGGAAGATCAGACATTTCGGGAGTCTTGTATACCTCTGGACGAACTCGAAAACATTGATAGCAATTGGAAATCGCCTTTTCAATTGCTCGACGAGCTGATAATATCTAATATCTTTGAAGAAGTAAATTATGTAATGTTTTAATTCCAGGATGCAAATATTGTTTTTCTACTCCTTATTCGGTAAGTACTCCATTATCAAACTGATAATGGAGGTAAATACATTTTACCTCCCTAGGGAGGTAAGTAAATACTTACCTCCCTCTGGGAAATAATAATCTGCATCTACATCCATTATGACAATTTTTAAATTGACACTGACAGAACTTTTGTTTGATTGGGAATCTCATAACAACCATTTCATAACCAGTTGTGTCAAGGGACACTAGGCTTTTGTAGATCTGTCATACATACAGGTTATTTCAATTGAATTGCTCAAATTATAGAAAAAAAAAATTTTTAATTCAAGAGAAGTGGAGTAGAAAATAGTTATTTACACTACAAGGGACGCAAGTGATACTTACCAGTCGAGGACGTAGTTTGCGCCCGAGCGTCAGCGAGGGCTGGCCAAATAGTCCGAGACTGGTCAAGAATACTGCCTCCTGAGTTTTGTATTATATTTTTTCTACTCCACTTCTCTTGAATTAAAAAAAAATATATTTTTTTTATTCTATAATTTGAGCAATTCAATTGAAATAACCTGTATGTATGACAGATCTACAAAAGCCTAGTGTCCCGTGACACAACTGATGGTTATGAAATGGTTGTTATGAGATTCTCAATCAAACAAAAGTTCTGTCAGTGTCAATTTAAAAATTGTCATAATGGATGTAGATTAATTATTATTTCCCAGAGGGAGGTAAGTATTTACTTACCTCCCTAGGGAGGTAAAATGTACTTACCTCCCCCAAATCAGTTTGATAATGGAGTACTTACCGAATAAGGAGTAGAAAAAATATAATACAAAACTCGGGAGGCAGTATTCTTGACCAGTCTCGGACTATTTTGCCAGCCCTCGCTGACGCTCGGGCGCAAACTACGTCCTCGACTGGTATCACTTAATTGCCTCCCTTGTAGTGTAAATAACTATTATGTAGAGATTCTATTATTAAAGTTGTAAGTCTATGCGAACTTGGCAGTAAAAGTTGGTGCTTTGCTGAATATGAAATGAAGTCTGATTTTTTAAGCCGACCGCCGACTCTAAGAAAACCCAGGGAGTCGAGAAACAGTGAAAGTCTTCTAAATCGCTTTGGTAACAAACAGCCCTTTTTGAGTTTTTCTCTTATATCAGAGAAAACAGAATTTTGAGTATACTTTATCAAACACATTAGAGATTCGTTCATTTCTTGAACTGAAATTAAACTTCTTCGTTTGTAGGAAAGCGTTCTTGAAAAGTTCTTGAATCTGAGACAGTAACCTAAAATTCTTTGAATTTTTTCAATAGGTGAGAATTTATTCAGTAGCGTTTCTAAATCATTCGTTGGAACATCCACATATAACGATACCACCTTCTCTTCAGCAGAAACTACATCATCATGAACTTTGGTTTTCTGAAATGAAAAAATCAACCATTCGCTCCTTTCGACCGACAGGAATTCAGGCCCATTCCAATACGTATTGAAGAGAAGTAAAGGAGAAGGATTCATTCCTCTCGATGCACAGTCCGCCGCATTCAAAGAAGAAGGAATATAGGACCATGATTCAGGAGAAATTATTTCTTGTATATGATGTACACGATTGACTACAAAGGTTTTCCAACGGCTCGGTGAATCATTAAGCCACGAAAGAACTACTTGTGAATCGGTCCAGCAAGTGATTTTATCAAAAAGAATGCGATCTGAGAATGTATCTTTAACGACTAGATCTGCTAAAAGCTTCGCTGCAATAAGCTCCAGTTTAGGAATGGTAAGTGTCTTCAAAGGAGCAACTCTACTCTTAGCACAAAGAAGAAATACATAGATAGAATCACCTTTGTTCACCCTAAGGTAGATAACAGCTGCATAACCCAGTGTTGAAGCATCGCAAAAACCATGCATTTCACATCGTTCGAAATCATCCACGAGTCTCGGTAAAATTGAGGAACTATAAAGTATAAAAATATGTTATCTCCGCGAAACAGTTAGTGAATTTTATTTCTAGCATAAGGTGTCGGAGTTTTTTATGACGAAGATGGAGATAAACGTGTGTTGTGATAGTCGATTTTCTATACACTGAAATTAATGTAATTATTTAAATGGTGAATCACTTGAAAATCAGGAAATTTGAAAGAAAATATGAAAATACTACTAGCCAATCGGGCTCGAATGGACCAAAATGTTAGCGCATTTAGTAAAGGAAAAGTGGACTGTATTTTGGAATGAAAATTGCCGCTAACATAAACGAAATATGCATCAAAACCCTTTTTTGACACCTACCTTATTCTCATCGATCGTCGTTCCACGGGGATCCCCTTCTGCTTGGAGCCTCTCCACCAGTAACACTTAGATCGGTGCAGCGAAAATGGAAAATAACAATAAATAAATTGATCTGTCTTGATCAGCGCACTTCTTCACATGCGCACAGTGCCTATTAAAGAACTCTGATGCATAATAAAAATGAATTAATTTTAACATCGAAAACTTGCACCAACACAAGGTGTTTTATTTGAAAAATCAAAGTTGCAACTACTTTCTAATAGAAGTGACAACACCGCATTACCAAAAATATTTCAGTTGGGTAGATAATGTCCGACTATGCCCTCCATTAAATTTTCGAAGCCATCCGTTGTATGGTTCACCAGAAACGTCCAATGTGCAATCCACTGTGAATCACTCTGTATATATATATATATATATATATATATATATATATATATATATATATATATATATATATATATATATATATATATATATATATATATATACAGGGTGATTCACAGTGGATGGCACATTAGATGTTCCTGGAGAACCATACAACGGATCACTTTGAAAATTCAATGGAGGGCATAGTCGGACATTATCTACCCAACTAAAATATTTTCGGTAATGCGGTGTTGCCATTTCTATTAGAAAGTAGTAGCAACTTTGATTTTTCAAATGGAACATCCTGTATATATTATTTTAAGAATCTCCAACAATTTCCCAATAACTTTTCATGATATTTCCCTATACCTATATGTTACCGTTTTCGAAATAAAAATTAATTTCATTTTTTTTCTTCGGAAATCAAGACCTATTAAAACCCTGATATCTTTGAGTTGAAAAATAATGTGATATCGAAATTTGAGTTGGAGCTTGTTGATACTTGGGGGCTTCCTACACTTCAGCCTAATCTGCGTTACTTCAATACAGGATGGTAAAAAATTCAGTTATTTTGTTTGCTTGAAAAAGTGACTGAATGTTGATTATTTCAAATGGAATGCCCTGTATATTATTGAAAATTCGGAAAGCTGCTGGAATTTGCTTTTTATCTATGTATATCATACCTATACCTACCTAGTGATGTTTCGGACTTATTAGCATTTATTTGTGAAAATTTTCCTTTTCTTGTATATGGTGTCCCCATTCGGTATTTGGTAAGCATGCCATGATCAATATTTGACAGTAACGTTATGACAATCTACTAATAGTATCGATATTTTTGACTTCTCAGTAGTTGCAAATACCTTCAAAACCGATGGAACAAAACGAAGTTCCTACGAATTTGTTTATTATTTTTTGGACAGTTTGATAAAATTATCAGCAGAACATGTAAAAGTTCAATAAAATGTATCCGAATCTACCGCCAATAAACCTTAAGAAATTTATACGAATTCAGAACAATTTCAATGCGAATGGATAAACTTTAAAAAAGCACCAAGAGAATTGATAGTTGAAATATTGATATAAATAATAATTAGAAAAAAGTAAAACAGTTATGTGGAATGTTTCACAATATGTTCGAATCGCTGGCCGTTCATATCCGATTTCATTCGGATCCAAACCTTCAAAAGTTTGGGTAATACTTTGTAATTGTCTCTCGAACGCACGCCAAAAATAAACAAATTCATAAGAACTTCGTTTGAATAGTTTTGTTCCATCGGTTTTGAAGATATTTTCAACTTCTGAGATGTCAGAACTATCGATATTATTAGTAGATTGTCACAACGTTACTGTCAAATAGTGATCATGGCATGCTTACCAGGTACCGAATGGGGACACCATATAAAAGGACCATTTTGACAAATAAATGCTTATAAGTCCGAAACCTGACTAGCTAGGTATAGGTATAATATGCAAAGATAAAAAGGAAATTCCAGCAGCTTTCCAAATTTTCAATAATATACAGGGCATTCCATTTGAAATAAT
Organism: Cynegetis impunctata; assembly: GCA_030704885.1. Taxonomy (NCBI): domain Eukaryota; kingdom Metazoa; phylum Arthropoda; class Insecta; order Coleoptera; family Coccinellidae; genus Cynegetis; species Cynegetis impunctata. The sequence goes on along the minus strand of JARQZK010000776.1, from coordinate 332,343 downwards.
CAACTTTCAGTCACTTTTTCAAGCAAACAAAATAACTGAATTTTTTTACCACCCTGTATTGAAGTAACGCATATTAGGCTGAAGTGTAGGAAGCCCCCAAGTATCAACAAGCTCCAACTCAAATTTCGATATCATAGTATTTCTCAACTCGAAGATATCAGCGTTTTAATAGGTCTTGATTACCGAAGAAAAATAATGAAAAGAATTTTTATTCGAAAACGGTAACAGATAGGTATAGGATATCATGAAAAGTTATTGGGAAATTATTGGAGATTCTAAAAATAATATTATATACAGGGTGTTCCATTTGAAAAATCAAAGTTGCTACTACTTACTAATAGAAGTGACAACACCGCATTACCAAAAATATTTTAGTTTTGCAGAGAATGTCCGACTATGCCCTCCGTTAAATTTTAAAAGTGATCTGTCGTATGGTTCACCAGAAACGTCTAATGTGCCATCCACCGTGAATCACCCTATATATATATATATATATGTATATTAAATATATATATATATATATATATATATATATATATATATATATATATATATATATGTATGTATGTATATTATATATATATATATATATATATATATATATATATATATATATATATATATATTCATTTCCAATTTGGGATCTGAATATGAATAAGGTATATGTAAAAGCTATTTATTTTTAAAATAACGTAATGACACAATTATCCAAATGAAATTGATCTACCTAAGTACTAAGATATATACAGAAGTATTTCAGAACCCAAAAACATTTTAGTATAATTAAAAAATAAAAGAAAATAACTAATTTCAGACATCCAATGTCTTACAATATGAACATAACAAAATAAGTTACCAGTTCTTCGATAATGGCTACATAAAATAGGGTGTAAGATTTTCTAAAATCAACCATTCTTTTAAAAGTTTGAGATAACCAAGATGGTTGAAAAAAGGACTACTGACAGAATTTGAAATGAAGTGATATAAATTACTTCATATATACACTATTATTGAAGGATGCTACAAATTATTAAAAAATAATGTTAAGATATGCACCAGTTATTATATCATGTTCATGCTAGAAAGGATTTTCATTTCATGTAACAGAATCACAAAATATCATATATTATATATGCATTGTGTAATCGAAAACCTGCTACAAATTTTATGCAGACATCAATAGAACTTTTGTTATCCTTAAATAAATATTTTCCGTCAGAGAGTGTTGAATATAATTTAACTCATCTGAATCAAAATCAAGAATAATAAATGAGGTTAAATATAGTTCTTATTTTTGTTCAGCTTCTCATGAATAAATTCAAAAACTATAATTTAATGCTGCAAGTATTATAGAAGGAAATGGAAAACATCTGGACAATACCAGACAAAATATACACTCCACCTGATGCATATCCTATCTTGATATATTTCAACAAGCAGGTAACCTAATACAACAAAATTTTTCCAGAATATGTTCAACTCTATTGCAGTTATATATTTGAAGGCACATTCACCATTAAATGTACTATTTAAAAGTTTTCAACAAATATATTTACAATGTGCCTACCACTCCAATAAATGAAATCCATACCATATGCTAATAACCATACTTCTCCTGAAAAAAGAGCAATTCAATATTTATCTACTTCCAGAATAAGTGATCTTTACTTGTAAAGATGACATTACACCATTTGCCATTGAGCTTATTTTTCCTGCAACTTTAGAGACACCTTGTCGTACACTCTCTTTTACGTCTTCCACATCATAATATTGTCCAGCATTTGCAACATTTTCTGAAACAGTGATAATTACTACAAAGCATCGAATAAAATTCTTCATACCTCTTCCATTCCCAAAGTATTCTGATGAAGATATGCTGGAAGAACCTTGAAATCGATTAAGATTTGCTTTCGTTTCATAGTCTGTTCCTTGATCATTGAAGAACTGATCAGATGATATTGCTTTTGCATTTCCAAACTTTCTTTGGGCAGCGTCACCAGAAGCAGAAGTGTCAAACATTTTAGAGGTTTTTTCTCCTGAAAACAAATCTAAGTATTAAGCAAAATTGAAATTTCAACTGAAAAGTGTACTTTACAGTGAAGAAGTAAAGAATTGTTGATAATTTTCACCTAAAATTTTGCTTTTTGGCTTTTCAGGGGGATCATCAACTATAACCCAGTCATTCTTAGAACTATTACTGTTATTACTGGCCTCCAAAAGAAAAGAGTCTGTTTTATTGCTTCCAAATCCGCTCATGTTTCGATTCATCCCAAAACTTGGACCATAACTAAAATCATCGAAGAAACTGTCATCTGATAACCTCAGTTTACTCAGAGAACTTAAAGTGCTACTAGAAGTTGATTGAATGTTCTCCTGTTCAATTGTTTGCATATCACTAATGGCTGAATGACTAATACCCCTGAAAAACAACTTTCAATAAATTAATCAAATTTACATTGAAGATCTGTTATCAAGTCGTTCATATTTTATGCATTAAATTGTCATCACCATTCACCTAATTTAACAAAAAAAAAAAAATATATATATATATATATATATATATATATATATATATATATATATATATAGATATATATATATATATATATATATATATATATATATATATATATATATATATATATATATATATATATATATATTTTTATATATTTTTATATTTATTTATATATATATATATATATATATATTTATATATATATATATATATTTATTCGAATTATTGTTGCCTGTGAACTATTTCTAATCTCTTGATACAAATTAGCAATAACAGGCTTGATAAATCATAAAAAACTCGATTTTATTAAAAAGTTGACGTTTCGCCACAACATTCTTGGCTTTATCAAAACTTTTGAAAAAATTGAAATTTCTTTTTTTTCAAAAGTTTTGATAAAGCCACGAATGTCGTGGCGAAACGTCAACTTTTTAATAAAATCGAGTTTTTTAAGATTCAACAAGCCTGTTATTGCTAATAATTATCAAGAGATTATATATATATATATATATATATATATATATATATATATATATATATATATCTCATAAATTATATATATATCTATATATATATAAATCTATATATATATAAATATATATATATATATATATATATATATATATATCTATATATATATATATATATATATATATATATATATATATATATATATATATATATATATCTTTGTTATTTCGTCGAGCTTTCGGAAATGTTTATTTCCTTCTTCAAGACATCTATAATAAAAATGTGAATGTAAAATCATGTTTAAAAGATAGGTTAAAGTATGCTCACTCAACTTTAGGTTTGGAGTAAAGGTCAAAAAACGTCAACATCAATAACAAACAATCACTTCTTATCAACTTAACAACAGTTGAGGTAGTTGTTTGTTATTGATGTTGACGTTTTTTGACTATCCTTCCATACCTCAAGTTTGAATACTTTAACCTATCTTTTAAACATGTCTTTACATTCACATTTTTAATATAGATGTCTTGAAAAAGGAAATAAATATTTCCGAAAGCATAACAAAGAGTTTTCTTTAAATCCAGTCAGGTTGTTTGACTGCATCCTCAAGATCACACCTTATGTTTAATTTTATTATATATATATATATATATATATATATATATATATATATATATATATATAATATATATATATATATAATATAGATAGATATATATATATATATATATATATATATATATATATCTATATATATATATATATATATATATATATATATATATATATATATATATATATATATATATATATATATATATATATATATATACACTATATATACAGGGTGTACCGAAATTAGACGTCAATATTTCGACCACATATTCTACTTCCAAAAATAGAGTCCATATAAACTAGGGTCCACAACTTCTTCGTTTTTAAGATACAGGGTGTTAAAGGTGAAGAGCTGATGGTGTTTTTTTGTAAATATTTTTGAAACCTGTGAAGGTAATTGGATAAAATTTGGTACAGTTACGAAACTTTTCACGCTGTATTCAATGTACTGAAAGTTAGTATTGCAATATTTTCAGGAGTGCGTAGTGCAGGGGGGTATTGGCGAAAAATTTGGCCCAAATATTTTGGTAGTTAATTTTTAATAATTTTGACTTCAAAATTTGAAAACATGAAGCTTTTTGTACAAATAAGGTAGTCTTCTCATACTTCGCTAGGAAAATGCATTTGAATATTTCTTTACGAATTGATTGTTGTCCCAAAATTAGACGTCAATATTCTAACACGTATTCTACATCCAAAAAAAAGTTCATATTTACTAGGGTCCACAACTTCTTCGTTCTAAAGGTGAAGACCTGATAACGGTTTCTTATAAATATCGTATTTGAAATCACTATTCTAGTCTAATGCGAAGTGTGGTGCTGCATTTTCTCAATAAGGTCGGCAATTCTTGCTGTTATCTTAGAAAGTGCGCAACAAATATATTTCTTTTTTATTAGAATTTGTCAAATATGAAATTTGTCATTTTAAAGCCCAAACTTTGTAGCCTCCCGAGCCTCCCAATGCCCTTCCCCCCAGTTTGGGAACCACTTAACTAAACATTAAGGAACAATTATTTGAGGTTTACTTATTCTCACATTTAGATAAGATGCTCGAAATGATTGCCCTGTTCAAGAAAGCATATTTGAGCTCTACGGGTAATTGCATGTGAAGCTTGCGAAACTTCAAAATGATTTTGCCGTATTTGATTCCTTGCCACACGTATTCTTTCACACAACTCCTCCTCGTTGTCTACTTCTGTTGCGTATACTATATGTTTTATGCGGCCCCAAAAATAGTAGTCTAGTAGATTTAAATCCGGCGATCGGGGTGCCCACGGAATAGGAACACCTTTTCTAATCCATTTACTCGGAAATTTCTCGTCCAGCCAATTCCTAATATTCACACCGTATTGAGCTGCCTCACCGTCGAGCTCTGCCATTGCATAAAACACGTACAAAGTGGATATCTGCTAATTCTCTATTTGAAAACCTCTGCATTACTACTAAATAGCTTTTTTTTTCGGCAACAAGCAGCACAATTAAAAACTGGGCGATTAATAATTGACAGCTAATTTTCCTTTACCTAGCAAATCAAAAAACGTCATTTGTTTCCAGGTCTACTGATTATTTTCAGTAATAATATAACAAGAGAGTGAGAATAAATTGATATACAGATGGGACATCTCATTCACATCAATACATAAAAATATTTTCGAATCAATTCACATGTTGGAACAGGAAAATATTCATGTTAGCTTTTTATGGGTTAAAGCTCATGTAGGAATTTTAAATAATGAAAAAGTAGATTTAAAAGCAAAGTCAGCATCCATGTCACGAATATCGGAATACAGATTGGTCTACTCGGATGTATTCAATGATTATAAATCCCGAATAAGAGCTAAATGGGTTGAGGATTACCAATTAAGTCAGACTGATATTATAAATCATTGGAACCTCTCCCTCCAAGTGCTCCATGGTTTAAATTTGAAAACGAAAAATCTTTCATTAGAGTGATACCCCGGCTGCGTAGTGGCCATGCAGTTTGCCCACTATATTTGCACAAAATAAGAATAAAAGATAATCCTTTGTGTGATTGTGGGGAAATGGGAACACCTGATCATCTTTTGTTGGCCTGTAGCAACTTTCGGCACCACAGTAGCATATTTCTAAAACAACTTGGCAACCTCCTTAAATTTTATCAGCCATTCAATCTAGGTTTCATTTTACTACAGAAAAATCTAAACGTCTATAAACTGTTGTACAAGTGGATATGTTCAACCGGTCTATACTTTTAAGTTGTGTTAAATTTGAACTGTGTTATATTTTAACTAAGTTGAATTTTACTATGTTATATTTGATCAATGTTATATTTGAACTCTTTGAATGTACTAGTTAGGATGCATTGTTAAATAATTGCTGACTGATGACAGAGTAGTCAAGGTCATTTGCAGCGACAACGCTGTTCTTGAATAAAAAAAAAATAATTTGAAAATAATTTGACAGATTTTTTCAAAACTTGTTGCCAGGCAATAGTCACGAGAGCCCGGAGGGCTCGAGTGGCTATTTCCAAATGGCAACAAGTTTGAACAAAATCTGTCAAATTATTTTCTATAATTTATCGATCTCGCGAGTTATATTTGACTAAATTATTTTTTGATTCAACAATTCTGTATTAGAAAGTGCCACCGAACTTTGTTTGTGCTTTTCAGGATGTTTTTGTAAAATTTTTCTTTTTGCATCTCGAGCATTTTTGAATTCTATATCATTGAAAGGATCAAATGACCTGTTATACTTATTAAAGTAAAGTTCTTGAACTAATTTTGCCGTTTTATTCCACATTGTCTTTATTACTGCTTCTTTATAATCATTTCCGTCCTTTCTTTTCATGTTATAAGCCCAATCTTTCAAAATCAATGCCAGAGTAGCTGTTGTAGTAGATTGATCCAGAATATAATTTCTTTCTTTGGTGAAGGTCTTAAATTGTCTCCATATAGACTGATTACTTATTAGATTGTTTTTCGAAGTAGTTTCTAAAATATTTTTTGTTATTTCTGCATCAGAAAAGGTACTAAACCGACGATTTTCATCCATTTTATATATCGCGTTGACAAAATTAGGTAATTATTTTGACAACTATCTGACACTTGCTAAGCAAATAAAAGCTACAGTGATTATTCCCGAGAATAATCACAAAAGATTTATTCCCACTATAAAAATGACATCATTGGTTAAAACTTACTCTTTTGACAAATAAAGAAGCATTTCATTGGTTTTAAGAAACGTCAAAAAATAATGTCTTCGATTTGCACATTGAAAAACAAAAAATCAATTCGTAAAGAAATATTCAATTGCATTTTTCTCTAAAATGCTGCTTCCTAGCGAAGTATGAGAAGAGTACCTTATTTGTACAAAAAGCTTCATATTTTCAAATTTTGAATCAAAATTACTAAAAATTAACCACCAAAAAATTTGGGCCAAATTTTTCGACAATACCCCAGTGCATTAGCCACTCCTGAAAATATTACAATACTAACTTTTAGTACATTGAATAGAGCGTAAAAAGTTTCGTAACTTTACTAAATTTCATCCAATTACCTTCACAGGTTTCGGAAATATTCACAAAAAACCACCATCAGGTCTTCACCTTTTACACCATGTATCTTATAAACGAAGAAGTTGTGAACCCTAGTTTATATGAACTTTTAGCTCTATTTTTGGAAGTATATATATATATATATATATATATATATATATATATATATATATATATATATATATATATATATATATATATATATATATATATATATATATATATATATATATATATATATATATATATATATAAATATAATATAATATATATATATATCTATATATATATATATAATATATATATATATATATATATAATATAATATATTATATAATATATATATATATATATTATATATATATATTATATGTTATATAGATTATATATATATTCTATATATAATATATATATATATTATATAATATATATATATATATATATATTAAATAATAAATTATATATATAATCTAATATTATATATATATATATATAATAATATATTATATATATATAGTAATATATAATATATATATATATATCTATATATATATATATATATATATATATATATATATATATATATATATATTTATATATATATATATATATATATATATATATATAATCTTTTGATAATTATTAGCAATAACAGACAACAATCAAATATTTTAAACCTATTTTGTACATTACGTGGGTGAAGGTTTCTGTGGTTCCCTTCCCATCTAATATCAACAGACCTGTCTATTGATATTGGACTAAATAGCACGTAATTAATAACTGAAGACGGCCACAGCCGCAATGAGAAATTTTTGAAAACAAGATAAATAGTACCCTATTCTTTGACTTTTCAAAATCAAAATAATTTGAACCTATTTCGAACATTACGTGGGTAAAGGTTTCTGTGGTTTCCCTTACCATCTAATAATAACAGATTTGAATGTTAATATTGGACTGAATAGCACGTAATAAATAACAAAGAACGGCCACAGCCGAAAAAAATTTTAGTGAGACATAGTAGTCTTTTTCTATTCAAATTTTTTCAAATCAATAAATGTCAAAGAAAATTCAAGTTTTGATAAGGCCACGAATGTCGTGGCGAAACGTCAACTTTTTAATAAAATCGAGTTTTTTGAGATTCAACAAGCCTGTTATTGCTAATAATTATCAAAAGATTAGAAATAGTTCACAGGCAACAACAATTCGAATGAATAATTATATAATAATAATAATAATAATAATAATAATCTTTATTTTCAACAATCCCTGCGACACCCTCCCAATTTGGAAGTGTGTAGCACTGAAATGAAAAAAGTCAAAATGCAAAGCTACAAACAGAATACATTAACAATCACATCAATTACATATCTGTTGCAACTAAAATATTCGAATTAAGTAAATATAATTATTGTTTTTTTACAGAGAAATTGCAAACTCTTGTAGGTTATATGGTTCACATCTTAAGATAAAGCGGTAAATAGTTTTCTTAAAAGTCTTGTATTCTTTGATTTTTTGTATAGACTTTGGAAGTGCATTATATACCCTCAATGCTGCATACTGTGGATGTTTTTCTCGTAATGTAGAACGGTGAATAGGATAGAAATAAGTATGGACTTGTCTACTTCTATTCCCATTCCTGTATTCATCAAAGTAGTGACTATTCTTTTGGAGAAATAGGAGAAGTCTATAAATATATACAGTCCATATACAGTCCAGTATGTTATTTTGTCTGAATAAAGGTTCTGCACGATTCCCTAAATCCTCTTTCCTAAAATTGTGCGTAATGCTCCACTTCTGTAGGATAAAAAATTTTTTCCACATTAAGATGACCCACCCCAAAAAATGATGCAATACGACATGACAGACTGGAAAATTTGCATAGTAGACAATCTTCATCACATCTATTGCAACTTGCTTGTTCAATATATTGAGTGTATATATCACAGAACACAGCTTTCCCTTCAATTTGTCAATATGGGGATACCACCTTTCAACATGCTGTCAACTGTAGCCCCCAAAAAACCTTGCCTGTTGTCCAACATTTATTTTTTTGGTCCCCATAATACAATGCATCTTGGTGACACCCAGCTTGTTCTTTTGGTACTGGAAGAATATACATTCAGTTTTCTGTATATTCATTACAAGTTTATTATTAATGCACCATTCCTCCACATTGCCCATAATAGACTCCAAGGCAAGAGTAGAGGAGTAGACATTTGCAGTACGTATCAAAATGTTTGTATCATCCGCATATATAATTGGTTGATATATATATATATATATATATATATATATATATATATATATATATATATATATATATATATATATATATAAGATTTGATATAAATATGACATAACATTAAATTCAAGAAGTAACTAGTCCAGAAGAATTGTAAAACTCACGTTCTACTGACTCCCATCCCAAGTCTTTCCATCTGATTAGCTTTCTTTGGATCATGTTTCTTCACTTCTTCTTCTTTCTTCTGCTGTTGCATACTAAGGTCTTTATATGCAAGACGTACAGCAGCTTGACAGTCAACCTGTTCTTTCTGAGAAAGAGCTGTATCTTTTGCACTTTCTTCAATCATCCTCAATCTGCTTTCCTCTGCAAGTTCTGCCTCCTTTTCAAGTACTGCAAAGTTTGTTTTTACTTTTGTGGCACCTAAACCACTCTTCTTAGCTCCAAGCTATTGATAAAACATTCATCATAATAGTTTAATTAATATCTACAAAAACCTACCCCTCCTTTTTTAGCTGATGGTTTTCGTGTTGCAATTGTAGATTTCCTTGGATCAGGAGTTTGGGTATTTTGAGAAAAATCAATTTTAGGGCCCTCCTCTGAATTCTTATTTTTTGATACATAATCCTTCCTTTCTTCTACCTGTTTGTAAGATGAAACAATGAAATTGCGAATCTTAGCAAAGTTAAAGTTATGAAATAGTACTTGACAATATACATATACTGTATATAGATATACTTGTAACTTTAAAGCATTGTCTATGATAAAGAGTCAACTACTTAATGAATGAAAAAACATACAGATAAGGCGAGATCCATAACACAAATTTTTATTCACATATTCAAAAAGATTACTTAAAACTAATTAAAGGTAAAAGAGATCAAAGCATATCAATATAAAAAAAAATGGCTGACAAGATGAGTACTGAACCAACAGGCTCCTCCAAAAAGGTTTATAAATGTTGTAAGGACAAAGACTTTAAAAGTTATGTGTGTGTAAAATGTTACAGTATATACCATAAAAGCTGTCTCAGTAGAGTAAGGCATAAAAAGCTATTGGGAGGACACAAAATCGTTTGTTGTCAAAGTGAAAGTGAAACAAGTGAAACAAACCTGCTACAAGATGAACTAGAAATATTGAATTCAGAACTCTCAACAGTGACAGAGGACAGCATCCAGAAAACTAAATTTATAGAAAAGTTAAAATTGGAAAATAGTACTTTGATCCAGGAAGTAATGAAAAATGAAGAGGATGTAAACAATTTAATAACTGCACAAGAAACTGAAATCAAGGAATTGAAGAAGTATATTGGTGAAATGAACAAAAACAGTCGTATGGTTTTTGATGAAAAAAAAAGCAGCTGGCACCCAAACTGAAAGCATAAAAAAAGTGTACACAAATAATGTCACTACATGTGAAGAGGGATTCCCAAACATGCACAAAAAGTATGTGAGTAAACTTGAAACACATAAACTGGTCAAACAAAGTAATAGTACCAATCGAAAAATTGTTTCCCCAGAAGGTGAAAAGAAGAATAGAATTCTTATACTGGGTGACAGTAATGCAATTGATTTTGCCACTATATTGGAGAATATATGTAACAGTGAATATTCAATAACTTCCTTCATCAAACATAATGCTATGTTGGATCAAATATTAGAAGATGATATAAATCTAACAAAAGACTATGGAAGAAAGATTATATAATTATAATGGGTGAATATGATCAAAGGAGTTCATATCCAGGAATCAGTAACTAACATATTAAAGCAAATAAGTTTGTACACAAATTGTGCTATCTATACCTTTGTGGAGGAATAGAGTAGTGCTGAATAATTTTATTGACAAGCATAATATTAAAATGCACTATGAACTGTGTTTAAATAATTTAAATAATGAGAACAATGAGTCAGTGACATTTTTTAATGTAAACTCAGTACTCAACAACAATTCTTTTTATGTCAGAAAAATGCTTTTTATGAAATACCACGGTAAATTGTTGGTAGGCGAACGTATAAAAAACATTATATATGGGCATTCTATGGCTAACATTCCACAAAAACCAACAGAAAACAGGGAATCTCCTAATGAAACAGAAAATTGCTGCGGCATAAACGAGTCATTATTTGGCAACCAGTCAAAGGAAAGTCAATATAATGTATCTTTGATGGAAGAATTGAGAGATGCTGAAGAACAGGAAGAACTTGACAACAAAAGTACAGAAGAAAAATATTTTTTAGACCGTTCAGCGATAAAAAACACTCTGAAAAACACGGCTTTGTAATGGTTATGAATGTGCAAAGCCTGTTATCGAGATTTGAGGAAATTCATACACTAATTATAAAAAATAAACCCCTTGCTGCCTGTTTGGGGGAAGTTAGATTGACTGACGAAATTAGAGATAGTGAAATATTCATAGATGGATATCAAATTATCAGGGTTGATAGTGACAGCCGCCATACCGGAGGAGTTTTGATTTATTTAGAGCAGGAGGTGAAGATATTGAATACAAAGAGACATGTTTTATTGAGGAATTTTTGGATGTTACATTTGGAAGTGTTTTATGGCAGGGTAATTCATCTAGTATGTTTATATCATTCACCCAGCAGTAGTGATGCTGATTTCCTTAACTATTTTGAACAGTGGTCCAATACTTTAACAGACCTAAAATCCCCTGTTATAATTGTAGGTGATTTTAATGTAAACTGGTTTGCAGATAATATCTACAGTAGGAGACTGAAAAATTTAACATCTGACATGGTTTTGAATTGGCTGTTGATGGTATTACCCGTCCTAGTGAAAATGGAGGTAGTTTGATAGATTTAGTGATTACGAATCAACCCCTAAAATGTTAGGTCTATGAAACACCAAGAATAAGTGATCATTATATAATTACCATAGAAATGAATCTTGGAGGTGGTCAGAAACAGGGTGGAACTATTATTATGACCAGAGGTACACTTAATTATCACGACATCAATAGTAGACTAGCAATGGTAAACTGGGTCTACCATCACGACAATATAGATGAGAAATGCCAATTCTTTACTAGTATTCTCAGACAATGTTTGGATGAATCGTCCCCAAAACAAAAAAAACTCATAAAGCCTAAATTCAAAGAATGGTGGAATAATATTGTCAGAAATGCAGTTAGCGATAGAGATCAAAAATATAGGATCTATAAATGTTCAAAAAGAGCTGTGGATAAATAAAACTACAAACAGGCTAGAAATAATGTTGTGAGAGTTATAAGGGAACAAAAACAATTATATTATCACAGTAAAATTGATGACTGCAAAGGAGATTCAAAACAAATGTGGAAAACACTCAAACCACTATTGTCAACGAAGGAAATAGCAAAAATGACCTCAGTACAAATCAATGACGAGGAAGTAGATGATATCAATATGATACCAGATAGACTAAATAATTATTACATCGAAAGTATCGACAAAATCGTTAATGAAATCAATGACCAGACATCAAATGAAGTCATAATTTCAAACAATGATAATATCTCTCAGAAGCAACAAAACAGAGCAATGCAAAACATACTGAAGTTACCAAGGGATACATCGATACGTACTATGCTGAAAGAATTAAAATGGATGTCTGTAAAGGATTATATATATTATCATAGCATGATACTAATCTACAAAATGTATCACAATCTATCACCGGATTACCTGAGTACAAAAATTGAATTTAATGAAAACTATCACCAATATAATAGAAGGACTAGACATAATATACATATTGGAGTCAAAAATAAAAAAAAGACTGAAAAATCTATATACCATGCAGGAATGTTAGCCTTCAACTGCCTGGACAACAACCTCAAAGAATGTACATCACTAGGTTTATTTAAGAAAAAACTGAAGAGTCGCTGAATGATTGGAATCATTTTGTTTTATTTTTCACTGAGGTTTCTTTTGATGATGAACCTGTATGTTGATCTGGTTTTGAAAGTGTCAAGTATTTTATATTGTTAGTGTTTTGACTGTATTTATGATTTTTATATATTTTTTGATATTTGATATTTATGTTATATTATGTCTTGACGACCTCATTTATGATTTTAATTCATATTTTTATATTTTATATAACTTTTATTATGACACATTGTTTATGAACATTTATGTACTATTAGCAGTTTTTTTTGCTAAATAAAGGATTATTATTATTATTATAGAGACAATATTGTTCAAATTTCAGATAACAAATAATTTGCCTATCAATATCTGTCACGTTTCTTCTTCAGTATCGCATTGTTATTAACAAATTTTGTAACATTATCTCAAAAGTAGAGAAACTCATATGATATGAACGGTATAATCATTTTGAAATTTGATGTTCAGTGGCAAGATAAAAATCAATATTTATCATTTTAACCTATCAAATAGTTTATGATTAAAGTTAATTTAGTTAGTACATGAGAACAAATTAATATTCATTTGCTAAATATACATATACTCATATCAACTCCTCAATGAAAATTTCAAATGAAACCTTCAATAAAATAAAATGAATACATACTTTATTGAGATTCTGCTCTGGAATATCTGGTGACACGAAATTTTCATGCTCTGTAAAGAAATCAACTTCCTTCTCTTCTTCATTCTTCTCTTCATGATGTGGATGAATGTGTAACTGAGAAATGTTGAAAGTCACAAAAAGCTCAAATGTGAAAATGGGTTTTGGCAATCAAAAATTAGGATATCTAACAAAACACAATAAAACGATGAACTACTTCTTAAACTTTAGAGAATGTGATGAATTAGCATGTAAAAATATTAATCTTTCACTAATTCCTACTGTTTAGACTACTAAAAGATTACCTGCTTATTATTTAATAAGGATTTCAAAGCCAACTGACACAATTTGTCTCTATATAGTTGGGCAGCTCTTGAGTTATATTTTTTCTGGGCATCGTTAGTATTACAATTATGTTGTGAAAAAAATTGCATCTAGAAAATAAAAACTTTTTTAAGCTTAGTCATTTAATTTTATCAAAGGAATTGAATTTTTTTTGAAACTTACTGCATTTGCGTTTCCCCCCAACTGCATCTGTCTGATTTGTTGCCATGTCCAGTTTGTATCCAGCTGTGTTGATCGAACAAATGTTAAATGCACTCCTAGGCTTCTATGTACAGCAGAACAGTCTATACATATAAAAACACCATACGTTACACTGGACCATGTTGGATTTTTAGCATTGCAATCAAAGCACACCTAAAATATCAAAACCACTTTTGTAGGACACGTCATTCATAAAATTCAAAAAGATGATTAGTGAACGTAAAGAAAAAACATATTGGCTTTACCTTATTCGTGGGATTAGATCTAAGCCTATGAAATACTGCTTCTATATTTTCTTTGCTTAATTGAGATTGTGGATCCATTTTTCCTTATACCACTTTCACTTACTTTTAGGGTCAGAAATACTGCTAGATTGCTACTCTAAAAACCAATTAGCAATTGCCATCAAGCTGTCAAAGTGTCAAATATTAAAGTCAGGGCCAGGATCGGTTTTCCATAGCGCAGACAAAGAATCGTGCTATCATAGAAGAGATATATATATAGATTCTTCAATGGTGTTACAAGGTAACCAGACACGTACGCAAAGATAATGGAATTTACTATTAAACAACTTGATCTATCATAACGTTTCGAATGATTATTACTTTGTCAAGTATCAATGTCTTTCTGCTGGCTAATGACTCTGTTCAATGTCAATTAATTCAATAAAAAAAATGTTAATTACATGCCTCGCGTGCCCTAGGAACTAAGTGTGACGTCACGAGAGGAATAACGAACCATTATTAACTAGTGAATAATAGGTGTTGTTATACTTTAGGAAGCACATATATAATGAATGTTTTATAGTACAGTCATGGAAAAATTATTTTTGCTGAATAGAAAATATAAGAGTAGATCTGTAAGATATAAATATATATATGAGTACAGATATATATTAAGATTTCTATGATACTTACTTCAGTCCAATTAAAATTTTTCCAAAATAATAGGGAAAACATAATAAGCGATACGCCGCCTACCGGTGTCGAATATTACTAGAGCATGGGAGATAGATTGCTTTGTTTACATCTGTTTACGTGTATTTTATATGAGAAGTTGTTGAGTTTTAATTGTATTTTGGATCGTTTACAAACGTTCAGAAGTGATGAATCACTATTGTTGTGTATTCTATTGTTCATATTGGGCAAAAAAAACCGAATATAGCTTACATACCTTTCCGAAAGCTGGATAATTCAAAGTTGCATTCCAAACAAAGTTGGGAAACAAGGAAATGATGGACAGAAGAAAGGTGTGGAATCATAACTTGAAGATTGAAAAAAAATTTCTGAACATAAATAATAGAGTTGTTCTTTACAGTTTACTGAGAATAATTATTTTCCCTGCAGTAAGTTTGTGGATTTTTCCATATAGAATTATACCAACTAATGATGTGCAATTTTCAGGTAACCGAAAACCTTGAGTTTTTGAAGTCCAATGCTATTCCAACGAAAAATCCTTCACTTTTATCGGAATCTGAACCTGGGCCATCATCCAGAGATTCTAGATTATTGTATTTTCTTTCATGTAACAACCAGAGATACTATTAAAATAATAATAACAAATGATGTTTATTTGCACAACCAAAATAACAGTTTGTCATAACATCAAGAATATGAAATAAATCTGGACTCTATAGCTAGGTAAAAACTAAAATATTCAATTATATAATCAGGAAAACAGAGATTCTATCAAAAGAACCAGACTCTGAGAAGTCCACCGTACTTTTTAGGGAAGCTGTTATACGTCAGGAAAATTCAAAAAATATAATAACTTATTACGTTTAAACCATTCAAGCAGAGTATTCATATTAATTCTTCTTTTATTTCATGTTGTTTCTTTCAGTTTAGCTGGTAAGTACTTAGTTTAGTCCATTATACTCAAAATTTCTTCAGTTCGTAATGAAAGTAGACATGTCAGAGATGTTTTCTTGAAACTTTTGAAAGTTTTTTAATTTTTTAAATAAATAGGTGTTCTATCATACAGCCTTTTCATGAGGTATACATAGTTCCTTCAACCAATTAATTTATTCGTCCTCTACTTTATTTTATTATTGATTTTCATGTTCAATGATAAAAACTCAGTGTAAATTTCAACTTGATGTAGATAGGTTATCTACTGTTGAACAGAGATAAAATTCTCCTCAATCCAAACACAATATATCACAGGAAAATACAAAGTCCAAAAAAACACAAATTACGACGATAAACGTTCGAAAACTCAAAACGAAATGAACGTAAATACCATTACAATCAATGTAAACAAACAGCTAATCTCCCATGCTCTAGTACCGAAATTAGCCGTTCCGGCGCTACGATCTTAATTTCGGACGCCTATAACAATTACATATCAACATAGATGCAAATTGCCCAAGTCCATTTTTGATGAAAACAAAGGGTATTAGTGCCTTCTAGTGACAAACGCACAAACCAATGATCTGACAGCGGCCCAAGTCCCTAATTTAACGTTTACGCGCCATAATTCCATAGAAAGAATTTTGCCGAAGTCCGCAGTATCTAAAAATAAATACGCATTTTGCCCAAGTCCCACATTTGTAATGAAACTATAACCGTTGCATGTGAACGAAACGTGGTGCCATTGTTAGTGCTTTTAAAAATTAAATAGGTAAGTAAAACTCATTATAAAAATATTGAAATAAGTATTTTCTCAATGCTTTAATAGTTACAGTATATAATTGGCTCAAAGTTTTGATGATAATCTCAAAACCAAGGAAGGCTATTGTTACATTTGGCACGAAGAACAAGGGGGACTGACAGCCAACATTTTCACATCAATATTGTATAACTTCCTCAGAAACCATGTAATACGCGAAAATTAAGTCGTAAGCAAGATTATTTTTTTATAGTGATGGTTGTACCTGTCAGAACAGGAATGCATTGCTCTCAAGTGCCCTTTTAAACTTATCCCAGGAAAGTAAAATAACAATTGAGCAGAAGTACCTTGAAAAGGGGCACACGCAGTTGGAATGCGATTCCATGCATTCAAGTATTGAAAGGAAACTCAAAAAAAAATTTTATCAATGTCGCAGCTGATTACGTAGAAGTATGCCAATCAGCTCGCCTCAACCCAAGACCATATATTGTCAAGTACCTGGACTATACATTTTTTTAAAATTTTGAGAAAATGCTCTCAATTCCATAAGACCTGGAAGGACAACAGGGGATGCAGTTGTCACTGATATCAGAGGCCTGAGATATAGCCCAGATAGATCCATCATGTTTAAAATTCGCCACTCAGAAGAATGGAAACCTTTACCCTGTCGCATGAATAAAAACAAAACTGTTTCATCGTATGATGCCCTACCCCAACTTTACGATGCACCTATACCAATTCAAAAGGAGAAATTCCAACATTTAATGGATTTAAAGATGTCTTTGAATGGAGACTACCATGCGTTCTACGATAGGTTGTCTCACTTATAAAATGTAAATATTAATATTATCGTTGAAGTTATAGAAGTATTGAATAAAGTTTTCCTTTTCAGAAACCTGAGTATTGGTTTTTATTAATAAAATAGATCATAGTACGAATTAATGGTTTAAAAAGTGTTTTATTGGTTTTCTGAAAATTGAAAATGGCCCAAGTCCTAAAATAGTCAAAATATATATAATGCAAATTGCCTATATCCATTTAATAGTGGTAAAAAATGGAAAAGTTCAATAAAGTTACATAAATAATGTAAGTAATGAGTTCATATGAAAGACAAGAAATGTTGAAAAATATTTAAATTTGGTTTGCTTCTAATTAAAATTCAAATTTACAACGTTTTCTAGCTTTCCTGCAAAACTGTCATTTTGTGAGTTAGGCAATTTGCATCTTAGAACGACGATATATTGTTTGGAGAAATCAAAGGGAATGCATATTTTCTGTAATAATCCTATCTGTATCATCATACTTATCATTTGAGGAGGAATTTCCAAATAAATATGATTTCCTTGAATGTATATTCAAATGTATAAGAATTATACAATTTGATTTCTGTAAGATATTTTAGGCTGTTGTTGCATTTGTTCAGGTTATTCATAAAATTGAAATAAATACATATTCTAAATAGCATTTCAATAAACCATTACACATTGATAACGTCATACATGGTACTTTCGTACATCCATTTCAACACAAAATGGCAGATTTCAATAGTACGGGTCATCTATTAGTAAATATTCCGCTTTCAAACGTTAATTTCAACGCTATAAAAAATAATTATGACCCGAAAAGAATTAACAATATCTTAGTTAAGAAAAATTTGTAAAAGGCGATTTGCCAGGAGTACCCCTGCATCGAAGATAGTATCAAAATAACACCCTAACTCACATCCGAAATTCAAGTAAAAATTTGAACCACTTTTATTTAAGGACAATATCAACATTTCTTACTGTACCGGAAATAACTTTAGGAAAACATATAAATAATAATAAATCAAAAGTCCACAAAAACAATAAATCAGTAGTGTATAAAATTGAATCTGATTATGTTTTTATAGGTATCATATAGGTAGAAGTTTCAGAAGCATGGAGACTAGAATTTCAGAACAAACGAAATTTTGTCAAACAAAAGTCGGATTATGGAACCATTTCATTAGTGAAAATCACACTTTTAAATAATACTTTGAAATACTAAAAGCTGCAAATGAGGGAATTAAACTAAATTTCCTAGAATCCTCATATTATGGAGGGTAGAAGCATATAAACATTCAAGCCTAATATTGTCCTATTGAATAGCCAGATTGGCCATATTACGAGACCCCTTCTTAATCATTTCAAAATCACGGAACTACTTGAACAGAACCAAACTTATAATTTGTATACATCCGTGTATCCGGTTAACCTAATTTGTTATATGCATCTTTGCTGTTGTTGAATGTATTGGAGGTCCAGAAATGTAATAATCATTTTACTCTTGGTATCCGAAGAAGGTGAAGTCTCACCGAAATCATGACAAGCGGTTGTAAATCGTTATTTAATGGTTTTTGCACTGTATACATTATATCATGTGGTAAATAATTATTTTTTTGTGATTGTTTTCTAAGATTCACTTCAATTAATCTATTTGAAGAATGAAGATGAACGACAGTAGAAATATTACAAACAGTATTCTGTTTACTATTCGCACATATAGTGGACTACTTGATAGATGGCGCCACATAGAATTTCATTCATTAAAATGTACATAATAAACAAATTAGAAGTGAGAGTGACAGCCTTGTAAACAAAGATAGTAGCGATAAAACTTTCAAAAGTTTTGAGTGTGCGAATTTTAGTGCTTTTGATAACTATAAAGAAAGTTTTCGTATCTTACATGACTGTTTCCTTTTATTTCTAATTCTGAAAACGAGAAATGATAATATAGGACTATTTGCTTTACATGCTGAAAATCTCCATACAAACAAGAAGAAATTTCTATTTAAATATTTAATTATAACTATTTGGCAAAGGTTTATTATAATGGGAAAAGACGGAGAACAGAAAAACGATTGCCCAGATTTGTCTCCAACCACAGAAGCCAGCAAACTTTTGGAACAGGCTCTGATGCAAATGGATGGCATAATATCAGGTAAATTCAGGTTAGCTTTTCAAGTGGTTGTAGTCATACTTCTCTCTACCCTTTTCAGTTCACGAAATACAAGGTGATTTGGAAAATGTTTTCATTGAAATTAATTGTTTACCGCCATTCTATTTTACTAAAACAGAGAATCCTTCTAGTTGAATTGAATAAATATATATTTGAGCTGATTTACGTACCCAATGTGTAGAAATGATAGAATAAGGAATAAGGTATTTGTAAAGTGGTGAAATTTTATTCCTTTGGATATATGTGAATATCTATACGAACTGTTGCAATATGAGAAAAGAGTAATCGATAGTGCCAGTGCTTCTAATTGTATTATGCAGTTCTACCCAACATTCTCATGAAAAGATTTCACTAATTACCTACCAAGGTATTCTTTAATTTACTTAATACATAATTAAAATATTTTGAAATTAACTAAAGTGAAAAATATTGATAAGTCAACTATTGTATGTAGTGTAAAAATTCATGTGGCATATAGGTTTCACTGTTCCAACAAAGAATATTTTTTGGTTCATTTCATTAGCTGCAAATGATTTATCACACTTCTCAACTCCTACAAAGTGTTGAAACTATCTACATTAGTAATAATTTAGTAAATCATATTATTGCCGTTAGTATGAACAATGGTGGATGCGCCTTTCTGCTATACCAAGTGGCATATCAGGTAGTTAATAGTGTTTGTTGGAAGGAAATTTCAGAAAATATTTTAGTTTTTACAATAAGTAAAGAATATTCCTAGGAGTTCATGCATACAGTGATATGTGTTTAGGATGCCACAATTCAAGGTGCACATCTCTATGCTTTTTAATTGTTCTTAGGTAGGTACTTACATCTTTGAGTTTTGCAACAGAATCTTTGAAAAATGAATAATCGTTTCAAAATTCTGTTGTTTTAAATCAATTGATATTAGTTTGTGATGGAAAATAATGATCAGTAGTTTTATAAAATCAAAAAAAGATATTTTATCTTTTTTTATATTCTCCAAAACAACAGGTACCTCCTAATACAGTTGAACTGTGTAATGAATAATCAAATTTATCAAATTGAATTCAAAAATCAATATAGAGATATATATATATATATATATATATATAAATATATAATTAAATATATATATATATATATATATATATATATATATATATATATATATATATATATATATATATATATATATATATATATATATATATATATATATATATATATATATATATATATATATATAAATATGTATATATATATATATATATATATATATATATATATATATATATATATATATATATATATATATATTATATATATATATATATATATATATATATATATATATATATATATATATATTCATGTATATATATATATACATATTATATATATATATATATATATATATATATATATATATATATATATATATATATATATATATATATATATATATACATATATATATATATATATATATATATATATATATATATATATATATATATATATATATATATATATATATATATATATATATATATATATATATATATATATATATATATATATATATACATACATACATACATATATACAGGGTGATTCATTAACGGTGGCGACCGGCCGTATCTCGGAAACCGTATGTCCTAGAATTTGGGGAAAAAAATTCTTATATGAAAATCTGCCCTAAAAAATGATTGAAAATGTTTTTGAGTCCATAGTTTTCCGCTAGGTGGCACAATCTAACACTTATAATATATAATTGGATTTTTTACGAAATATTCCCCAATTTAGGCTGGTAAAAAATATCAGCTTTAGAAACTACTGTCCTAATTCGACAACTTTTGTTAAAGTCATTTTTCTGTATTACCTATTCTGAAATGGTGGGGGAAGTTCTCTTTCTTCGACTTAAAAAAGTCTGTAACTCCATAATGCATAAACCGAATTTCGAAAACGTAAACTACATGCAAAGAGTATTGAATTTAGATATCAGTAACAAATAACAAAAACACTTTTAATTTTCCAATCGGCAACTAGAGGGCGTTATGTAACACCTAGCTCTATTTATGATTTTTTTTGAGAAATCTCAAATGCAATACCATAAATCTAACTAGCTAACAAAAAGCCAAATTTGATGACTTATTGACTTGTCGAAACCGCGAACTGATATCTCTTTTTATTCCAAAGATATTGGCATTTTTTGATGAGTGTTGGTGATTGTTGGCTCGCCCTGTGAGGTGGAAGAGAAATTTTGTTTTGCTAAAATTATTTTGAAAAAAAAAACAAGTGGAAACGCATCATGAAAATATTAACCAACATTACATAATGATACAAAACTAGTCCGGTCAAATTAGACCAAAAAATAGGAGTGAAGTTATAAAAATTCGCACCCATCTGAAAATTGGTAGGATTGTTCAAAACACCATTATAAATGAAATCTGAATAGTCCTCATCGATCTGATTCGTGCAAAAAAATTTACTCGGGGTCGAATGTCACAAAAACGGTTTTTTTGCGATTTTCAGCAAAGCAGTAAGTTTTATCATGGAATTAGTTCAGACACAAATTGTAGATCACCTAACTATCTATAAAAAACGTTTGACAAAATTTTTTACTCAGAGCCACCGTTTTTGAGATTAACGATTGAGAAATTTGAAAGAAATGAAAAAAACACTAGCTCAAAGGTGGCGTTGAAACGTGCATATTATGACGATCACAACTCTTTCAACTTTTTGAATCGTTATATCTCAACGACGGCGACTCTTAGAAGAAAAAGTATTTTGAAATTTTTTATAAATAATTATCTGATCTACAATTTGTGTCTGGGCTAATTTCATGCTGTTGTGAAATAATATGATAATTGATAAGTATGCATTTTATAATCCTTTAATATGCTTTGTACCAAAGAATAATTTAATCCTAGATCTCTTGCAATTTTTCGAATACTCAAATGGGGTTCAGACTTAACTAACACCAATACATTAATAACATTTTCTTCATTGCGACTTCTACGTATCCTATTTCTTAATGCGACAGGTTGAACATTGCCGGTTTCTCTCAATCTTTGTGCCAATCTTTTGAATAATTTCAGAGAATGACACCGTCTTTCAGGATATCGTATCGCATACTCCCTTCAGCAATTACTTAATTTTGTAGACTTTCAAAATATACACTGAGCATATCATATGTCTCTTCATTTGAATAAAAAGGCATTATAAAAGAGTTAGTTTGCAAACAGTCAGAATAAATTCGACAGCAATAAAAACTTAAATTAAACAATCGTAAAACATTAGTGTCATTTCCATAGGTAACTTGCTGACTTTTGAAAGATCTATCTCTCAACAGTTTATCATCATTCGTAATATTGCAACTCGTCCATGAACATAAAACTATAAGAGACCGTTTGAGAGATTTGGGATTGAAGTTTCACCCGAAAATTTTTATCCGAAATAGTTCAAAGCAAATAATGGCAAGCATTTTGAGTATCTAAAATAATGAGATAGTGGAATCGTTTTATAAATTCCTGTTATGAGTAGCTCCTTTAGTTTTGTTTCATTATGAAATGTTGGTAAATATTTTCATGATGCGTTTCTACTTGTTATTTTTTTTCAAAACAATTTTAGCAACATAATTTCTCTTTCACCTTACAGGGCGAGCCAACAATCACCAACACTCATCAAAAAATGCCAATATCTTTGGAATGAAAAGAGATATCAGTTCGCGGTTTTGACAGGTCAATAAGTCATCAAATTTGGCTTTTTGTTAGCTAGTTAGATTTATAGCATTGCATTTGAAATTTCTGAAAAAAAATCATAAATAGAGCTAGGTGTTACATAACGCTCTCTAGTTGCCGATTTGAAAATTAAAAGTGATTTTGATATTTGTTACAGACATCTACATTCAATATTCTTTGCATGGAGTCTACGTTTTCGAAAATCGGTTCATGCATTATGGAGGTACAGTCCTTTTTATGTTAAAGAAAGAGAACTTCCCTCACCATTTCAGAATAGGTAATACAGAAAAATGACTTCAACAAAAGTTGTAGAATTAGGACAGTAATTTCTAAAGTTGATGCTTTTTACCAGCATAAATTGGGGAATATTTCGTAAAAAATCCAATTATATTTTATAAGTGGTAGATTGCGCCACCTAGCGGAAGAACACTATGGACTCAAAAACATTTTTAATCATTTTTTTAGGGCAGATTTTCATATAAGAATTTTTTTCCCCAAATTCTATGATATATGGTTTCCGAGATACGGCCGGTCGCCACCCTTAATGAATCACCCTATACATGTATACATGTATATATATATATATATATATATATATATATATATATATATATATATATATATATATATATATATATATATATATATATATATATATATATATATATGTACAGGGTGTTTCTGAATTGATGCGAAAGATTTCAATGGGTGATTCTTCAGCAAAAGTTAAGGAGGGTCTTTCATATAACTTTTTGTTCAACACCCTTTTCCCTCCAAGTTACAGCTCTTTGAAATTAGGTGAAAAAAAATTGTTTTTATTCAATACATCCACTTAGGAAAAAACTAGAGGAATAAAATTTGGCAGATAACTGCTGCTAATAAAATGGCAGTTTTTGAGTGTTTTTGTTACACTTAAATGTTAGCACAAGGGGCTGAAAAAAACAACCCCTATAATATTTTGCATCAGAACTTTTTAATGCGCTCATACTTTCCTATTTAAAAAAATATATTTGAAAAGACAGACTCAATCTGCAACTTTTTTATGTCTTGACTTTTTTATGTCTGCACTTCTCATCTGTGTATTCCAGTTTTGATGACCCTGTGACGAAGTTAAATTTTAATTATGATACATGTCTTAATGTAAGTTGTTTGAAATTGAACACTATTGATGTTTTTAATAAGATTGACAAATTGAAGAAAAATTTAGCAATGGACGGGATTCCTGTGTCTCTGTTACAAAATTGTAAATATGTTTTGTCCGAGGTTCTATGTAAAATTTTCAACTTATCTTTGAGTTCAGGTGTGTTTCCGGATGTGTGGAAAAAATCTTATGTTTCTCCCATTTTTAAGGATGGTGACAAGGCTGATGTTGGGAATTATAGGGCTATAAGTAAAATTTCTTTGGTTGCAAAGTTATTTGAATCGTTGGTTGCTGACTGTTTAACTCCACATTTTAGGAATATCATACTAAATGAACAGCATGGGTTTATGAGGGGAAGATCCACTGTATCTAACCTTTTGACATATGAGCAAGTTCTGTTGGGTGCCTTTGAGAATAAGTATCAGGTGGATGCAATCTATACGGACCTTTCAAAGGCATTCGACAGAGTAGATCACAACATTTTATTATCGAAATTAAAGGCCGTGGTATTACATGGATCTCTTCTTAATTGGTTAGCTAGCAATCTAACTAACCGCAAACAAGCTGTTAAAATAAAAAATTTCATATCATCAGAATTTGACGTAACATCAGGAGTACCTCAAGGGGGACATCTGTCAACTTTACTTTTCAATGTCTTTGTAAATGACATAGGCAATATCTTTAGTGACTGCCAGTTTAAGGCTTTTGCTGACGACTTCAAGATTTACAAGATCATAGCTAATCATGGTGACTGTCGGTCTTTGCAAGGTGAGCTAAATTTGTTCTCTGCTTGGTGTACCGAGAATGACTTAACATTGAATATAAATAAGTGTAGTGTCGTCACATTTTCCAGAATAAAAAAACCAATTCTTTTTGGCTATTCTGTTGACTCGGTGGAGTTGGAGAGAAAAACCTTAGTAAAAGATCTTGGAGTCTGGTTGGAGAGTGATCTACCATTCTCCACGCATATTGAAAAAATTACTAATAAAGCAATGAGACTGCTGGGGTTTGTGTTCAGAACTCTTATTGAGATTGATAATGTGTTTGTTTTGAGGGATGTTTATTGTGCACTAGTGCGTTCAGTGCTTGAGTATGCCAGTTCAGTTTGGCATCCGTACTATGCTATTCACAGAACTAATTATGGTACTAATATGCCTATAGATCGAATGTGTAAAATTGCTAACTTTGTGATGCACGAAAATAAAAGTGTTGATATTTTTAATTGTAAATACAATGTTTTCTGTAGGCAAGTTAAAAAAGTTTTATTTGGCTAACTTATTGATTTATTGATATTGTTGTTTTGATCTTAGTTTAATATTTTAATACTTTAGATGTTTAAGAATAATATGACAGACCGCCATCTGGACATATCGTGATCTCAAAAATTTTAGATGTAAGATGAAAATCTTTTGTTTTCTTCCTAGTAATTTTATTTAAATATGTCTGTAATATTGAAAAAAATTTTACACTTGAATATTTTATGTAACTGCTATATGCGTCAATAAAGATTTTGTATTTTGTATTTATCATAAAGTTGTTAGTTTGATCACAAAAAAATAAAATAGTGCTCAGACTCTTCCCATAAATTCACAGAGAGGTTATCATTTATTTAAAAAAAAACAAGTAAGCTGCTGTCAAATGAAGTCATATGACAAATAGTTTTATTGTCCTGATTTTTTCTAATTTCTAGACAGTTTTATAATGACTTCAAACATTTTTCACAACTAAATAAAACTTTATTGAAAGAATGGCATTTTTTTATTTAGTTGAAGAATATTGCAAATTAGAGCGGATTGAACAATAATTCTACTACTTCTAACAAACTACTTCTACTACTAATAACAATTAACAAATTATTTGACATTTGACAGCAGCTTACTTGTTTTTTTTAATGAATGATAACCTCTGTGAATTTATGGGAAAATAGTTTGAGCACTATTTTATTTTTTTGTAGTCAAACTAACAACTTTATGATTAAAAGTCAAGACATAAAAAAGTTGCAGATCGAGTCTCTCTTTTCGAATATATTTTTCAAAAAGGAAAATATAGGCGCATTAAAAAGTTCTGATGCAAAATATTATAGGTGTTGTTTTTTTCAGCCCCTTGTGATTACATTTAAGGGTAACAAAAACACTCAAAAACTGCCATTTTATTAGCAGCAGTTATCTGCCAAATTTTTCCAAAGTGGATGTATTGAATAAAAAAAATTTTTTTCACCTAATTTCAAAGGGCTGTAACTTGGAGGGAAAAGGGCGTTGAACAAAAAGTTATATGAAAGACCCCCCTTAATTTGTGCTAAAGAATCACCCATTGAAATCTTTCGCATCAATTTAGAAACACCCTGTATATACATATATATATATATATATATATATATATATATATAAATATATATATATATATATATATATATAATATATATAAATATATATATATATATAAATATATATATATATATATATATATATAAATATATATATATATATATATATATATATATATATATATATATATATATATATATATATATATATATATATATATATATATATATATATATATATATATATATATATATATAAATATATATATATATATATATATATATACATATATATATATATATATATATATATATATATATATATATATATATATATATATATATATATATATATATATATATATATATATATATATATATATATATATATATATATATATATAGGGTGAGTCATTGATATGGGAAAGCTTGATTGCACCTACACCGTTGATGCTATCGAAACGAACCAAATGGTTCTGCAAATGGGAGGTCAGAGTGTAGTTCGTAAAATTATTTTGCTCTTTACAGGGTGTACCATTTTTACGGAGCAAATTTTAAGATACTTTTTTTAAAGGGCAATCTATATATTCTCACACTTATTTGAATTTGTCCTTTATTGATATTTATAAATTCGTTAATTTTTTGCAAATCGCTCCAGCCGTTCAGAAGTTATTCAGTTTTTTCTGAAAATTAATGCCTCTGCAGGCATTTTTTTAAAAAATCGCAGGGCACTTGGTTTTTTTAATATCATGTTGTTATTTGGGCTGTGTCTAAGTAATTGTTCTGGGTATCTTTTGACGGAGAGATAATATAATTCAATTGTGACATTACCTTGCTGTGACACATTGATTTTGGTACACTTAGAAAGGCCATATCTTGATTTTTTCAAATGGCACTCTATTTATTTGATTACTTAGTCGCATTGAACATGTCATTCTTCATCTTTTCTATTTCATAAGTCTTTTTCCAAAAGTTGATGGATTAGAAGATAATTCACATTATCAAAAAAATCAACACATTACTTCATCTTTTAAACGAGTGACATGGAAAACAATAAATTCTGATAACAGACGTCAACGTAACTGCTGCGGGCATCAATTTTAAAGTTTGATGAGAAATTATTGAAAATTATTGAAAAAAATTTTTCATGAAATTTATTTTCACTCCCTGTATAACCGGAAGTGCTTGAGCTCCGAAAATAGTTTAGCTCTGTAGAGAATTTCGAGCAATATTATAATCCCAATTTTCGGATTTCAAATATGTCCAGTTCTCCAGAAACGCCTAATAGGCACTCGAACTTGGGACACCCTGTATATATATATATATATATATATATATATATATATATATATATATATATATATATATATATATATATATATACTGGTTTCAATGGAACCCATTCCTATATTATGAAGAAAAAAAATAATTAATCTAAATTTCTATGGTTCAAGGTTACTATATTGACTTGACACTGTATCAATTCTATCAATCTTGTTGAGGTTGAGGAGACAGTGACAGTCGCATATTGGTAAAGTGTGTAAGAAATTAAATAAAATTTACTATGCAATGCATCGAAAAAAACTGCTCTTTATTATTTGAAAGCGTGAGCCTATCACCCATTTGTTGGCACTTTTCTTACAATATGTCACTGTGGAGGAACTGCTTTAATTAGTTGGGAATGTATACTTATTTATTCTGCAGACAAAAAAAAATGGGCGAATTTTACTCTTATTTTTGTTCTTTTTTGCTGGATAAACAGGATAGCTCCAATATTGAAAACAGAACAGAGAAATTTTGTAAAACCACGTGTCAAACTTTTATTGGTGGAATTTTATTAGGTATATTTATTTATTAATATTAATTTATCACAGATGGATGCAAAATCCTCACCTTTGATATTAATTTTATCCATAACTATCAAAAAAATTGTATTATTCTGTTTAGCCATATAATGAACGCTCTATTGTTCAGCCCCTGCATATTGATTTCGTAAATATTAGGTTCCATGATAACGCATGACTTTTGATGAACCTAATACTACTTCAATATTTAACCCAATTAGGTAGACCCTAATTTGACTGATGTATTTACTATATATAGTAACATAATCATTCTATTTCGAATAAAACATTCTCACTAAAATCATAAAACAAAGATCAACTTTTTCTACTACTTTAAATTAAAATCTTATTATCTTTCCCAATAATGAAGCGAGTGGGCCCTGCTTCCTCTGAATACTTTTCCTTCCGGTTCTCAGTGATCAACTGAATTTCGATAAATAATTCATTTATTTTTATACATTATAAAAACTTGGATAAAACTTGTTTCAAATAGAATATTATTATTATTATTACATTCGAATAAGGATTGAGGTAAAAAATCTATGAATTCATTTACATAATAAAGTAAAATCATCAAATAGAGAAAATAAAAAAGTCTAAATCACTATAATCCGCAGAGGATAAACTCGACCTACTTGTTCTTGAAAGTATTTGTAGAGTTTGACTCCACTACTTCGGACGGTAGAATGTTCCATACTAGAAACACCTTGTTGAAAAGAACATTACGAAGTACATTTGCTAAAAAAGACTCCTTCTTTAATTTGTGTGAGTGTCCACCTCGGTGTCCACGAAGTCTGTTTTCATGGTGCAATGAAAACAGAGTTTCAAATTTTCATAATTGTAACTAAGTATGCTGTAAGTGAGACTCAATCCCCACGCATTTTGCTTTGTTCGAAAGTTGCTGAATGTTTTCAACAAGGTTCTTGTCACGGACCAACTTTGGATACCACACAGATCCGCAATACTCCAAAACCGGACGCACGTAACACTTACACAGGGAAATCCAACTCTCGAAGGGTAGTCTTGCAAATGTCCTTCTCAAAATGTATATTTTGCTGTTGTACTTTTCAACAATGTCTGTGATATGCGCTGACCAACTCAAACTCTCAGTAATCGTGATATAAAGGTCTTCATGTGATTTGACGTCTCTTATCAATTATCGGTGACGAGGGTTGTTGGAGCCCATGTGAAGAAACACACACTTTTTTATTTTGAGCGGTAAGCCCCAGGTAGCAGACCAGCTGAAGGTTAAGTTAATGTCATCTTGGATGTTGTAATGGCTCAAGATTGTTTCGCCAAATATTTTTATGTCATCAGCATATAAGGCATGTTGTGATTTAATGAAGTGGCGAAAGTCAGCAACATTCAAAATAAACAGAAGAAATTCATGAAGAAGGCGTCTCTTACACACTCGGTCAAACGCTTTAGCAAAATCAAGGTAAACCACGTCTAGAGGGCGTTTTTTATCCAAGGCAGATGTCCATAAAAAATTAGTTGTGGTTGATTTTTCTTTGACAAATCCATGTTGTTGGACTGTAATAATGTTATCAGCTAGGCAGAATTTTGAAATACTTTCGCACATAATAGATTACATGGGTTTACAAATGACGAGTGTCAATGAAATTGGGTGGTAGTTACATGGCTCTAGCTTATTACTTTTTTGGGAAATCGGTGTAACGATGGCAGTTCCAAGCATCCGGCAAAATATGTATACAATACGATGCAGACATAATTCTGGAGAAGGGGTTGGCCAAACCATCGGAACATTTTATCAACAGTGCGAGTGATATTGAGTCAGGACCGGGAGATTATTGAAGTTTTAATTTTCTGATATGGCACTTGACATTGTTTGGTATAAAGTTAATACTCTGAAGCGAATTTATTGATCTTAAGGATGGAATTTCTGGGAGTCGGCCCAAAGAAGTACCGGGAGAATAGGCTTTCGAAAACATGTCCTCGAGGATCTCGGCAGTTTCAACAGCATCTTGGCAGATACTGCCATCTTGTCTCTTTAATACAGGTACTTATACTTTGGAGGATGGGGAAGACCTAATATATTTATAAAGTTTCTTGTTATTTTTGCTGGTCACAATAGATGATGTTTCGTTAGCTTTCGTATGTTTCTTTAGCTTTCGTTATAGCTATTCACTTCCTTTGCATATATCTTGTGATCATGTAGCTCCTGATCTCTATTGGTACGTTTATACTTGCGCCGTAACTTCTTTTTATTTTTTATCATAATTATCAATACACCATTCATCCAGGGTTTATAAATGTTTTTATATATGTCTTTCAAACCATTGAAATACTCAATGCTATTAAATTCAATTATAATGCCAAAAAGAGGTCCGCAACTCAGCTAAGGACCGGTATCGATATCAGTTTATTCTAGTTTTCAATTTTTCTAGTGTTTGACAACCTCTATAATAGTCTCCGTGTTTCACGTAAATTGAATTAAGTAATTTTAAATACCATGAACATATGTAGATTAATCAGCCTTGTTTTGAGCGACAAGCAAGTAGCGATCCATCTAAGGATTGTGACATGCAACAGGTTGATCAATTGATTTTAGCTTCCTAATTAATTAAGTTTCTAAGTACGTCGATTAGATTCCAGCCCCTTCCTATTTTTTCAAGTGAATTTTCCTCGATCATAAATCGTGTACAAATTTCTTGATGAAATTACGATATTCTATTATTAGAAGATAATTAGAAATAAAAAAGTTGTTGAACCGTTTAAGATGATATAGACATATAATGGCTCAATGAAAACCAAACCACACAAAAATGAGATGTATCAATTTTCACGAGAACCTGAAAACGAGACTGGAGGACCGCAAATTGTTACTTGAAATCGGTTGATGTTAAGGGAGGTGCTATGTTTTCTTGTACCACAGCAATTTTATGTGGAAATTTCATGTGTGCAGGTATTTAAGCTTTGCGCATCTCTCCAAATTGAGGGGGTTAATTATTTGTGGAAAGAATAAAAATGAGGGTAAAATACCATCATAGGAGCTCGGCTGCTCTTGCGTTTTTTGTTAATTGTGTTATTACCAAGAGTGATCCTTCTTACCATTAGAAGCTTCACTGTAATTGATGAGGCCGATACCTGAGCTAAATTACTAAATATGTCAAAAAAATGGATAATAGAAACAATTTACACGCTTATTAGATAAAATACGCATGATTAAACTTTTCGGTGGAACCTCACCTTCTTCAGCTGATGCAGAGTGCAAATTTTACTAACCATTTTTTAATAGAAAATAAAAGACAACGAATTTTTTGAGAAATACTTGAAATATAGGTATATTTTTTATAGAACTTAATTCCATTAGTTATAGTTACAACCCATTATGAGCTTCCATTTTTCATTTGTATGTACATAATCATAATTTTTTATTGAACATAGTGTCTGATGTTATAAACCAAAACCTCTTTTCGTAACGTAGTATCTGGAGGAAAGAGATATGATTCTGTAGACGTATTCAAGAACAGGGTCGGCTGGGTACTTGAACTATTTATTGATAATATTTCGATCTTATTCAGACAAAAATCTTCATTTATCTTGTTTTGAAGGGGTGAAGTTTGAAAGAAAACTTCTGAGCGTGTCTCTTTGTTTGTTGTGTATATCAAACATCTTCTTGGTTGAAGAACATTTGATTGAGGGTACTTCAAAAATCACGTTCGAAGCTTTCCAAATGTTGTTTGTCTAATGAAATTATCAGTCCATAAGTGTCAGTAGCTTGTGAGGTAAATGAATATTCATCTCATCAACGTGCGTTGGATTTGATGTGATTGTCTTGTATATTACCGTACGTTAGACCTTCAAGTTGATATGAAAAGTTGCAGAGTTGGTGTGAAGTAATTTCAATTATTATACTTATAAATGTACGTTTTCTTAATCAGTTAAACTGAAATCCAAAAATTTCATGAACAAGAATAATTGTGGCTTGGAAATAAAAAGTGATAGATAAAGAAAGCGATCAAAACAAGTTTATTACATCATCCATTACAGTGGACCAAATACACCATTCAGATGTCTATGTTAGAAGAGATGAAGCAGAAAAGAAGTTTAGCGACATAGAAAAAGAACTGAACAGTTTAAGGAAACTCATATCTAATGTTTGTGTCACAAAAAATGAAATGAAGCAAAACTCAAATATATATGCTGACAGATGCAAAGGTCCGAATATAACAGCTAAAACTGAAGAACGAAAAAATTGACTCCATTGAAAAGAAAACGGATAACCTCACCTTGATGGTACCAAGTTCCAAAAAAACGGAGTTAAAGGCCTCAGTTTCCGAATTGAAAGATATGGAGAAAATACAACGAGGCATAATGAATGATGTTTTGAATCTCGAGGTTCCAAATACAAAACAAATTGATCAAACAAATGATATAAACCAGATTGTAAATAATGAAGGTTTTACCGAAGTTGTCAGAAGGAAGAAAAAATGGAACAAAAGATTGGAAAAGCTACAAAAGACCGATCAAATGGACTACTTGTTGGCTTTGTGCAGGAAAAAATGGCTTGGTTTTATTTAGGTAGAATAAAGAATACAGAGGCCACAGTTGAAATGATACGTGATTATTTAAACGAAGAGGAAAACTCCGAAGGATTCGTCATTGAAAAGTTACAATCGCATGGGGATTTCTCTAGTTTCAAATTGGGGGTTCCATTTAGATTGAAAGACAAATTGGATAACGAAAATTACTGGCCAGTTGGAGTTTGCATTCGGAGATTTAATTTTCCATACCCTCTGAAGAAGAAAACTTTTTTATGAAGATGGAGAAACAGTCTGAGTGTGGTGAACGAGAAATAGTGGACACTGGTGTAGTTTTCAGGATTCTTCAGTTGAACATACAATGTGTTTCTAACAAAATGGACAATTTGGAGGTACTGATGAGTGAGATTAAACCTGACGTGTTGAGCTTGGTGGAACACTGGTGCAACGAGGATAGTGCTAACTCTGTGGCCATTCCGGGGTATGTGCGGGCTGACTTTTTTTGCCGGGTCCACAGGCTCCATGGTGGCTCGATGATATTCACCAAGTCCAATCTTAGAGTGAAAAAGTTGCCGGTGTCGAAGTTTTCTCTAGAAATGCATGTAGAAATTTCTGGAATATTAGTTTCCTTAGGTAATAAGCGTC
This sequence comes from Cynegetis impunctata, assembly GCA_030704885.1. Classification (NCBI taxonomy): domain Eukaryota; kingdom Metazoa; phylum Arthropoda; class Insecta; order Coleoptera; family Coccinellidae; genus Cynegetis; species Cynegetis impunctata. The sequence goes on along the minus strand of JARQZK010000776.1, from coordinate 298,118 downwards.
TAGGCATAATAAGTGTTTACAGGCCTTGTTCTGGCAGCCCTGATATATTTTTTGAAAAACTTTTTTGTGCCCTTCAGAGTTGTTCTAACGATTCTGATTATGTTTTCCTTTGCGGAGACCTCAATATCGACTACTTTGATAAAAATTGTAATAAGTCAAAATTGTTACTTGAATTATTAGATTGTTTTAACCTGACTATTACTTCTACAGAGGCTACTAGGGTTTTTACTAACATTAGAGGTAATACTTCCGTTTCTAAAGTGGACTACATAATAACTAGTTCAGAAATAGTTCGAAACTGTAAGTCTGTTGTTTTTGATCCTAATATAAGTGACCATAGAGCAATATCACTTGAATTGAAGACCGATCTTGTACAGATCCAAAAACCAAACGTCCAATTAATTAGGGAATTAAGTGAAGTCAATCTGAGGAATTTAGTGGATTCTTTATATGCATGTGATTTTTCTGAAATAATGCTTGAGACTAGTGTGAGTAAATGCTTTGAAACCTTCAGCAGCACACTCCAATATTATTTAGATTTATGTTGTCCCTTGAAAAGTCTTACTTCCGTACCTAAAAAAAGTAAATGGATCACTCCTGAAATAATTCAAAGTAAAAATAATCTGATAAACCTACATTGGCTTTATTCAATTACTGGGTCACCAAATACTCTCAATAATTATAAACATGCAAAGCGTTCACATAACTCCCTCTTGAAGTCAACTAAATGTAAATATCACTGCACTCTTATAGCTAATTCTGAAAACCCGAATAAGACAGTATGGAACATTGTCAGCACGTACACTGGAAAACTTGAAAAACTGGATGGTCACATTACCATTGATCTTGATGGTGTGACATATGATAAACCCAATGAAGTAGCTGATATATTCGGAAAATACTTCTCCTCAGTGGCCAATGAAAGGTTGAATGCCAATTATGGTAATAGTATATCACATTCCTGTACGGCTTCACCACCTTCGGTATGTAATTTCTTTTTTCAACCCGTTTTGAGTTTCGAAATCGAGGATATTATCAAAAACTTAAAAAATAAAAAATGTGTTGGCATAGATAACATCTCAACTAGGCTTCTCAAGAAGATTGCTCCAACAATAAGCGAACATCTTGCTCATATAATTAATTGGTCTGTCACATCGGGAGAATTTCCCTATGCTTTAAAGAAATCTATTGTCGTACCGATTCACAAGAAAGGAAATATAAATGAAATAACAAACTATCGACCGATATCGATTCTCAGTGTTCTCTCCAAAGTTTTTGAGAGAGTGATTTTCAAGAGAATGATGTCATATTTGAATAAATTCGATATTCTTAATAAAACCCAGCACGGTTTTAGAGCTGGTTGCTCCACTTAGACGGCCGCACTGAAGTTTGTGGAAACAGTTTACGAATGCCTGGATTCAAATTTACATGTGTCAGGGATTTTTTTCGATCTTTCCTGCGCCTTTGATACTTTATCCTTTAAGTTCATTATAGATAAGTGTTATAATCTTGGCTTTAGAGGCATTTTTTCCGACTGGCTGCTTAGCTTTCATCAACACAGAACTCTGTCGGTAAGAAACGATAAAACTTATTCCAGAGAGTATAATATAGATATGGGTGTTCCTCAGGGCTCTGTGATGGGACCTCTACTATTCCTGCTGTTTATAAATGACATCATCGCGGCCCGAAGTTGTGATGAGCTCCAGATAGCCTGTAAAAATATTATGGCTGAGTTCATATCATGGTGTCGCCGTAACAATTTGATAGTTAATGTAGGTAAAACAGCCTGTCTGTATTTCGGCTTAAGAAACTGTGAAAGAAGTCTGTTAAAAATTGATTGTCTGGGCACTACTATTATTCCAGCTGATTGCACAAAATTCCTTGGGATCCACATGGATCGAAGTCTTAGTTGGTCAACCCACGTTGATGTCTTAAGCAAAAAAATTAACAAATCTTATTTCGCAATAAGTATACTGAAAACTTCTCTACCACCTAGTTCTCTTGTTGATGTTTATTACAGTCTTGTTTACTGTCATATCTCATACAATATTTTGCTCTGGGGTGACTGTGGTTCCTTCTCGAGAGTCTTTGTGGCACAGAAAAGAATAATACGTCTCATATTTGGTTTGAACCATCGGGCATCATGTCGGCCTATATTTGTCGCCAATAAATTACTGTCACTTCCATGTATATACATATTCAAATGTCTCTTATATGCGAAAGATAATGAGAATAACTGGAAAAAACTTGCTAGCTCGCACGATCATAGAACACGAAATTCACAGGTACTCCTGGTTCCTAAACATCGGACTCACAGTTTTGAACGTTCTCCACTATATCAGGGTGTCAGATTGTTCAATCATTTGCCCTCCCATTTGAAATCTTTGAACAAACAAACATTTAAAAGAGTTATTAAGGAGCTTTTACTACATAAGTGCTTCTATTCGGTTAAAGAATTTCTCTCTGATTCATTGATCACTCAGGGAGATGGTAAATGTTGATGTAAATGTTAGAATAGAATTAACTTGTAATATTGACTTATCCTATACACATTGTTAAGTGTCCTAAAGGATCAATAAATTATTATTATTATTATTATTAATAGTTTTACAGTACTTCCGAAGAAAATTGGCATAATCATCTGGTTAACTTAACTACATCATTTCCTTTAGTAAATTTTCATGGGTATATTTATCTCTTATGCGGGCTACACACGGACGTCGATGAAAAATACATCGACGTTCATTCAAAAATGTGATTGCATACACATGTACGTACAAAACCACAGTTTTGTCTTGATACATCAACGTGCATCCAAGAATGTACGATCAATAACGTTAAATCGTATCCACACGTTCAGAGTATAGGTGTTCGTTGGAATGCGCATCCAAAAATTCAAAGGATTCAGAAAACGTCAACATGGCGTTGATCCGGAGTGTGCATTCAAAAATGTGGGTATTTTTGCATCCACATTAACGTTATTGGTTGCACGTTCTTGGATGCACGTTGATGTGTTAAGACATCAACTTCCGTGTGTAGGGGCCTTTAATTTTAACCATTCACTTTACCAACGCCTTCTTCTTATTTTTCAATGCATTTCGCAATAGTCGCTGCAAGAAATTGTTATTCTAGATTAGTACCTACTATTACAATAGTAAACTGCTCAAAATGAAGTGATGATTGACAAACGTTTGCGCACTTGCTTGGCAATTGATTTTTTTAAGATCACATTGGATTTAAATATGTCAAATAATAATAAAAATGAAACTACGACAAAATACGGAACTACAACTGATGGAGTTTTTTCTAGATATATAAGTAAAATTCAATCGGAAGTATTTATTTCTTATTTTAGTTATCACAAACCTATTGTATCCTTTGTAAAATACATAACGAAAATAAATAATTTGATTTATATAGAATTTAATAAATAATAACTTTAATTTCTGACTTGTTTCTCATTTATTCTACTAATATGATCCATAATAATAGTCCATAATATTATTTACTATATATATATATATATATATATATATATATATATATATATATATATATATATATATATAATATATATAATATATATATATATATATATATATATATATATATATATATATATATATATATATATATATATATATATATATATATATATATATATATATATATATATATATATATATATATATATATATATATAATATATTATATTCTAAAATGGATATGAAAACTGCTCCGTCATCTCACTGATATAGTAATCGTTTATTATTTTCGGGGTAAACACGACTAAAAACTGGCGATTTTCGTGATAGTAACCGTAAAAACAAAAACATATCCGATATATAATAATCAACCCAAAAGTTATCCCATTGAAAAATTTTTTTTTAGTCCTTAGATACTTTTGAAACTATGTCATTGCCATTTTGGAATACAAGTTCTACTTTCACAGAATAATATTTCTGAAAAAAAAATCCTTTTTCATAGTCTTATAGCCAGTTCAACCCTGCAATCTCGCCACAAGAACTAAATTGTCTAGTCTTCAGCGTCGGTGGCATCGGCGGCAGGCGCACGCCGCCTCTTCTCTCCTCTCGCTTCTGCTCCAGCAAGGTTTGGAGACTGTGGGAACAGCGACCTTTTCCGTCTCGGAAAAGTGGCAGTATTTCCGAAGACGGCGTGCCACCTCTCAACAGGTGTGGCGGTGGTGGAAGTTTTACGAGCGGTATAAGATTAATACGTGTAGCGTTGAGTTTGCAACGTGATAAGTGTTTGCGCTATATAGTGAGATATTTTTGCAGCAATTTATATTCAGTAATTCAATATGCCAAAATTCGAACAAAATTCGTAGACGATGGAGTGATGAATATGATTCAATTTTGTTTTTTTCTACAAACATTTAAATTTAAGAGTCCGATACTTGAACGTTGATGAATATCGCAATAAATAAGATATAAATTAAATATAATATAATTCAATGAGTTGACGCGTTTCGGTACACTATACCACTATCAGATACAAAGAGTAACTGAAGCTAAATGTATGAAGTGAAATATTATACAGGAACTCAAAACAAAAACAATTGTTATACAAATACCAAATGAATTTGGAGAAGGTAATAGAGAATTCCATTCACAAAGCACTTTGCAGGTTCAATCTATTCATTTATCAATTCGTAGGAACTTCGATGGCTATTTATTTCCAAAAATAGCTGAAAATGTAATTCTTTATTTTTTCACATAGAAAATTTCAAAACTGGCATCAAATTAACGATTCTCTTTTATTAAATGAGTTGCATAATTGGACGAAGCTTTTTTACTTTCAAAACTGCGTTTACTTTCATATATTCTGGTTCCATTTCGAAAAGTTTTGCCATTGTATATGTTATTGCATTACAGTTTATATTTACCTGATTTCAACTGTTTCTGTTTTCTTGATTCATTATTTTTATTATATTACTTTTATAAAAATAATACAATACAAAATGTAAATACGCCGAGCCCCAAAGTTCCATCACTAATATCGTATTTCCCCCTCATTTTCGTTCTTTTTTAAATACAAATTCTTAACCCCCTGAGTCAACTTGGAGGAGCTGTGGAGGAGTGCAAAACCTAAGAAAAAACAAGAAATCTCTACATAAAAATGGCGGCGTTTAAAAAGAAGTTTATACCACATATTTTTAACACTAGGCAAGAACATTTCAAATATATATATATATATATATATATATATTTGAAATGTATGAAATATATATATATATATATATATATATATATATATATATATATATATATATATATATATATATATATTTTTGAAATTTTCTTGTCTGTTGTTAAAAATTTGTGATATAAACTTCTTTTTAAACGCCGCCATTTTTATGTAGAGATTTCTATATATATATATATATATATATATATATATATATATATATATATATATATTTATTTATATATATTTTTATATATATATATATATATATATATATATATATATATATATATATATATATATATATATATATATATATATATATATATATATATATATATATATATATATATATATATATATATATATATTTGAAATGTTCTTGCCTGTTGTTAAAAATTTGTGGTATAAACTTCTTTTTAAACGCCGCCATTTTTATGTAGAGATTTCTATATATATATATATGTATATATATATATATATATATATATATATATATATATATATATATATATATATATATATATATATGTTGAAAAAACATACTGACTCATCACTGTTGACTTTCGATATAGGATATAGTACAGGACACTACACATAAACGAAGTTGAACAGATTCAAGATCTACTATCTTAAATGTTTTTACTACTGAATCTGTTAACAGTAAAGTATTTTCTGATTGGAATTCCCTAAAGTCTTCTCCGCTTCTTTTCAGTATTTGTTTCATACATTTGTCTTCTTTTACTCTCTGTATATTTCGTTTTAGTACATTTTTTTATCTGAAGATAGTACACTTGACCGTAGCGCGTCATAATTGTTGAATTAAATCAGCGAAAATTTAATATATATTTTATTTATTACGATCTTTTTTATTAAACTTCAAGAAGGAATTATATATACAATCTATATATATATATATATATATATATATATATATATATATATATATATAGATATATATATATATATATATATATATATATATATATATATATATATATATATATATATATATTATATATATATATATATATATATATATATATATAATTTGAAAAAATTGATTACTAATTAAATCAATCCTTGTTGAAGAGCGAAACAGAAAAGTGTTTCCATATTAGGTGGCACGGATATTGAATTTTTTATCATTCTTATTCGAAGATTTTACAACGTATTTTTATCTTTATCATACACGCTGCAAATATGCATTCATTTGCAATATATATATATATATTTTTATATTTATTTATATATATTTATATATATATATATATTCATATATATATATATATATATATATATATATATATATATATATATAATAAACAATATATGAATAATTGGGAATTATCAGAGTAAAATCTTAGTCCTATGTACTATTTATTGACATATGTTAAGCTTTCGCAGCTTCACAGCTACTTCTTCAGAACATATCAATGTTAGGTTAGCGGACAACAGATCATAATCCTAAAAATACGGTTGGCAATACAATCATCCATAAATTAAATCTGAAAGCTTGGTAACCTGTCCTCTTACAATTAACGGTTATTAAGATATTACAAAATTATTTTCAGAAAATACTAAAATTGAGACCGAAAACACGTCACGTCATACGTCAACAATTAAATCTTTGACAGTCCGTGTGAAGCTGCGAAAGCTAAACATATGTCAATAAATAGTACATAGGACTAAGATTTTACTCTGATAATTCCCAATTATTCATATATTGTTTATTATTCAACTGGTCAGAGATGATTACCGCTCAGAGTATATATATATATATATATATATATATATATATATATATATATATATATATATATATATATATATATATATATATATATATATATATATATATATATATACAAATATATATATATATATATATATATATATATATATATATATATATTTATATTTCTTGGTTCATTTTGACATCTGCAACAGCTCCAATGAACTGAAATCTGGGTTTTTTCTTGAGACAGAAGAAACTATCAAAATTTGGCGACATTCAGTTAAATTTTTGAATCTCCAATCTTTGAGGAGCGTGAGGGCAGGTAGGTGCATGTAGATATGGAAATTAATTATTAATTTGAGAGCCTTAGGACACCTGTTTTTGAAGGATTTTTGTACTTATCAAGCATCCTGCAAATTAACTAACTCAATAAATATTAGGTTATAAAAAACCGTTATTCAGTTACTAACAACCAATTCTATGAAGTGGTGAAAAAATCGGAAACGTGTATACGTGAAGCAAGTACTTAATGGAATACTGATATTTCTCCTTTTTCATATAGTGAACTTTCCCTATGTTACAAGTAGTTTTTCATTTTCAGAGAATTGGCTCCTTTACTAGCATGAAGGCAGGGGTATTATATATTGGCATTCTATCGTGCCTGGTCGGCTTTAGATTATATATTTCATTGTATTTTCTCATCAAAACTCTTGAGAGGAAAAGAAAAATGGTACAGCTTCGGGACAGTTTTTATTTTTAGAAATGAACGTGTCGAATACTCTCATTCTGTTTGACACTGATGAAAATGGCTCTGAGATAGTAAGGATTTGAGTTCCAATGTTGGCATTCCTGATTCAATTTCCGGTTCATTATGGTCGTTTTGCAGGTACAGCCTCGTTTCCGGTGCTATTTCATTTGAATATGCTGAGCGACTATTATTTCGGAAGACTTTTTTCAATTCTGATCCCGTTTTGTCGTACCGAGTGCATTCATTTCTTTTTTTTCATGTGCCCAATCGGTGATTTGAGGATTTTGTTGTCTTATATCCATCCTCAACGCTATTTTGAAATTCCATCTAGTTATAAGAACTCAGTACAAAATGGAGTATAGAAAAATTATCAAGTACTTATGTAGATTATGTAGATCTTACATCTAAATGCATACTGGATTGGGACTATTCCTCCATATTCGATATAAAAATATAAAGGATCATAGATTTTTCTAGAAATCATTATTTGAATTGGGGTTCACTAAATATTCTTCACAGTAAATACTCATGCCAAGCCGTGTTCGTAGGTAGGAGCATCTGTATTTAATGAAACCATTCTACTGATTATCATAGTTACTGATTTCTATCTCAACAGTGAAGTGCTTAACTATCATATAATTTCAAATATTCTTTGAATCTGTTAACAAAAGAAGGACCTATCTGTTACAACAAAGTAACTCAGAATTCCCCTCGGAATTCCCTTAAAAGATCAAATTTGTTCGATAATTTTACAGTACACAATTTTCCGCGTATAACGTTTATCATAAATATATCAGAAATACATGAAGCTATTCACAACAATTAACATATCGGTGATTTGGGTCATCATTTTCAAAATATCTTCGTATGTGCACTATATACGGTTTAATTGGAATTGTAAGTAGCTCCCTAGTTTCAAACAGAATATCCTATATATTCCAATTCCGAAAGAGAAGTACGAAGTTTTCCAGAAATAGTGTTATATATGGTTACTGCAGACCAAGGTTGTGGGGATTTTTGAAAAAAATATTGATGAATGATTGTTGTTTTTTCATGCTTATACTGCCTAACTTTCATTCATCTTCATTTTCTACAATTATCCAGTTTTTCTGATATTTTATTATACAATTTAATATTGATATTTGCGTTTGGTGCATTTGGAATACAAAAAATAGAAGATTATCATTCATTTTTCAATCGTATTTTATCCTATAAAATAGGGTAAAGTCGGGTTAGTTGGCACACCTTTTTTTGTAACGGTGAAAAGAGCACTAAATCACATATGAGAATATCGAATATTTTACTTCAAAGTGAGGATAGTGAACAGAAGTAAACAAAAATATATGAAATAAGACAAAAAATATTTTTTTTGCCTACTGAGAAATTATTATAGAAAAAGGTTTAATGAGCGATCTCTCCCACTAAGGGCGGGTAGTATGGCGCACTAAAAAAGTAATGAGATATTCATGCGGGTGACATGGCGCATACATAACTTTTTAACTAACCACTGGAAATGATTCATTCGGGTGGAGAACGAAAAGTAAATTTGTAGGTATTCAAAATATAATTAACATAAAATAAGTGTTCAACTCAAAAACTACTAATCTCATTTGCGTTTTTCACAACTAGGACTCGTATTTATGAAACTCATGAAGCCTTCATGTAACCACCATTGACGATAAACTATCCACTCAATTTTGAAAGTTGAAATAATGGGACTCATGGAATCTAACATTTTGCCAGGCGTATATCCTGTATCTTCGACAGTATCAATGTCCGTAATGTTGGATGCATTATTGCCTGCTGATTCGTGAATATTGAGAAAGCCATAATCTCGAATAGCAGGTCTGAAGGGAAAAAATCCTGTCCCTCTAATGCTGGGCACATCATTTTCAACTGTCACTAATCTGAAAATTAAAAAGTACCACCATGTAGGGATTACTTCTGAAATACATGTGATAAATGAAACTGGGTGGGTAAGTTGGAGCACACAATCTCACCAGACAGTGCGGGTCAGATGACTCGAGCCGTCTCACCCATCAGGGAAGATAACACTTCGCTCTTAACTTATTATTTGAGTTAGCATTTAAGGCGTTATTTCAATGTTAGATATAAATAAAAATGTTATACCAATTTACTAGTGCAAATTAAGTTTGTCTACGATCAAGCAGAAAAAATGTACAACGTCTACAACTAGAGAATGAAATTTTTTAAGCATTTAAGCCAAGATTGGCCAGAGGTAACCGGCATTCCATCTACTAGCACATAGACGATATAAATTGAATGGAACCATCTCACCCGCTGCGCCATCTCACCCGAGTTTACCCTACATACTATTGCAGTCTATCGAAGGAAAGCAGTCAGGTGCGGGAGTATTTTTCCCATTCGTTTTAGACCCCCTAGGGGTCGGGTCGAATCGCGATGCACTTCGCTAATTGGATTTCTTTTTAAGATAGAGGCTTGAAATTTGGTATGTGGATTGAGTTGATGTTGAGGTGCATTTCTTCAATGGTTTCAACTTTTTTCCACAACCACGATGCACTTCGCGAATTTTTTTTTTGGAAAATAAATTATTTTATACTTTTTTATTAGGTTCGCTTTTCAAGTGTGATTTCTCAAAATATGATTCAATTCACTAGAATCGCATCTGGACGCGATGCATTTCGCGCGAAATATACGACTTTAGTAATGAAGCTCTGTTGCTCACGAGTTTTTTATTAATATTGTTATTACTACTGATGAATCAATCAGATTATTTTCAGATGGGTTTCAATATAGGCAATATATTTAGATTTTTCTTCTTTGACTATAAATTTGAGAAATAGCTTCTTTGAACATCTAGTTTTTCTGAGTCAATTTTTTTATTATATCTGGTTTATAATTATTGCTCAAAGCGATTTGGTTAATAATACCTTTCTCTTTACTAAAAGCAACGTTAGAGAGGCATATTAACAAGTCTATGAACCAGCTATTGAAAGCTGCCTTTTTATGGAAGAATGGAAATATTATGTATGAGTTATATTTGTTGTTGAATTTCTTGGTTTTTACAACTAGAAAATTAATACTGATATCTTGTTCCAAAGTTGAAGTAAAGAATATTTTGAAAAACTCGAGCTAGTACTTTTACGATTCTTACTCTTTGTTTCCCTGAATAAAATGTTTCTCACCTTGTTTTGCCAAAGTTGAATCGTTACAAATATACAAAGACAATAATTTTTAATTAATAGTCCTTTGTTTCGTACATATGCTACATATGGTTATACTCTATACTTCAAGATCGAAATTAACAAAATCATATAATTGAGAAATCGTATTGTAATAAACCGATCATTTTTATATTTGAAGTGAATCGCTTCGCTGTGTGCGTTAATATAATTAAGACGAACTGAAGCTCGATTAAATATCTAGTTGGATGAACACGTAGAGGGCTCATCTCATCCCTCTCGTGATTCTTCCGTCAGCATCTGAGATTGATTTTTTTCGATTCACGTCGTGACGCGTCTCCGTTCGGATATCGCGCGTATTTCTGTGGGAACTCAAGCCGGACATGCTCCGCAGATTTGTAATCCGATTTACCATGTAGTGCGGAAGGATAAGCAAAGAAGTGACCGGATGACTCGATGGTGGTGGCTGAATATGTGCCACTCTGGCCGGCTGAACGACTCCAATTTGCGAAGTGAGTACATTTTTAAAGTTATAGATTCTGACGTTTTTATATATTCCTCTGCCAGCATAGCTAAACAGCTAAGTTTAACAATAATTTGACCAATTGATTGTATCATATATCCATCATAAATCGCAAAACCAGCAACATTTGTTTCATTGCTGATTCTGTATGATTTCTTGAAAGTACATTATGTTGACTTCGGAATAGAATAATTGTTATTTAGTGCTATGTCAGGGCAAGTCTATGCTCTAACATTGTCACTATAGATTTACCCAACCGAAACCTGTATCTGAATTAATCATGATTCCATCTGTCAAAGTGATTAATCGACATCGAAAATTTCTGGGGCTCTAATTCGTAGGATATTATTTTCCTCAGAATCCATTGAGTCACTACTACTTCTACTACTATCTTTCCAATGAAGTGTCGATTTGCACTTCGAACCCATCTTTATATGAAATTACGAGTCAGATTTACATAACGTTATAATTAGAAAAATAGGTACCGTAAAACCTGCCGACTTTGCCCAGCAAAATTAGAATTTTTCAATATATCTTTTTTAATGAAATGCTAAAACACATTCTACATGAATATGGAGAACAACCCAAATGATGGAAATGATTCTTAATCATCACTTTATTTATAGCATTTTCCATGTACTAGGAAAAAATATTAATTAGGGGTGGGCAAAGTTACCTGTCAATCTTATAACTTTACACGGCTGTGAGAATTCCCTTTTGGAGACAATTTGGCAAACGTTAATCAAACTTTGCCCATCAATTAAGTTCATAAAAAGGTTTGGCATGAAGCAGACGTTGAAATTATATTAAAAAAAAACAATATGTTAGAAAGTATTTTTATTTATATCAAAATCTTCCATTTTGTCGTCAAAATGGCAACAAAAACATAACTTCTTCAAGCTAAATATTATTCTATAAAAAAATAAGGTTTTTTTTCTTAGTAATCTATCAGGTAATTAATATAATCATATAAGTAGATACAATAACATATTATATTTCAGTATTCAAAATAATACAAATCCTTAAAGTTAAAAAAGGAACATCAACAAAAATCAAAATAAATTATATGGTTGGAGGTTTTCGTTAAAAAAATAGTAGCCTCTCCTGCTTTCAGTAGGGGCTCCTAGGCGTACAATATTTAGAAATGTCACGTCTGAAATGCCATTAATATCTGGAAATTTGGAAACTTTTCCAGTCTTCCTAAGGAATTTCACAGTAAAATTGTCATAAATCTGAGAGACTTCCAAAATTGTTCCTATAAAGTGCCTTATATAGATTTTTGTAGGAAATTGCACCACTATATATGTCCCAGGATTTAGTACTGTACCATAAAGTCATGATTTCCATTAAACCATGCAAATTGTATAAGGAATACAAAAATTTTTTTGACCTAAAAGGTCTGGCAACATTGCCCATATACTTTTGTTTACTAATATAATACCTTGGGCAGTGTAACCTAAAAACAATTACTGCATTCTGAGAATCACATATCCACCTTCTCCCAATCTTAATTTAATTATCATAAACTTAGTAGACATTGAGCACTGATGCTTAGCTTTTCACCCTAAAAATACTAAAAATCAATCAAAATTTCCTTACCTGTTTATTCACAGCAACCCACCTACCAAGCGTTTTGGACGATAATAACGGAAAACAAGAACCTTGCTCGGCATAACGGCTAAGCGGTGTTGTTTCACAACGTTGCCAAATTTAAAATTATTCATGTTTTTATAACGTCTACATTGGGCAAAGTTGGAGCCTTTGGGCAAAGTTGGCAGGTTTTACGGTACTTATGTTTTATCTACTTTATGCACCTTTGAATACACACACACACACACACATATATATATCTATATATATATATATATATATATATATATATATATATATATATATATATATATATATATATATATATATATATATATATATATATATATTATATATATATATATATATATATATATATATATATATACACACATATATATTATATATATATATATATATATATATATATATATATATATATATATTATACCTTTGAATATAAATAAATTCAAAGAAACTTATTCTTTTGACACAGTATAAAATTTGATATTACATTCTTAAGGTTGAAATTTCAATCTATACTTTATACTATATCCAGTGGTTGAGTCTACTTCCACTCAAACCGAACTTGAACACGCGGTTGGTGTTTATAATTTCGTTTATAATACCCAAAGTACGAATGAATCTTCGGTGTTATGTGAATCTCGGGTCAAATAGACATTATAATACTTCCTCTAAATGTGGACTGAATCTCCTAGTATAATAATAATAATATATATTTATCCTGAAGGACATTGCATTAATGTATAGGTTACCTCAAAACACTTAACATTGAATTAACTAATTTCTGTAAAAAATATTCTTCCAGAGTATAGAAACCTTTATGCAATAATATTGTGGTAACTTCCTTCTTGAATTTTGATCGACTTGAGGACTTGAGGATCCAGTTGGGCAGGTGATTGAACAGTTTGATTCCTACATATGTTGGAGATAATTCAAATTTAGATGTCCTATGAGCCGGAATGCAGATGGTGTAATTATGCCGTGTGTTATAATTATTGTGAAAACTGGAAGTCGTATCTAACTTTGACAATTTACCGTGAATGAACAGTAGACAATTTGAAATGTTAATACAAGGCAATGATAAAATTCTGTGATGGATGAATATCGGTGTGCATGATTCTTGGGGTTTCAAGTTGAAAATGAGACGTATACATCTTTTCTGATGAGGGTATTCCATCTTGATAAAAATTTATATAGTTTAGCAATTATATGTAGGTGCCTTTCTGTTCAAGGCTTTTTTCGTTTCTTCAGTGGAAATATTATTAAATTAAATTTTCATTCTTTATAAACCAATTGAAATTTAGAAGGAGTTGATATAATGTTTTCATTTAGATGAATTTTGTATTTTTTTTAGTATTTGGCTTTTTATGTGCTCTTCGAATTTTTTTTGTATTATTCTTTTCCTTTATGAAAATAGGAGATTTGTGTAGGTAAGTTTCAATGCAGAGTGAAAGTCTCCTAAGCTATTTATAACGAAAAGAACTTAAAGAAAAGTGAGTAAATCACAGAAATAACTCGTTAAAGTAACATAAGTTGTTTGAGAAGTATATTGTTTACAATTTGTTCACACTAAAACACCTATTGCTGTTTTATGTGGCTTGAAATCATCCAGCATTATAATACTGCTCTTATTCTTGGAGCTCTGCACCTATGCACTCCTTGTACCTACTTGAGTTGCTTTGAAAAAAGAGCAGTGAGGCTTGATTTACTCGTAAATCGGAGAAAAGTAGCCGACTTATGTCTCAGAAACTATAAGTTTTAACAAAAAATTTACCCCTATGCCTATCTTATACAACGAACACTATATTTATCCGTCATTCGTTTCTAAAATTCAGCTCATTTCCACTGTACCTACTTTTATCATGAAAAGGTAACTATGCTTTTTAGACAACAAAAATATGAAAAAAATGATACTTATATCATTGATGGGGAAAGAGATACAGTGCCTTGTCTGAACCCCATATTGATATAGATCACTTATTTAATTACCAAGAAAGCTCTTCATCAGGACCACCAATATTTAAAGGCGGAATTTTCTCGAAATGGTGGAAATAAACTCCAATCCAAATATTGTGAACAAACGCAAGGATGTCGAGGATTTAAGCATCATATATTCTCACCTACTGAATATTGAAATAATCTCATATACCCCTAACCTTCCTGTTGTAACTTTGGATTCTCTTTAGATTTCACATTTCTGTTTTTTTCGAAAATTCTAATTGCTAGTCATTCTTTGTTGCAGAGCTAACACAGTGATAATCCATCTAATTATCATTTAAAGAAATAAGACATCTGTAGTACAGGTTACCTTCTACCAATTTTTATTGTGTTTAAACCTTTATAATAATGATGTAACCACTAGTATCATTCATCATTTATAATTCTTTTGCTATCTTTTTGTTGTATGTGAGAATTATAGAAACGATCGAATGTATACACTTATGATTTTTTTGTAACGGTAGGATGCAGTGTATTTAACTCATATTGCTGGTAAGTAATAATGTTAATATTTATGTAAATTTTTGAATTTGTGAACCATTTGGTGTGTATGTATGTAAGTATATATATATATATATATATATATATATATATATATATATATATATATATATATATATATATATATATTATATTTCTCATCTTAATTTGAAAGGTCTTGGAAGCCTCTTCACTACGGTGTATGGAAAACGTAAATTTGATGAACCGTTTTTATTACGCCTTTTTCACAAACTTAAACAATCTTCAAAAAATCACATTCATAAAAAAATTGAATTGTTTTATCATGCTTACAATAAAAAAAAAGTCAAATCTGCGTGTTTAAATCAAATGTTCGAATTGTCCTCCATTGACTTCCATACAATAATACATTCTCTCAAACTAATGAATAAAAAAACATTTCCTTATGTTGCCCTCATTTTTTGTTCTTAGAAGGTGTTTATCTGGTTTAACATTTGTTCGATCATTTCATGATTGAAACCAAATACTTTTCTGATTTGTTTAAAATTTCAAAAATTGTTGAGCTGGTTAGCCTCTATTACCAAAATCAAAATTGTGCCCAAGCGGCTACAAGGATATTTAACGAAAACCATCCTGTCCGTACAAAATTAAATTAATTCATGAATTAAATGATGATGGTTGGGATCGAAGGCAAAAGTTTTGCGAAATTATGGTCGAGCCTATCAACAATAACCCAAATTTCTTGTACAACGTTTGCTTTTCTGAGGAATGCACTTTTTTACTTAATGGAGAGGTTCATCGGCATAACTCCATAACTGTAGAATTTGGAGCGATACAAATCCTCATGTATTTCGAGAAGCTCACACTCAACATCGGGAAAAGCTTAACGTTTTTTTAGAAATTTCGAGAGACCACCTAACTGGAACTCTGTTTATTCCTGGTAATTTAAATGGAGAAATGTATCTTGAAATGCTGGAAAATGCGATTGGTCCGTTAATAACTGAACAATTAGAAAACGATCCTCTACTATACTTGAACAACAATTGCATTTCCAACAAGACGGAGCTCCTCCTCACTACGCCGCACCAGTTCGCCAATACCTCAATTTGCAATACCCTGGTCGTTGGATTGGAAGAAGAGGTCCTATGGAGTGGCCTGCCCGATCTCCTGACCTGAACCCTCAGGACTTCTTCTTGTGGGGACATCTTAAGTCCAAGATTTTTGTGACTCAGCTTGAAAATTTGGACGAACTACGCGAACGAATTGTAAATGAGTGTCGTCAAATAACTCCAATTATGCTGAACCATGTTAGAGACGGTTTTCAGTCAAGATTGTATCATTGTATGGAAGTCAATGGAGGACAATTTGAACAATTGAATTAAACACGCAGATTTGATTTTTTTTTATTTTGAGCATGATAAAACAATTCAACTTTTCTATGAATATGATTTGTTGAAGATTGCTTAAGTTTGTAGAAAAAGCTTAATAAAAACGGTTTATGAAACTTCCGTTTTTCATACACTGTTGTAAAGAGGCTTCCAAGACCTTTCAAATGACGTATCACTCAACACCACTCCCCTATTCCATTTTAAGGGGTTGAAGCACCACCTATTAGGGGTTTGCTCGTTCAAGCCTCAAATATACGTAATAATACGTAATATGTAAATATATATATATATATATATATATATATATATATATATATATATATATATATATATATATATATATATATATATATATATATATATATATATATATATATATATATATATATATATATATATATCAAACAAACGTGGCCCTGAAGGTATAAAACGAATTCAAAAACCTTTCCCGCATTTCAATGTAGACATTCGATACATTGCAATAGTCAATTATTTTCTGGGAGAATACGATTAAAAAATGTAAAAATGCTCCGTTTGAATTTAAAATTTGCTGTATTTCTGAAATTGACTTTTTACATTTTGCGAACCCGGATAAAAATGAATACTAAGAAAAAACTCATTTCACAGCCCCATCTGGTTGTAAATTTATATAGGGTCATATAGTATAGAAATATAATTGGTTGTCTCAAGTTTATTATTTCATAATCTCCTAATTCTACCCTAAATACTACCTAGTATATTCTTCGAATAAATATTTCACAAACGTAACATGAATGAGAAAATTCTTTGAATTCCACTTCTACTTTAATAGTATAAGTGAGCGGAGGCATCTACAGTTTTATCATCCACCAATAAGAAATAACTCAATGTGTTATTTACTCGAAAATATCTGGTCTAGTATGCCATAATGTTTTTCCTACAGTGGAGGCGAACTCTTAATACGATCGCTCCAGCCATCAAAATTGATTGTCAGTTTTCCTTGAGCAACGCTTGTGGGCGTTTGAATGCTCCCAAATGCTTGAAACATACCAGCGTAATATGAAGGGTGATTGACATAAAATCAAGTGATATTTGCCGTCGAAAAGAGTGAGTGAATATGAAGTAATTGTTTTAGTAATATATATATATATATATATATATATATATATATATATATATATATATATATATATATATAGATATATATATATATATATATATATTATATTTATATATTTATATTTATATTTATATTTATATTTATATTTATATTTATATTTATATTTATATTTATATTTATATTTATATTTATATTTATATTTATATATATTAATATATATATATATATATATATATATATATATATATATATATATATATATATATATATATATATATATATATATATATATATATATATATATATATATATATATATATATATATATATATATATATATATATATATATATATATATATATATATGGTGTCCCACCGGGAAAGAACGCGATCTGTATATGGAAAATTACACATAGGAAAATTTTCAAAATTTGACAGTATACTAATGTCGATAGAGGCAACTCGACTAAAATATTTTCAAGATGGTGGCACTTCCGGTTATAGCGGAAGAAGATACCAACTTGCTTATTTTAAATTGGACACCCTATGTATTAATACATTTTTGGATTCTACGCAAGATTCTAGGCAGATTTTATTTTTTATGTCCTATACCTAAGTCTAAGCGCTTTTGACATTGTAACGTTATGAAATACCGTCCACTGGCTAAACCAAATTCTAGCCGAGATCAGTCAGTAAAGAAGATTCTATGATTTCTAGCGTCACTTCAAATAGTAGGAGGGATAAATTGTCAAATCCGGGACGCTAACTAAACCATCTTTCTTTTCAACTAGAGAGTTCGAGTTAATAACATGTCGTAAGAATTATAATAAATTCTAACTTTATAGTAATCGCGAAGTTGATGAATTTTTGCTAAATATCTTTGCGCTAGGAAGCGCAAAACGGCAGGAGCCCTAATTTCAAAAACGGCAGGAGCCCTAATTTCAAAAACGGCAGGAGCCCTAATTTCAAAAACGGCTGGAGCCCTAATTTCAAAAACTGCAGAGTCTGAGTTTCCAAAAACATCAGGAGTTTCGAAGAATTTGAAAAAACCCAGAGTCTGAGTTTTCAAAAACGTCAGGAATTGAAAAACGTCAAGAGAGAATCCAAAAACGTCGGGAGGCTGAATACATACAGATCAGTATACTGACAAGAATAAAATAAGAATTAACTTTATTCATTAACTTATTCAATTCTTTTATATTTCGTTTGTGATCTTTGAAACAAATTTTTCAAATAACTTTAATAGAGATTTTAGTAAAGCTACTTCGTTTCATTGTCTCATATGAATAAATCAGGTAAAGTGTAACCGAATTTCCCTAAACATTTGAACTAGTCGGAGCATTTAATTTTTGCAAAATATCAAAAATTCATTTTTATTGTTTCAAAAGGGGAAGTTACGTTACATAATTAGCGCCCAACGTGGGGCCCGACGTGCTGGTTTTTTTTAAAATACCTGATTTATTTCATTAGAGACAGTGTTGAACAATTAAGCTCGGAAACACAAATTTTGATCAACAATTTATCGGAGAGTAAAATTTTTTCTTTTTATCTTATTTTACATTTTGCGTGTGTTAATATTTTTTTGATTTCGTACCAATTTAATACCTTATATCTATATTTGCCTTTATTTATATATTTTCGTTAATTTCAATTCAATTTAGTTACTTATATCAGATTTAGTCAGTCATTATCAATAGCATAGTCATGAATCCTAATTTTTTGAAAGCACATGAATTAGCTTATGAAGTTTCACTTAGGTTAGGAAGGAAGGTTGTGGATACAGTAGACAGAAACCGCAAAACATTAAGAGGTGCACTTTCTCAAGAAAGCGCAAATCGTAGCTTTGTTTCTTTAGTTGATATGTATACCTTCGATGAGAATATTGCTGAGTTGAAACTTTCATTGAAAGATATTGCAGATTTGATTTCTTGTGTTAGTGGTACATGCTCTAGAGATGAATATAATCGACTTACAACTCGTCTGACTCACTGCTCTGGTAGAATTAATCGATTGCAGGCAAGTGACGATGCTGAAACTTTAGAAAAACAGTCTTTGTTGTTGAGATTATTAGAGTTAGAGTCTGATTTATCAGATAAACAATTTGCTGACGATCTTGCAGCCTGTTCAACTCCTGTTAGACCTACAATTAATGAACATGTCTCAGTTACAGCATCTCAGAATGTTTCGTCAAATATTTCAAAGAGGATCCCAGTTTTTAAATGGGGTATAAAGAAATTTTCTGGTAAGGAGCCTTTGGTTCCCTTTCTCGAACTGGTAGATACTCTTAAAGTATCTCGTTGTTGTAGTGACAATGACCTTTTTGATTCAGCTGCTGATTTATTTGATTTAGATGCTTGGACCTGGTGGCACAATCATGCTGTTAGAGGCACTTTTAAGGATTGGTCAGAGTTAGTAGCAGGATTGAAACAGACTTTTCTATCATCCAACTACGATCATATACTTTTAGACGAGATAAGGTCTACGAAACAGAAACCAGGAGAGTCAGTTATGATTTTTATTCATTCTTCAGAAGCCAAGTTTAACAGGTTAAATGTACGTCCTTTGGAAAAGGATATTGTTAATATCGTTAGATCTAACTTAGCATCAGAATATGTTAGGGCTTTAGTTTTACAGGACATTCAGGATGTACCTTCTTTAGTTTCCTTATGTAAAAGAATAGAGGACACTTTGTCGTTAAATATGGTTTCTAAATTTTCAAAAAATCTGAATATTTCGGAGCTTTCTTCCAAATTGATTTGTTGGAATTGTCGAACACCAGGACACAGATACAATGATTGTCGTGAGAGGCGAGGCGAAAGTTCTTTTGTTATGGATGTGGTCTTGAAGGAGTTGCAAGAACTTCTTGTAAAAGGTGCTCAAAAAACGTACAGGCTGGGAAATCTATGGCAGAAGGTTTCAATCAGCCAAGTACTTCAAAACATCCTGCCAACGTAAACCACAGTTCAAAGCCAGGCAAAAAGTAACTTTCAAACACGACTGGTTCAATCAGGATGAATGGAACGAATGGCTTATCCAAGTTAAGAACTTTATAAATACGCCAATGATTGAACAATCACCTCCAACAACAGAAATTGGGAACAAAGAATTTTCTGTACAACATCTACTAAATAAATGTGCTAATGATAATAGACCATACCTAAATGTTACTATTTTTGATGAAGTTGTTTCTGCACTTTTAGATAGTGGCAGTAACATTTCTATTATTGGTTCTTCGTTTCTTTATATTTTAAAAATTTTGAATTTGTCTATTGATTATGATGTCTCTGTTAGTCTAACAACTGCAGACGGCAAAGTACAGACTACTTTGGGCTATGTGTCCCTTCCTATTATGTTAAATGATGTCGTTAAGGATGTTAGAGTTCTCATAGTACCATCCATTCCACAGAAAATGATCTTGGGTGTAGATTTCTTGAAGTTATTCAATATAAAGGTTGATTTTTCTCGTTTTGCTTATGATATGTGTTTGCTATCTACCGCAACTGTACACACCATACGAAATGTTATTGATTTGTTGCCTTCTGAAAGAGAGGAGTTAGATGATGTCATTGACCTCTTCAGAACTATCGGTCCAGTAGATAAAATTGGCAGGACACACCTATATACTCACACTATTTTAGCACAGGGTGGCCCAATTAGGCAAAGACAGTATCCTTTATCACCTGCTATGCAAACAATTTTGAATAAAGAAATCGATAAAATGTTGGAATTGGAAGTAATAAAACCAGTGACTACATGTTCACCGTGGTTATCTCCACTTTGGTTGGTGGATAAGAAAGATGGGACTCACCGTGTTTGTTTTGATGGTAGGAAATTAAATTCTGTTACGATGCCGGATAGTTATCCGATGAATTTAATTGACACAATAATTAGCAAGATAAAGAGTGATTCATTTTTGAGTTCAATATATTTGAAATCTGCTTTCTTTCAAATACCTCTCGAGGAGGAATCTAAAATGAAGACTGCTTTTTCAGTGCAAGGTAGAGGTTTGTTTTTTTTTAATGTTCTTCCTTTTGGCCTCCATAATTCAGCCCAGGCTATGTGTAAGCTGATGGATGTGGTTATAGGACCCTCGTTGGAGCCCTATATTTTTTATTATATCGATGATATTATTGTTGCTACATCTGATTTTGATACCCACGTAGCCACGTTAAGAAGACTTTTTAAACGTTTAAAAGAAGCCAATCTAACTGTGAATTTTGAGAAATGTAAATTCTGTCGTCCTTCGTTGAAATTTCTGGGATTTTTAGTGGACCAAAATGGACTCCGAACAGATCCAGATAAGGTAAAATCTATTCTAGATTATCCTACTCCTACAAACACCACACAAATTAGGAGACTCATTGGTTTAATTGGATATTATCGGAGGTTCCTCAAGGACTTTTCCACTGTTTGTAGTCCTATCTCAGATTTGTTGAAAGGACGAAAAAAGGGACAGTCTATAGTTTGGACAGAAGAGGCAGATGATGCATTTCGAAAAATTAAGTTAGCTTTAACAACAACACCAATTTTGGCTAGTCCAGATTTTTCAAAAAGGTTCCTTTTGGCATGTGACGCATCTAACGTTGGCGTGGGGGGTGTGTTGTTTCAAGAGAATGACGGTGTAGAACATCCTATCGCATATTTTAGTAAAACATTAAATAAATGTCAAAGGAAGTATACTACCACTGAAAAGGAACTCCTTGCTATATTGTTGTCCATTGAACGTTTCCGTCCTTATATCGAGGGAACTCGCTTCACAGTTATTACGGATCATTCAAGCCTCATTTGGCTCGGCACGATGAAAAATCCATCACCCAGAATAGCCAGATGGATTCTGAAATTGTCAAGTCATGCATTTGACATAGTTCATCGTTCTGGAGTGCTTATGAATGTTCCTGATTCACTATCTCGTATTCCTGAAGCATTGGAAATCGCTGTTTTGGACTTATCGACACTCAAACCTGATAGATGGTATCGAGAGATGTTCAATAAAGTGACTACTAATCCACATCTTTATGCAGATTTTAAAGTTGTTGGTAATATTTTGTATAAACATATACTGTGTAATTCGAAGTTCTTAGATCATGTAAATGAGTGGAAAATTGTGGTACCTACAAGCAATAGATTAGAATTACTTAAGAAATTTCATGATGAAGCTGGTCATTTAGGTGTTCCAAAAACGTTGTCGAGACTATCTTCGTTATATTATTGGCCTAAGATGCGGGAATCTGTAGTGTTCCATATTCGCAATTGTAAAATTTGTGCATCATGTAAAGCTGATAATTTAGCGCAGGCTGGTCGTATAGGCAACTATAGAAACATAAATTTTCCTTTTCAATTGATATCAGCTGATTTATTAGGACCTTACCCACGATCTAAGAATGGAAATCAGTACTTATTAGTTGTAACTGATTGGTTTACTAAATTTGTATTAGTACAACCGTTACCTCGAGCTACTTCTAAAGCTGTTTGTAAATTTATTGAAAATCAAGTTTTCTTAATATTTGGAGTACCTCAGATTATTGTAGTGGATAATGGAGTGCAGTTTACCTTCAACGAATTTAAGAACTTAATTAAAAGATTTGGTACAATGTCAGATATTTTCCTCAAGTAAATCCTACTGAGAGAGTAAATAGGACAATTACCTCTGCAATAAGGTCGTTTATTCACGATGATCATAAATCTTGGGACCAGAATATCCATCAAATAGCACAAGCTATTAGGTTAGCGAAGCATGAAGTTACAGGTTTCTCTCCCTCATTCTTATGTTTCACCAGAAATGTGCCTACTAATGGTGGTTTCTTTGGACATATTTCAGAAAATGCAGATAATAATATCTTAATTACAAATAAGGTTTTAGATCCTACTGTTCAAGAAAAACTGCCTGATTTAGGTTTTAATGTCAAAAACGACGCTTGCAAGCCCTTATATAATTATCAATTTTTCCTATAAGGAAGCCTTTTTCACTTACGTTGGGTTGAATTCCTTGTTGAAAAGAACCTACTTTAATAGATTTTGTATAATATTTGTATAACTAGTCATACAGGGTGTTCAAAAAATAAAATCTCAAATGATATTGAGAAAACTGTCAAAAATCAATGTTTTCAAATGGAAACCTCCAATTTTTCTTATTTTGTAGTATCTGGCATTTGAAAAGAAGAAACTTTGTATAAGGTCTATATCTAAAATTTGAAGTTTTCGAAATATTGCGAATTTATATTTCTATATGGCGATTTTGCATTTAATCGTTAAACAATTAGATCTAGGGTAGCCACGATCGTATTTGACATTTCAAATCATCGTAATTGCACCCCGGTTAAATTATACAAACGAAGATTATTTAAACTTATTTATTATTTATTATGGACAATGTGATAAAGTTATTTCAAGAACATGTGATAAGAAGAGCCACCCATGGACAATTGCTGCTTAGATGCGAAAAATGTTTAGAAGTTCAAGGACACCAATTCAAACATTTACTTAAATAATTTTTTTAACATTTCTATTTCCAATTTCGATATCAATATTTTCATTTTCAATAACTAGTTTATTTCTGTACCTATACTTTTCATTTGCGGATCCAATGTTATTCAAGTTTTCTATCATTCTTCTAATAGTATTTGGTGATGGTTTTTGTTTTTGAGGATATCGTGTCAGAAATGTATCACATGTTCAAAATAGAAAAATATTCTTGTGACCGAAGTAGTATAAATTCAAAGATTTCCATTCTTCTTGGAAAATCAGTTTCATTTAAATGCTGCACTAATGAAAATATGGATAGCATAGGGATGATATTTGTGTTTCCGTAAAATTCTTAGAACTGACGATTTAGATAAGCCTGATTCTAATGCTCCCTGCCTTGAAGATTTTGTTGTATATGCTTCAAAATATCCCAAAATTGCTATTTCAATATTTTCATTACTATCAACTGGTTTCTTTTTGTACACATTTGCCTTTACGGATCAAAAGTTCTTGAAGTTTTCTATAATTCTTTTAACAGTATTTGCTGATGTTCTTTGTTTATGCGGATATCGGGTGGTAAATGTATCACATGTTCTTGGAATAACTTTATATCTCATTGTCCATAAATAAGTTTAAATGATTTTCGTTTGAATAATTCAACCGGGGTGCCATTACGATGATTTGAAATGTCAAATACGATCGTGGCTATCCTAGATCTAATTGTTTAACGATTAAATGCAAAATCGCCATATAAAAATATTAAATTTGCAATATTTCGAAAACTTCAAACTTTAGATATAGATTACCTTATACAAAGTTACCTTCTTTTTAAATGCTAAATACTACAAAATAAGAAAAATGAGGGGTTTCCATTTGAAAAAATTGATTTTTGTAAATTTTCTCAATCTCATTTTAGATCTTATTTTTTGAACACTCTGTTATCCAAATATTATACAAAATCTATTAAAGTAGGTCCTTTTCAACAAGGAATTCAAAGTGAGTGAAAACGGCTTATAGGAAAAACTGATAATTATATTAGGGCTTGCAATCGTCATTTTTGACATAAAAACCTAAATATGTCAAAAACGCTTAGACTTAGGTATAGGACATATTGCATAAAATCTGCCTAGAATCTTGCGTAGAATCAAAAACTGTATTAATATATAGGGTGTCCAATTTAAAATAAGCAAGTTGGTATCTACTTCCTGTATAACCGGAAGTGCCACCATGTTGAAAACATTTTATTCGAGTTTCCTCTATCGATATTAGTATACTGTCAAATTTTGAAAATTTTCCTATGTGTAGTTTTCCATATACATATCGCGTTCTTTCCCGGTGATTGGTCTGACCTGAGTATGAAAGCAGCTGTTGACACTCGTTTCGGACCCTTTGGGCCTCATCAGAACGGTTGAAAACGATTGAAAAACTGATGACAACAAACTACCGAAATCCGTTGCTGTAGAAGAGAATCGCACATTTTCGCCTTCCGTTCAACTTCTATGGTTTGGGAGATTTGATTGAACCTCGGCAAGGACGCAATTCATGTCACCCACGGGTCCTCGGACCGAATAAATAGAATACAAAGGGATTTCGTTTGTTTTCATCTCCAAGTTTTTGAACCGAAACTTGGAGACGCCGTTCTGATTAGGACCAAAGAGTCTAAAACACGTGTCAACGGCTGCTTCCATACGGTGGTCAGACAAATTCGAGGGGTGAATATCTGGTGATTTATGGTGTACAACATGAATGAATTACGATGATTTAATACAAGTTGACGAGTATCTACGGTGATTTATCGAATATTTAGTGATTTATTGGGAATTTACGGTGATTTATTGGTGATTTACGGTAATTTATTGGGGATTTACGGTGATTTATTGGGGATTTACGAGAATTTACCGAGGATTTAGATCAGCTTTTTATGTATTACGCATGCGCCTTGCTCCTCCCGAGACTTCTATTTGCCATATTGATACTGGCAACACTGCCCCCAGCCACCAAGGCTGCGGGCAGTGTTGCCACTGGCTTGAAATTCATAAGGATTTATCGGTGATTTATTGATGATTTAAGTGATCTGACGGAGATTTATAAGGATTTATTTCTTGAAAATGATTTAAGGTGTAAAAGATTTTCGGCAGATATTCACCCCTCGGACAAATTACTTGTTTTATATATATATATATATATATATATATATATATATATATATATATATGTACATATATATATATATATAGACACATACACATATAAATATATATATATATATATATATATATATATATATATATATATATATATATATATATATATATATATATATATATATATATATATATAATATATATATATATATTTATATATACTTATATATACTTCCGTATAACGTATATGGTCAAGACAATAGGCCAGAAAGATAAAGGCCATCCAACGCGATTATTATGACATAGATATTTTTGATGAAGATCGCTATTATAAAGTTTCATCAATGTGAACTTTTTTTACTCATAAGAAAAAAATTTCAAACAGTACATTAATCACAGCTATCAAACGTGGAATAAAGTACAAATGAAGTTGAAAATAGCAATGAGCAATAAAACTGTGAATTTGAGAAGCATAAATTCCTTCGGACCAAAAGTTTACAATTTATTACCCACTGAAATTAAACAAATTGACATTGAAAAAAATTCAATGCAATGTGTAGAGAGTTTATTACTAGGATATTTATTTATTTATTTATCGTATGGCAACACATGTATCTTAATCTACTCAATTTTATCAAACAAAAGAATAACAATTTTAGATCTTAATGTCTAAGTTTTCAATCAAGGTAACAGCCGATGGAGTGGCCCCCAAGAAATCTCTGGTCGAGCAGTGACTTTGCCGGTTTATACAGTCATAGGCTATAGGTGATGGATGGTTTGTCGTTCGCCACAATCGCAAGTGTTGCTTTGGATAAAGAGGACTTCACAATGTAATATTTCTTGGTGTTAGGTCACATTATTTAACACAATTCAGGTATCATGCAAATTATTGTCTATTAACGTTTCGACCATTATGTGTAGACTTGGTGAGTAAAACTGGGACACATTAATATGGGATGGCCTTATCGGGGAGTCTGGGGGTATTCCGAAGGGTCCTCCTCAAAAATCAGAAACGAAATTCTGAGTTTTAAGCCTTTTTCAAGCCTCGCAAGTGACGGGAGGGGGAATCTGGAACCCTAAATTGTTAGGCACAACTTTGAAATGAAAAGGGCACTTTTGATACTTAAAAATATATATTTTTCTTCTAGAAAGAAGTGTTAATAAAATAAAATTTCAAATATGTCATAACATTGTTTAGTTGAACAATTACTAAGTTTTATTTTTTTTGTAAAACTATAACTTTTTGACTAACTACAAAACAATTATAAAAAACTTTTTTGTTCAAACTAAAAAAACAATTAGTTAATAAGTTGACATTGTTAATCTTTGCTATCAAAACAAATCGCTCATGTCTCTCTGCCCGATAAAGTAGCGTACACGTCTCTACTAGGTATGGCTCAATCTTCTCATAGGCCTATTGTTATAATCAAACTAGTTACAGCCATTATTCATTACTTTTCACATCTTATAGCCGTTTTCCGGGACATCCCTAAAACCGGGCGGGAAATCGGGACAAGAGCAAATACCGGGACTGTCCCGTTCAAACCGGGACGTATGACAAGCCTAATTATGTGGCCTTTTTCAAAATCATTGAACGATTTATATATATTATTGACCCACCAACACGGTGCCTTCGTCTGTGATTATATGTAATCTAAGAATGTTTCATTATTTATTGTTTTTATTTTATTGTGTTCATCTACGTTTAATGATTTTGAAAAAGGCCACAAAATGGTCGAAACGTCGATAGACAATAATCTGCATGACAGCTTAATTGTGTTAATTAATGTGACACCAAGAAATATTACATTGTGAAAAAATATATATAATAGGTCAGAGGAAACTCAAAAAAACAATATATTTATATATGTATATATATATATATATACTATATATACACATATATATATACATATATATATATATATATATATATATATATATATATATATATATATATATATATATATATATATATATATATATATATATATATATATATATATATATATATATATATATATATATATATATATATATATATATATATATATATATATATATATATATATATATATATATATATATATATATATATATATATATATATATATATACATATATATATATATATGTATATATATATATATATATATATATATATAGGTATATATATATATATATATATATATATATATATATATATATATATACAGGGTGGACCACCAGGAACTGCATCGATCGATATCTCAGAAACTGGATGTAGGAAAAATTTGATACTTTGGAAACTTGCTAGATGTCTTGGGGCCCATACAGCTAAAATAATTTCATCTATTGGCCACTTCCGGTTATAACGGAAATAGACCCTAAGTCGCTTATTTTAAATAGGATACCCTATATATTATTACATTTTTAAATTTTACTTTAGATTCTAGGCAGATTTTATGTATCATGTTCTATCCCTAAGTCTAAGCGTTTTTGACATATTCAGGTTTCAATTGTCAATTGTTCCGATAAAGAAGCCCTTTTTACTTACTCAGGGTTGGATTCCTTGTTGAAACGAACCTACTTCAATAGATTTTGTATAATATTTGGACAACTAATCATACAGAGTGTTCAAAAAATAAGATCTAAAATGACATTGAGAAAACTGACGAAAATCAATTTTTTAAATGAAAACCCCCCAGTTTTCTAATTTTGTAGTACTAAGCATCAAAAATTATGTTATCTATACCTAAAATTTTTAGTTTTCGAAATATTGCCGGTTTTATATTTTTATATGGCGATTTTGCATTTAATCATTTAACAATTAGATCTAAGATAGTCAGGATCGTATTTGACATTTCAAATCATCGTAATGGCGTATAAACCATAGAGATATTACAGATAGAGGCGACAAGCCAGCCTGAAACTTGTCAGCTCGGGTGAGGGAGAGAGAGAATCTGAAGGTTAGGTTAGACTCTGACATTTACGTCTGTCTATGTTTACATCTGATAAGGACAGAAAAACCCGGCGATCGTCTCTCTCTTTCGCTCCCACTGAGTTTCGAGACTGACGTTGCCACTTACAGAGCGGCCTATGGCTTGTCGCCTCTATCTGTAATATCTCTATGGTATAAACACGAAGATTATTTAAACTTATTTATTATTTATGGACAATGTGACCAAGTTATTTCAAGAACATGTGATACATTTGTGACACCATATCCTCAAAAACAGAAACACATGCATTTTGAAGTTGACTTTTTTGACAACAAGCCTTTTTTATCAACATTATGGGGGACACCTCCACATAATGCCTATTTAGTAATTAATTATCTGGAAAACTTATTTTATGATAAATAGATATCCATCAATGGACCAAATTTTTGGCCACCTTGCTCCTCAGACCTATCAGTACTAGATTTTTATTCATGGGGAACAGTGAAAAGTAACGTGTGTAACACCGCAGTGACCACCATGCAATACTGCATGAGACGAGTAAGTACAGCATTTGAAGACCTGGACCGCCAGTGAATAAGAAGAGCCATCCTTGAACAATTGCGGCTTATATGCGCAAAATATCTAGAAGTTCAAAGACACCAATTGGAGCATTCACTTAAATAATGATTTTTAATTTCTATTTCCAGTTTACGATATCAATATTTTCATTGTTAATAACTGGTTTATTTCTGTACATGTTCTCTTTGTGGGTCCAAAGTTCTTCAAGTTCTCTATAATTCGTCTTATAGTATTTGGTGATTGTTTCTGTTTTTGAGGATATCGTGTCATAAATGTATCACATGTTCTTGAAATAACTGTATCACATTGTCCATAAATAATAAATAAGTTTAAATAAGCTTCGTTTGTATAATATAACCGGGGTGCCATTACGATGATTTTAAATGTCAAATACGATCGTGGCTATCTTAGATATAATTGTTAAATTATTAAATGCAAAATCGCCATATAAAATTATAAAACCGGCAATATTTCGAAAACTAAAAATTTTATGTAGGGATAACCTTTCACAAAATTACCTCAATTTTTGATGCTTAATACTACAAAATTAGAAAAATGGGGGGTTATCATTTGAAAAAATTGATTATCGTCAGTTTTCTCAATATCATTTTAGATCTTATTTTTTGAACACTCTGTATAATTAGTTGTTCAAATATTATACAAAATCTATTGAAGTAGGTCCTTTTCAACAAGGAATCCAACCCTAAGTAAGTAAAAAGGGCTTCCTTACAGAAACAATTGATAATTAAATTAGGGCTTGCAATCGTCATTTTTGACATAAAAACCTGAAAATGTCAAAAACGCTTAGTTTTAGGGATAGGACATGATACATAAAATCTGCCTAGAATTTTGAGTGGAATCCAAAAACGTAATAATATATAGGGTTGACACCAGTGGACCCCACAAAACACGAACGGATAAATTTTTCAGTTAATGCGGTGATAGTTGATATGTCCAGATGTATTGTTCTTTTGTCAAATTCTATAAGGTTGGCATATATTGCGCTCAAGGGTTCTTTTTGGGTAAGCTTTATTTTATATGTTGTATTGAAACGATCAATATACGATTATAGATTTTTCAGAAGTAAGTTAGTTTTTTTAATTCAGTTATTTTCGGTTATTTTCGAAAGTTTGGTTGAAGTTCGGAATCCATACTGAAATGGGCAGTAAAAAGTAAGCACTATTCGGAAAGCAATATAATTTCTGGTTGGATGCTTTCTCATGTATTATTAAATATTGCAGGCGTTTGGAAGTAATGGTGCCATGAAAAGCTATCCGATGAAATTTCATATTATGGAATTCCACATTATGATACTTGTCATAAAAGTTAATAGTATTTTCAGTTTTCAGGGAGATGTTTTATGTATATATATATATATATATATATATATATATATATATATATATATATATATATATATATATATATATATATGTTAGTGCGTAATGTTTCACGGATGCTAAAATATGTTCCATTACTTGTCCGAGATTTCATCCGTTTCCGTTCGTCATCTTGCTTCGGTTGCAGACGTTTCGCCACAGTCTCATCTGGCATCTTCGGTGCTCGTCGGTTGCGGACTAGTTGCTGGGTGCTGCTCGTTCGCTAGCTGTCGGTAGACTGAGGAGTCGTACTATGCTATGCCATGAGCATTTTTGTCTTTTGCAGCTAGTCTTTTACTACCCCATCTGGAGTTTTACTTTGTTTGTTAATATTTTAATTTTAATTTTTTTATTAGAACATATTTCTTTATTGTCACAGTTTCGAATAAATTTCGATTATATTCCTTTGGATCATCAATTTTGGCCTCTTCTTGTACCGGCCTTCAATTTCTTAATCTGTCGCGTTTCTCAGCATTTCTTTGATGATTTTATATATCGGTTTCATGTTCAGATCTCTGTGTATTTGTCTGTTCGTAACAAACCACGGTGCGTTTACTATCTGCCTCAAAATTTTGTTTTGTAGCGATTGACTTTTCTTCAGATTTGTGTTACAGGTGCTGCCCCAGCTTGTAGAGCCATATAATATGACCGTTTTTATTATTGAATTATAAATTAGTAATTTGTTTCGCGTTGACATTTTGCTTCTCCTATTAATAAGTGGAAACATCTTGCTCTGAACTATATTTACTCTCTTCCTATGTGTTCTATTATACGTTTGCTCCACGTTAATCTTTTGTCTATGCATATGCCTAAATATTTTACCTCTAGTTTCCATTTTATTGCCTGATTTCCTATTTTAAGTTGTTCTATATTTGTTTGTAATTTCCTGATTATAATTAACGCTTCACATTTTTCCGCGTTAATTTTAATTCTCCATTTATGTAGAAATGATCTACATAAGTCGATTGAGTCTTGCAATCTTCCATGTATTAAATTAAATTGAGTTGATGAGGTGTATATTGCTGTGGCATCTGCTCATACTGCATATTGTACGTTTCTAGGCAACTGCGGGAAGTCGTGCGCATATAAGTTATATAATGTTGGCGATATAGGGGATCCCTGTGGAAGTCCCGCTGTTCTTAGTTCTTAGATCTGACTTTTCTTCCTTTATTTTTATTTTTCTCTGAATTAACTTAGTTATTCCTTCGTTTATTCCTGAATTTTTCATTTTGTATATTACGCCTCTTTGCCAGGTTTTGTCGAATGCTTCTGAAATAGCCGCGAAGAATATTCCTGTCGATCTTTTCAATTCAAGTTCTTTCGTTGAATGTTCAATCATTCTTAGGACTTGAGTTTCCGTCGAATGTTCTGGTTTGAATCCGAATTGTTCATTCGGAATAAGGTTCTTTTCCTCCAATTCTTGATTTAGTCTATTCTTTATAATATGTTCAGCCACTTTACCTAACGCAGGCATGAGACTGATGTACCGGTAATTTATTGCATAGATTTTGTCGTTCCTGGTTTAGGTATCGGAATTACATCTGATTCTTTCCATATTTGTGGGTAATGTTTAAATTTAAGAATTCCGTTCATTATGTTTTCCATTGTTTTCAATGCATTCTGAGGCAATTCTCGTATTGCATTACTTAGAATACAGTCTGGCCTTGGCGCTTTTCTTCTCTTTATTCTTTTAATTACATTTCTTATTTCTTTTATTGTGGTTTGGTTAATTTCTTTATTGTCGTCTCTGGATCTATGAAATATCTTTATTTCTCTATCAACTCTTATTATTTGTTGAATATTATTTCCGTCGTATGGAGATAAACTTTGTTGTTGTAGATGTGTTGTCATTTCCTCTGCTTTCTCTCTATCTGTGTATATTACTCCGTTCCTTCCGTGGATTGGGGCTATTGTTGTTCTTTCATTTCTTAATGCCTTGGTTATTTTCTATGTACAGTTTTATTCCGTTGTTGATATTCCTTATTTTCGCTGTTATCTTTCTTCGTGTAAATTTTTCAAAACTTCTTTAACTCCCAAGTTTAATTGATTCGCAGTTCTCTTGTCTCTTGGGTCTAGTAATGTGCATTCCTACGTGCTCTGTTTTTCTCTTTGATGAGTTCTTTGATTTCTCTAGGAATAATATTTTTCTTTATGTTTTCTTCTGGTCTTGTTGAATTTCTTTCTAATGCATTTTGTATTTTCTTCGTTAATACGTTTGCCTTTCTTTCGAGTTCTGTTATTTATAACTTGTGTTCTCTATGTAATTTATAACTTTTGTTGTTCTATTTGATTGAGGTCTATATTGTTGCAAATTAATATACTTTTTGATATAAATATCTTGTTCATTGTCGGTCGATCCATATTCTAATAGATTATCACTGGATTATGGTCCGAGCTTGTTTCCCTTATAACGTTTAATTCGTAGTTTTGAGTAAGATCGTGATAATTATGTCTAATGTATCCGATGAATTCGTATTGCGTGGATATATCGTTGGTTCTGATGGCGCATCTATGTTTAGGTGAGGATTGTTTTCTATCTATTTTCTCAGTTTGTTTCCATTTACGTTATTAATTCGACTGTTCCAAGTTACGTGCTCGCAATTAAGATCGCCGGTTGTTATGGTTTCGATATCTTCACTCATTAATGTATCTAGTTCTGCGTTAATTAACTCTTTTTGTGGTGGGTTGTATACTGAAATCATTTTAATTCTTCTATTTTCTATTTGTATATATATATATATATATATATATATATATATATATATAATCAAGTAAACTAGGACATTTATTTGAAACTAATCAAACAAACCTCCTAGCGGAGCTGGTTATATAAGTTCACGTAACATCGAAATGCCTCCATATACCTTGGACGGTGTATGTTAGAAACATTAAGTTGTTTATCACAATCAATGGAAATGATAGACAGTCTGTTTCGCCCTTATTTGGGGCTCATCAGTATCATCCATCCATCGAAAGTGATAACCAACCAAATATTTCTAAGGGCCTTATATTTTCCTTCAAGTGACTATATGGCACAGCGCCACCAGTCGGAAACAAATGAACCACATCTTACAGATAGATGAAAACATTTCGGCAACGTGAACTCGTACGTCCTGACACCCGAAGGTGGTTACTATATTCGCTAAGCAAGAGTAAAGTTGCCTTTCACGTTTTTATCTCACATATTAAATGAAATACGAAATTTAGTGTCGAAAAAAGACTTAAAGACTTCAATTTGCTAGGGAACATGTGAACTGGACTGCTGAAGATTGGGAACGAGTTTTGTTCACTGATGAGATGAGGTTTTATTTCTACAGCAAGGATCGAAGCTCAGAAATTATTCAGCCAAACGAACGTTATTCACAAAATAATATTCGCTAAACCGAGTTATTTAATGGAGGCTCTGTGATGTTTTGGGGCGGAATTTCTTTGGCAGCTCGTACAGACATCATGTCCTTGCATGGAGCACCTTTAAATAGCGAAAAGTACATTGACGAAATTTTGTCAGAGCATGTGGTCCCTATGGCAGGTTATATTGGAGATAATTTTATACTAATGCAAAATAATGCCAGACCACATACTGCGAAAATAGAACTAAATTAACCAGAACATTTATGGGATCTAATGAAAGGCAGCTTAGAGATCATCAACCCCCACCTGCCTCCTTGGATGATGTAGAAAACATTATGAGGGAAATATGGACAAATATAGATCATGCAAAAATTAGACGTCTGGTTCAAAATATGGGTCGTCGATGTCAATCAGTTATAAGGAATAGGGGAGAAAACACTGTTGACTTTTTATTTTAATGTTTGAGATTTTATTCCAAATTTTTTAAAAATAAATTTTAGTTGTTACGTTTTACATTAAATTCCGTATTTCATTTAATAAGCAAGATAAAAAAGTGAATAAAAAAACAAAATGCTTGTAAAAGATGGGGCTATATATTGACTTAGAGGACACCTTATACTGTTGATGGGAATTCCCACAGAATATGACAAAAGTTGTGCATTTAACTAGTTTTTCTTCAAACACCCAGTATATGCCTAAAACTCGAATTTAAATTTTCTCTCTTTGCATAACGTCATTTCTGAAGATCGAAGCTACATTGAAAAAAAATTTTATTTGAATCGATTCAGCAGTTCGCGAGAAAATTAACTTTGAAATTGACCGAAAATTTAGTGGTGCGTTAATTTTGCTGGCCAGTGTATATATATATATATATATATATATATATATATATATATATATATATATATATATATATATATATATATATATATATATATATATATATATATTGCTGTATTTTCTATATTTTCTAGAATAGTATTGGTGACTTCTTGATGTAGAATATTATTTTTTATAAATATTGCTGTACCTCCGCTTTTTCGGTTCAATCTATCGTTTGTGTACGTAGTGTAGTTTCTGATCTTGAAATTTTTACACGGTTTTAGATGTGTTTCATTCACAAGAGCTACATCTATATCATATCTGTCAATTGTTTCTTTAAATTCAAACTTTTTGGTGTAGATTCCCTCTGCATTCAATAAAGCATTTGTAATGCTCTGGGTTTTCTCATTTTTTATTGTTTATTGATTAGTTATGATTTTGTTGAATCTTGACATTAAATTGTTAACTGCTTTTGTGAGTTCTGCTGATGTCTTCAGATTTTCTGATAAATCAGATTTTCTGATAAATCAGATTTTTGTACTTTTTTCTCATTTTGTGTGTTTTTGTTAGAACTTGATTGTACGTTCTATTGTCTCTTTTGTTCCACTGTGTATTCGTATTTTCAGTTTTATTTATCTTTGGATAGTGGGTACATCCTTTGTAATTCACAGGATAAGTTCCACCTCAGTAGGTACATTTAGCTGGCCTATTTTTGACTCAGTTGAACACCCCTTTGTCTAGTTGCAGGCCTTTTCCTGTTGGGCAACCTATATGGCCAAGTCTCTGGGTTAACTCCTGGAAAAGGCACAGCATTTTATTGAAAAGTACCCATAAAAAAAAGCTTATTAGAACCTATGGCCGACCCAAGACCCAAGGGATCACCTGCCGGCCAAGCGCATCAATTTAGATAGATCTAGACAATCTAGAGGATATGCTTGATCTAACTATTACAATTCCTCCACGAAGACACATGACTATTTGGAGGGCGCTTCTGCCGCAGGGAAGAGTCGCACCACCAGGTTCTGGGTTTTCGAAAACAATCAAAGCGATGATGCTATAGGTTTAATACACAGAAGAAATTTCGAACCATGTGAGATCAAATGATATTCGAGAAAACGATTGAGGGGCATTATATCTTGAAATATTTTTCTCAAAAAAGATACGGAAAAAGTGAGAAATCTTTCAAATTTCTTTTTAAACATCCGATAGCTTAGAATTGATATTTCCATACGAAGAACTGATTTAATTTTTCAACGTTAAAAACTAAAACACATAGCTTATCCGTAATGATTATAGTGCAATTAGAAATGAGTACTTGTTCTTATTTCGTAAAGTTCAACTAATCCCCGGAGAAATATAAGTCATTCAAGTGAAGTTACATTTCTATTATCATCTAATAATGTTCTGTCTTATTGGATCATTTATCTCAACGTATCCATCGATATAAAAAGAAAACACGATGTTGGGTCTTATCCGTTCCTTGCAACGATACCGAAATAAATAACCGGAGGAATCTGGAACGGACGTCCTCATTGGAATTCAACGAATCGTGAAGCTATACAATATTGGAATACGCACTTGATTCCTGGCGCAGTGGCGGTGATTAAAAGGGTCGGGTGTTTTACATATTAAAATACTTTTTTTTGTTTTGTAACTAGTTTTAGTTTGTGATTTTTTGCGGATAAATGTACCTAAATTAAATATTTGATTATGCTCATTTCAGTCAACACGGCATTATTACTCTAGTCAACAAGTGCTTTTTTTTCAACTTTTTTCAGCAGTCTCGGAAAAATATGAGCAAGGTGTCATTCGATTCGGAATAGAATGTATAGACATTTTTTGAAAAAAATACAGTTCCGCTCGCGAAGATTGTGGAAATAATGAACACTTTACTGAAAGATAAAAAGAAGAGAGTTTGGTTTTCTACGAATAACTCAAAAACTAATTGAGATTTTTGATATCTAAAAAAATATTCGAAAAGAGGAAGAAATTTACTATAATAAAGTCCTAACTTCCAAAACTGTAGGATCTATATTTATAATTTACTGAGAGGGGTAAAAATACGACCAAAAATGGGTAATCTGGCTTGCGCAACTCAAGCCCATTTTGGACACTTCAACAATAAACATTATTTAACCTTATTAAATACAAAAATTTATGTACAAAAAACTGAGGCGAATAAACAATAATTCGGTGGAAAAAATTTTTATCACGATTTTTCAATTAGTTATGAAATTGTTAATTATTAATTTTTTTGGGTTTAAAAATGAAAATTGTAAGTATTATAACTGTTCAACTATAGGTCTGAGATTTTTTTCTTGCTTGGAGCTATTTTTGAAAGGCTTCAGAATAGATCCCCGTGGAAAAAATTGAAAAATTTCAATTTGTCTGTTTTTGATTAACAATTTAAGTAGCTGCAAAATAAAAAAAAAATTATTTTTATTAATTTGAACGAACCATGCATAAAAATGTTTTTTTCAAATTTTCGTGTCCTATTGTATAAAAAACTCTCATAAACAAATGCGTTGTTTATAGGGGAATTGAAAAAAAAAATTATGATTAATTAATGTTGTTTATTTTGCAACTACGTAAATTATTGACAAAACACTGAAAAATTAAATTTTTCTAATTTTTTCAACGGTGATCTATTCAAAAGCCTCACAAACCTAGCTCCAAGAAAGAAAAAACATTTCAGATTTACAGTTGAACAGTTATCACACTTGCAATGTTCTTGTTCAAGCAGCAAAAAATTGTATAACTAATTGAAAAATCGCGATAAAAATTTTTTGCCACCAAAGTATTGTTCATTCAATTATCCAGTTAGTGCCTAAATTTTTTCATATCTTAATTTGTGTATTGGATATGGTTAAATAAATGGCCTTTTTTTGCGCTAGCCAGATTAGCCGTTTTCGGCCGTATTTTTACCCCTTTGAGAAAATTATAATTATTGATCCCACAGTTCCGGCAGTTGAAACAATTTTCTTCTCTATTCGAATATTTTTCTAGATGTCAAAAATCTCTATTGGTTTCGGAGATATTTGCAAAAAACCAAAACCCTCTTTCTTCTTTTAGTCAATTGTTTATAACTTTTACAATTTTCGCGAGGAGAACTTCATTTTTTCAAAAACTATGTACATTCTATTTCGAATCGAATGACACCTTGCTCATATTTTTCCGAGACTGCTTAAAAAAGTTGAACAAAAAAGCGTTTGTTGACTTGACTATATAGACTGATATTTTGTAATGCATATTCACATTTTGATAATGTTATACCTATGAAATCTTCATCTCAGGGCGTTCGAAACGCTTTTCCTGCAAGATACTCATTAACAACAAATAAAATACTCATTGCTCACATTATGCTTATTTCGCATTTATCAATTTTACATATTGAAAATTCTCTTCTTTTTCTTGTTATATTAATATATATTTTTTTTTTATCTCGAGGGACCTACAGTTTAACGCCGGTTCCGAACGGCCAATGGGCTTGTAAACGAAGTACATTACCCAACAATTTATTTTTATAAATAGAACCACTAAATTCCTGACATACACAACACCCAAGAGCAAGGTGGGACTCGAACCCACATCCTCGGCTTACAAGCGGTATACCTTACCGCTGGTCTACCGAGGCCTCATATTAATATATAATTTAATATATTCACTAATTTAGATCGAGCAAAAACTCTGAAGAACCAGCATACGAATGCAAACTTTTTTCCGAATGTTTTGGTGCTCATCCGAATGGTACAGACTAGTTAGAGATGGACACGTCTGAAGTGAAAAAACCTTGGACGAAATCCCTTGCTGTAGAGAGCTTCTGTTCGGACTATCCGGTTTGGTAGCTTTGCGAATTTGTCTGCGGTACCTCTGATATGAAATAAGTTTGCCGCGATGAAATATCAAATAAAAGGAACAAATCGATCTGACCATAAAACAAGGCATTTCGATCGTTGTTTTTTCACTGCTTTCTGTCCCAAACATAGATACGTCATTCTGATGAGGACCAACAAGTTCGTAACGCGTGTTCACGGAGGTTTCCGGATGGGGGAAGAATTTATTAAGATTAATATAAATTGTCCAGAATTATTCGCTTGTATGATCCATATTTTTTATCCTTGATTAATTAGCAACTCTCTCAAGTCATTACCTTATGAATTCACCAAAAATTTATTTGATGCAATCTCCAATCATTTCCTTATATTCTAGCAAATGATATAACTCGATTAAATGGAGAATATATAAGATACAACTGGAAAAATTATTAATATGGAAACAAAAACACTAATTCATGGAAAACCATAGCCAATGACTGATACAGTCATATGAATATAACAATGGGCTTGAAAACTTTCAAGTCCTCCTGATAAAAAACATGATATATTATTGTCAACATAATGAACAGAATGAATGAAAGCAAGTAGTGTGAAGC
The DNA here is from genome assembly GCA_030704885.1 of Cynegetis impunctata. NCBI lineage: Eukaryota > Metazoa > Arthropoda > Insecta > Coleoptera > Coccinellidae > Cynegetis > Cynegetis impunctata. Next base: position 258,089 of record JARQZK010000776.1, on the reverse strand, counting down.
ACAGAATCAGAAAATGTGTTCAAAAAATGGGGTGCTACAATCTGTTTATGTGATACGTATTTGAAATATGAAAGAAAACATAAATTCAATCATATAATGGAAACTAGTACATGATTTTGTTAACTAGAAATTACCACATAAATTTTACAATTTTCAAGTAATCCTGATAAAAAACAATAAACAGAATGAGTAAAAGCAAGTAGTGTGAAGCACAGAACCAGAATATGTGTTCAAATAATAGGGTAGTACAACCTTTTCATGTAATAGGTAATTAAAATATATAAAAACACAATGTATTGTTGCCTACATAGTAAATAGAATAAATAAAAAATGTAATAAGTAATTGAAATATGAAGGAAAATATAAATTAAATCTAATAATGGAAACTAGGAGCCAATAATGTAAACTGGAAATTGTCATATAAACTTAACACACAAGCAGAATGAAATTTCCAGTATTGGAATGATGAATAAAAGCAAGTAGCGTAAAGCACGGAACTAGAATATGTGTTCATAATTTGAATTCATAGTTTTGAACTTTGGTCTAAGTATTCATTTATAAGTTATAAGGGGAACTAAAAGCCAATATTGTTAACTGGAAATTACCATTTAAAATATAATCAAAGGACATTTCTTGAGCAATATTGTACAAGAATTATCTACCGGATGTATTGTTGCAATAGAGTAAATGAATAAAAGCAAGTAGTTTAAATTACTGATCTCTAACTTCCCACTCTTAGGAATTACCATTAAGAATACATAAGTGGTAATCTAATATTTTTATAGCATTATAAATGCCTTCTTAAAACGTAGAATCAATCACAAAAGTTAAAATATTCCGTTTATCAATAGAAAGAAATATGAATTTTAAAGTTTTTAATAGTACTAAGTATATATATATATATATATATATATATATATATATATATATATATATATATATATATATATATATATATATATATATATATATATATATATATATATATATATATATATATATATATATATATATATATATATATATATATATATATATATATATATATATATATATATATATATATATATATATATATAGGATGGTTTACGAAAACTTTATGTGAACGTATGTCCTAAACGTCCTAGATTTTGAGATACAGGATGGTCAAGTTTTAAAAAATAATTCATTTTTTATTTATAACTTTGAAACCACACAAAATATTTCAATCAAATTTGGTATGCGAGTACCTACTACTCATCAATGTGCATTTTTTGTTATATCGCAGGTTTTAAATTTTTCACCAGTGACGTTCGTGCAGAATTTGCCTTGCATATTTCAGCAAACATTTATGGTACGCCACTGATTTTTCTTAAATTATTTGTGAAATGTATATTCTGTTCTGAAAAATTTTGATTTCCTAAGTTTCCTTCGAGCGACGCACGGTTTTCGCTTAAAAACATTTAAAGTGATTCTCTGCATAATCATAGCATAATCACATTATTAAATTTTTTATACCTTCTCCGCACACACTACGTGTAAGGAAAAGTATTGCGATGGCTCAGAATTTCACATCGTTTGAAAATAGATTTTATTTACGTTCTGAGATCAAGGAAAAACACTTTTAAAAGCATCTTTCTGTTAGTGTATACGTTCCAAAAATCTGGCATTATCAAAAGTTTTGGATAGATGAAACTTATTTTCTATCAAATTCTGGTAAATATGGTCAAAAATGCAAAATTGAAAAAGCTGGGCGCAAACTCCTAATACGACCAAATTTTTTCCAAACGCATCGTGTTGCCTTTGGAATCCCAGTTCATGCTAGGAAAACTCCATTTGACATAATTACTGTAGTAGGTTATGGCAGTTCACAAAGAAATTATTATTTACTTCGACAGTTTGATTTTATGATTGCAACTTCTTGGGAGTTATTTGTTGTTAGTGAGTTATTGTGCAAAAATGGCTGAGTTTACTAATGAGGAATTAGCTACATGTACGGTTTGTCTGATGGCAGATCCTTGGAAGCTAGGAGATTGAGAAAGAGCGATTTCCCGAAAGAAGCAAGTTGGAAATAACCTTAATATTTCACATGTCCTAGTCTGGAAAATTTTGCATGACTTTTTATTGTACCCATATCACATTCAACGTGTGCAAGCGTTGCTTCCACGAGACTTCCCTTACACGAGAATTTTTATCAAGAATTACGCATAATCCCTTGTTTCACAGAAAAATAATGTTCACTGACGAAGCTAACTTTTCTAGAAACGCTATCAGAAAATTTAACAATAATCATGTTTGGGCCGACGAAAATCCATATGCGATTGCATAAACTGTCAAACTGACACGTAATTATGCAAAAAGTTATTATTGATTCAAGCGCAGACCATGCGTCGCTCGAACGAAACTCAAGAGATCGAATTTGTTCAAAACAGAATATACATTTCAAAAGAAGTTGCAAAGTGAGTTTATTTTTGCTTGGAATTTTATTAGTAAACAGGAAATGTATTTCTTAAATTTCTTTATGGTATTTTGTTTGTTAATTAAACGTTGGAATTGTATGGACAAGGTGTTCCTCCTATTTCTTCTTGAAGCCCTTGGAAACATGAGGATATCGAAGAGGAAGATGGATTATTAAAATTTTGGTACAATTTCCTCATTCATGATGAAATTCTCTGACATGTAATATATAGTACATGGATACATTTTATTCTATCTATATCTTCAGAAGAAGCTTTTAGTGTTTTCATACAATGATTGATAAATGATACTATTCCTTCATATTGATAATCAATTTTGATATTTACTTCTTAAGATAAAAGTGTGAATTTGATATTAAATGTTGATTTGTATCTCAATTTGTAATATAAATTAGGGACTTCACTATATTCCCCTGTACAAGAATCTGCCAGGTGTTCTTTGAATCAATCTGTATTTATATATTAAATTTGATAACTTCTACTGAGATGTAAATTATAATATTACAGTTAGCATTGTTTACTCCCATATATGTTTCGGGCTGCTAACCCATTATCAAGAATGGTCATTGTACATTAGTACATTATCAATCATATTATGAATCTTTTTGTTTTAGTATAGTCATATTTGCACATTTTCAACTGGAGCATTCATATATATATATATATATATATATATATATATATATATATATATATATATATATATATATATAATATATATATATATATATATATATATATATATATATATATATATATATATATATATATACTACAAAGAGGAGATTTATCGCGGGGAAATAGTATATAAAACAAAAGCAAAATTATCGGTCTAGCCCGCATATGTCGAAGCAGCCGTTGACACGTGTTTCGGACTCATTGGTCCTCATCAGAACGGCGTAGCCAAGTATGCGATGGAAAACCTGGACATGAAACAGCAACAACAAGCAGAATCCTTTGCTTCGGAAGACAATCACACATTTGTGGTACATTGTTCGAACTCTCCGGTTTGGGAGATTTGGTCAAACTCTGACCACAGAGGCGATTAATGCCATCCGCGAGATCCTGGACCGTGGAAATAAACTACAAAGAGGAGATTTATCGCGGGGAAATAGTATATAAAACAAAAGCAAAATTATCGGTCTAGCCCGCATATGTCGAAGCAGCCGTTGACACGTGTTTCGGACTCATTGGTCCTCATCAGAACGGCGTAGCCAAGTATGCGATGGAAAACCTGGACATGAAACAGCAACAACAAGCAGAATCCTTTGCTTCGGAAGACAATCACACACTTGGCTACGCCGTTCTGATGAGGACCAATGAGTCCGAAACACGTGTCAACGGCTGCTTCGACATATGCGGGCTAGACCGATAATTTTGCTTTTGTTTTATATATATATATATATATATATATATATATATATATATATATATATATATATATATATATATATATGTAATTAGTCAGAAATAAACGAGGATTATGGGGATAGCACCAAATTTTAAAGAGTACTCTTTAAGGGTTATCCAAGCTTTCGGAAATGTTTATTTCCATCTTCAGGGAGACTACAATGTTATGATCATGTAAGTATATATAAGTATACTTAAGTATACTTGTATATATTAAGTATTTAAGTAACACTTACAACTTTGTTGAGATTGTAATTTTCCATTGTTTTGCTTTTTCTGTTCACTGGCCCCGTGCCCAAACATATGATTATAATCACGTTTCACAATCTCAACAAAGTTGTAAGTGTTACTTAAATACTTAATAGTGTATATACTTACATGATCATAACATTGTAGTCTCCCTGAAGATGGAAATAAACATTTCCGAAAGCATGAATTATCTTTAAAGAGTACTCTTTAAAAATTTGCTGCTATCCCCATAATCCTAGTTTATTTATATATAGGTATATATATATATATATATATATATATATATATATATATATATATATATATTATATATATATATATATATATATATTATATATATATATATATATTATATATATATATATATTATATATATATATATATATATATATATATATTTATATATATATATATATATATTATATATATATATATATATATATATATTATATATATATATATATATTTATATTTATATATATTAAATATATATATATATATATATATGTATGTATATATATATATATATATATATATATATATATATGTATGTATATATATATATATATATATATATATGTGTATATATCTGATACATTACATAAAGTGAACAAGGAAAATTCTTTAATAATTTAAAAAATTATCAAACAACTTTCCAAGGAAGCTGGTTATACGTATTCCGCAACGCAAAATCTGCATTCACAATCGAACGGTGAATTATAGAAATTGTCAAGTCGCTCCGACTCAAAATCTGCATACAGCTGTTTCGATCTTATTAGATCCCATCAGTGCAGCTTATTTGACTCGGAGTGAATTAACAAATTTCTAATTGTTCCCCAATACAAATCGTGGTCAGCAACACTTTCTGGATAACAATCCAGAACGCCATCCCACCAAATATATTGGGAAACAACAATTCACCGCTTAGACTGAAAATGCAGCAATTCGTCGCTTAAACACGTACCTCCTGATATGAAGATATCTACTCTACAACAGTGGTGTATATGATTCCAAGGCACACTAACAGAGTGATTTAAAACCTTTGGATATACTCACGAGAGTGCGCTCCGAATATTCTAGCAGCGTAATACGCAAAATACAACAATCATATCATGAAAAACATACTTGTCGACCATGGTCAATTTCATACATTACATAAAGTGAACAAGGACAATTCTTTAATAATTTAAAAAGTTATCAAACAACTTTCGAAGGAAGCTGGTTATACGTATATTGTGAATGCAGATTTTGCGTTGCGGAATACGTATAACCAGCTTCCTTGGAAAGTTGTTTGATAATTTTTTAAATTATTAAAGAATTTTCCTTGTTCACTTTATGTAATGTATGAAATTGACCATGGTCGACAAGTATGTTTTTCATGATTTGATTGTTGTATTTTGCGTACTACGCTGTTAGAATATTCGGAGCGCGCTCTCGTGAGTATATAATGGTTCAGAATTCTCCTTGTTTGTTTATATAATAATGTCAAGTTAACATCCAATATTGTCTTATAGTTGCCACTACTATCTATTTAATTAACCTTTGTTTCCATCCATTGCATCAGTTCTCATGACATAGGAAAACATAATTTTTCCACCACACTGTTCTACTCTATTTGATATTTTTCATATCATAACAGAATTCTCCTTTTTCGTTCATGTTCATATAACTTCCAGAATACACCCAATATTGACTTATAGTTTCCACAAACTATAAAAGTGATTACCATTTGTTTAAATCCATTTTATCAGTTCTACTAATTTCTACATTGTGAAAACAAATAATTTTCTCCTCCTCAATGATATATATGTTGTTTTCCATTTCATAACATCATAAACCTCAAGAACCTAAATATTTGAACATTTTGCTAGCTCAGGAAAGTTACGGAAGTCCGGCAGCACTGCATGCGCATTTCGTTTTGTGAGTATGAAGGCGCATACATCCTTCTTTGCTGCTGTACTATCGCGCTGCGATGTAAGACCTTACTCCATCGGTCACTAAAACAAAAAAACGTATGTGAAATGGAAAATTTTATTTACGAAGGAAGAAGTCAACCAAAACCTTCTCGCACTTCTTCTCTTTCTAAATTTTATATTACCTGTACTTTTAAACAAAACTGCTCGTGCTTTAGATATAATACAACACTATTAAACAAAAGCTCGAGCAGTTTTGTTTAATAGTAAGTACAGTATACAATTTAGAAAGAGAAGAAGTGCGAGGAGATCTTGGTTGACTTCTTCCTTTTGAAATGAAAATGTTCCATTAGAACTATTTGAACTTTTTTAAACACGTTTTTTGCTCATAGTGACCGATTAAACTTAATAATTAAACATTGAATGAAATATGCTCGAAACTACTAGTTACTTCATCCAAAATTTAAAAAACGATTCCTAACATACTATTTAAAGTTTCTTGATAAAATTTCAATGTCACAACGCCGTCAATTCCTATTGCGCAATAAACATTAAAATGCCAAGATTCATGAAAATTCTGTTTTCTAAACGTAGGAACATTTTCTTTACTCCAATAATGCGAACTGTGTCGATTAAAGTAACAATTTTTTGTAAATTTAGCTTCGTCTATACAAATAATATTGTCCGAAAAATTAATGGTCTCTTGCGCCCTCGTTGAAATAAATTCACGGAATGCTACTCTTCTCGCAAAGTCAGCTTTTGTTAGATACTTCATTATTGAAATCGCGTATGGGTAAAATTTATGCTTCCGTAATATTCTGTGAATTGTTGATTTTGATAAACCTGTCTCTACCTCAGCTTGTCTTACAGACATTGTTGGATATGCAGCATAATATCGCAAATTGTCTATTTCAATGTTTTCATTGTTAAGTAGAGGCTTATTTCCAAAGACCTTAGTCTTTGGTCATTTCATTCCACTATTGCTTTAACAGATCCAAATTTCTTAAAATTTTCAATAATTTGTTCAACGGCATATTGTGGTGGTTTCATAGGATAGAGATTGGCAAATGAGTCACATGGTCTTGATATTACTTCAGCACATTGTCCATAAACAATAAATAAATCAAATAATCTTCATTTGCATAATTTAAAATGGAGTGACAGCGTCATAATAACAGTTTCTTGTGTTCATTGCCGTCATAGCTATCTCGATGTATAAAAATTCATATGAAATTAAAGTATACAAATTACTCATTTGGCAATTTTTCAAATACTTACTAAAAATTTTAGAGATATACAACCTTATACGAACTTACCCTTATCTTTAATGCTAAATAAGATGAACCCATAAAATGTATGAGATTCCTTTGAAAAAAATTGACTTTTGACAGTTTTCTTAATTTCGCTAATATAACTATTTTGGCCAATATGCCCCCGTCGACCTAGGCATATTGCCAAATTTTCAAAATTCTCCTATGGATAGATTTCCGTATACATATCGATTTGGTTACCGGTGGGACATATATATATATATATATATATATATATATATATATATATATAGATATATATATATATATATATATATATATATATATAAACATATATATATATATATATATATATATATATATATATATATATATATATATATATATATATATATATATATATATATATATATATATATATGTGTGTGTGTGTGTGTGTGTATATGTATATATGAAAACTAACGAATGGATCAAGACGATTGCCTGAATGTTTGTGTGGGACATAAGCAATAGCTCTTTCCGATACTACGTGTTAGGAGATTAGGTTAATTTTGGAAAATTATACTTCTTTGGAGTGTTCTAACGGCAATCAGTACGTTCTTAAATATTCTGATTTCACCTTCAATGTGCATGTGCATTATTCTTTTTGATTTCCTTGATTGATGAATATTATACAAATTGAATTTTCATAATTCATGGTTCATAAAACTAATGAAATATTGCCAATTGAATAATTTGAATACCGTGATTATAGTTGATTGATAAATATTATACAAATTGAATTTTCAAG
>JARQZK010000776.1:217500-245000 GCA_030704885.1 Cynegetis impunctata | reverse complement strand
TACGGTAAGATCATTGACCTTCATCTCATATGTATTTACAGATCACCTAGCTCTGATATTCAACAAATTTTAAAACGACTTTTCAGACTTCTTTAAGAGCAGGATAATTTTGTGTGGTGACTTCAATGTTGACTTCGTTGATGTGTGTGATGTTGAAGGGTCTCTAATATTTAATTTTGAATCTTTTGACTTTTCCATACATGTCACTTCTCCAAATAGGTTAACAAAGTCTTCATCAACCACTATTGCCTACGTTGTTTCCAATTTTCCTTCTGGTTCTATAAAAAGCAATGTCATCAGTGTAGGTCTCTTGGATCATGAAGCAATATTTACGGAATTTACAGCTCCCAGGAGCAGCGCTGGAAAAAGTCGGTATTGGGGTAGGATTTATACAAAGGGTAACTTTCCACAAAATTCCAGACTCTCTGTCTTTCTGCGGACTGGAGTATCATTCCTTCAGGATTTTTCTTGATAAAATTATTTTAGCCTTCAAGTATGCTTTTCCTCTTCGACCTATCAAGCCTAAACGGCAAAAACCTTGGATGTTTATCGGTACAAGGATTGCGGCTAAGAATATGCGTTTATTTCATTACATAAAAAAATTTCCGATAACTAAAGTATTAGACTACATCTCTAAGTAGGTATAGAAGAACTTAACTAAAAGTAATAAAATCTACAAATAACGCATATTACTTTGATCGTCTAGCTAACTTCAAAAACGCTTCCAAGGTAGCATGGTCTATTAAAAATGATTGAAGAAATAATTCTGTATCTCCAATTGAATTTGAAACTTTACTAATCCGAATTCTACGACGCGGCACTCTGAAATGACAAGTGATCTTAGATTGATCAAATCATGGTCTGTTGCAAATTTACTTTACTTCAATGTTGATAAAACCGCCTTGTTTTATAGAGATAACTCCCAGAAATTATTCCTGCAAAACCATGCAATGAAAATAGTCGATTCGGTCAGATTTTTAGGCCTCCTTATCGACAAAAATCTCAAATTTGCACAGCATGCCCATATCTTAGCTAAAAAAATTTCATCGGCCAGTTTCGCCATTGAATCCATCTCAAGTGAATTAGATACGGCATCTACAAGAATTGACTATTTTGCATTGTCTTCTGGAGTTCATGTAATTCTTCACTTGACACCATTCTCAAATTGCAGAAGAGAGGAATTCGTATTTCGTTTGTTTGTTTGTTTGATTTTTAAAAATATTTGTATATGATTTGTATTTAAAATTATTATTATAAAATTTAATAATCATTTTTTTGAGTTTTTGTGTTTGAAATTATTAGAAAGAAATATTTAAATCAAAAAACCAGACCCTGAAGATAGTATGGCAAAAATATAAAATAAAATTAAAATTAAATATCATTGATAGTAGAATTTCATACTAGGTACATCAATATCTAGAGTTTTAATACGTAATTATTTATTGAAAGAATTGTATGAGTTTAGTATTTCAGTTTCGTGCATACTCGGAATATAGTCTACAATCTATACAATCGTACAGGCGAACATCAATTCTTGATAGTTAATTACATAGCAACTATCGAGTAGCTGAATATGTTGAATAGTTTATGTTTATACTGTTGATTTATTACAATTTAAGTAATGTCTGATCGGTTTTTATAGTTCCTCCTTCACTTAGTATTAAGATACTTCCATATCAAATTAACACATTTTGAATTAAAATTTTACCTCAACATTTAGATTTTGCTGAAATTTAGTATACTCATTGTAGATGCTGGAACTAAGAAGAATGCCAAATATCAATATGGCTGTGTAAATATTCAAAATATCGGCCAAAAACCGAAAACGTACTTTCTTGAAATTGCTCTAGGAGCTGCTCTAGTTGAACAAGGGAGCTGAAAGAAGTGTCATTTTGCAGCATCCCCTAAAATCCAAAAAAAAATTATTTTTCCTCGTTTTATTATTGTTAACGAATATTCTTTTAAATTCGGCTATGCAAGCTAGCTATTATAATGAAAAACGAGTATCATGTCATTAATTTCTTTCAACATTGAAACCCATCATCATCCCGGATATTTTAAATTTGCCAGGTGATTAACAGTAGGTTACCTGTTACTTATACCTTTTCATATCTTATGTTGAATATTTTATTTTGTAGTTTATTGTGAGTACTTTGCTTTTATCTATTAATATTAATGTTAAAGGGTATAAAATGCCAATTCTTTTTAAAATATAATTCTTGAAAGGTATTATTATTCGGTAAAAACGGCGTATTAAAGAAAAACAAATGCCAAGTAAACTTTTTCAATAGTGAAGCCATTACCACCCCACATTTATATTTGGCCAGGTTATTGTCAATAGTACTAATTGTTGGTAGAATTAGTTTGAAAATTTTAAATTATGTACTTTTTCGAAAAATATTAAGTCAAAATATGAATTTATATTTTGACAAAAACTTTTTTTTATAACGTATGATATTGGATATCATTGGAAGGAGCATAAAGAATGCTGCAAAATTACACCTCTTCCAGCTTTCTAGCTCAACTACGACAGCTCCTACAGCAAATTCAAAAAAGTACGTTTTCGGTATTTGGATATTTTGAAAGTGCACACAGCCATATTTTGGAAACGTTTTGAATTAAAAATTTGTAATTTGGTATTTTTCCAGCATCCATGAGTATTCCAAATTTCACCGGAATTTAAAATGGTGTTGATTCAACAATGAATGACCATTTATAGCTTAAACTTGTTCATCTTCTTTATACAATTTAATTTTTTCAATCTGGTCTTGCATTATCAAATTTAATAGGATACGTTCAATATCTATGACATAACGTAAGAAAATAAAATTTTCTTGATCATTTCACCCTTTTCAGGGTGAGATATTTTCTGAGATATTTTCAATTTATTACTACTTATTTTCTATGGCAGTGATTTTTATAGATTTTCAATATTCATTACGTTTCGCTTCAGCTAGTATCACAGCTTGATCTTGTTCTCGCAAGGACAAATTATTGATTAACAGCTTCATTGTTACCCCTCATGGGACATACACAAGCACAAAGTGGGACTCGAACCAACAACGGTCATCGATATAAAAATTTTATCAAAGTACGTATATTTATCACGCTACACAGGTTCATATTATATTAAACATGAAAACATATAATCTTTTCTGAATCTCCTATTTCACCCTGTGAATTGTCTGTGAATTTGAATGAAATAATAAATCTCATACTAATTTTTTCAAATCTATTATTGACTCTATTCAGATTGAATGAGTATACTATACTATACTTATACAGGTAACCGAAAATAACCAAATCAAAATATGATAAAATGTAGAACCTAGCTTGAAGCTAACAATACTTTCCGTGCATTGTCACGCAACATCCAAGCCATCGATCCACCCCTGGAGCAAATAAGGAGGAAGGGGTAGGAAATCAATGTATCGAAAACCAAGATGAGTTTTTCCCCACAGACGAGGAATCAGTATAAATTTATGCGTGCTGTAGAATTTCCACTCGTCAACAAAGTACTTCACTATATAGCACTCGGCTCCCATCCCTTCGGTCCCTTTTTTTCGTTCGCTTATAATTTCCACTTCAACTAAGGGCTCATAAAGTCGTCTGAGTGCGACTTCGTATTTTTCATAGCAGGTAGTTTGAAGTAATAAGTTCGTTGACATCAACGGGAGAATATTTTTCATACAAAATTCGCAAGTAGTGGTTTCCTGAAAACGTTTTTTTCGAAGATTTATTACCTATATATTTAAAGAGTTTATGTTCGAAAATCGACTTTTACTAAAATAATAAAAACATGTGGATTCCTGTACGTTGTGACCAGTTCCAAAACATAATCTAGTTTAATTCTAACTTCATAGGAAATCCTTATTCAAATATTCACAAGCTCGCACACGATCGAATTAATAATCCAAATGAAATTGCGCAGTTTAGAAAATATGGAAATGCTATGAACGGTTATGCAAAATTACGAAAATGTCTTTTCAAAATATTTCATTTCAAGACTGAAATTTTGAAAATTTGTGGGAAAAATACGACCTTATTGACGGATCATCATATATATCAAAATTTGGGTAAATACAAAATTTTGGCATCTCCAAACTTTGGAGAAGGGAATTGGAGTTTAGGTACAGGCTGGTCCAATTTCGAAGAGATTTGGGGGTTTAGGATACTTCTAGCATAGATAGCGCTTTTTGATACGGCATGTCGTTTTCAAATTACAGGGGGATTTTCAAAATTTTGCATTTTTGAAAAGTCGCCATATCTTTTTTATCATCAAGGCATTTTGTTTTAGTTTTTTGAAAACCAAAAAACCACTGAAAACCAAAATGTCACATTACATTTAGTTTTTGAGATATAACACAAACTTAATATTTTTCTTATGGAACATGCCATATGTGATTGCTTTGTTAAAATCGAAAATAATTTTTTTAAAATCAAGTGAGACGTGTATTCAATTGAAACAATTAAATTCAGAAAAACCAAAACTATACAAAACAAGATAATTATCTATTCTACAGTCGACTCTTAAATTGGCCACCATTTTGGCGAAGGCATAAACGGCATCTATTTTTAACGTTATTTGCTGAATTTAATAATATAATAGGAGAGCTAAACGGAATATCCCGAGAGGAGTAAGACAATATTACGTGCCAGGCTGGGACGAATCTACCCAAACTCTCTACAACGAATACCAAGAATCTGGCGACGCCGAAACTGGTAAACGGATCTTGGAAGAATTAAACGAAGGCAGAAAGGAGAAATGGAAAGAGTTGACCTCCCAATTGAACTTTACTCATTCGAGCAGGAAATCCTGGACACTACTAAAGAAAATGGGCACAGCAACCTACAATCGCAACCCAGAACCAAAGATAGCACCTTCAGAAATGGCATTACACATTAAAACGCGAGCTGAAGTCCCTTTAGAACACAACACCAAAATACAGACGAAACAAGAGCTAAGCCAAATCGATAACAACCTACATGATGATACCACTCTATCAGACCCCTTCAGCGTACAGGAGATAAACGAAGTCATAAAAATGCTAAAAATTAGAAAGGTAGCAGGACTGGATGGCGTATTCCCAGAATTCATAAAACATCTAGGAAAGCAGGGAAGGACTTGGCTAAAAGAATTTTACACAGATGCACCGGACGAATTCCCCCCCAATTTAAAATGGCACATACGCTAGCAATCCTCAAACCCGGGAAGCCTCAAGAAGACGCGTCCAGCTACCGCCCAATCGCCCTCCTGAGTGTCAGCTTCAAAATACTAGAGCGCCTAATTTTGAATAGGATACGAGACACAATAGACAAAGTAACTCCCACATATCAGGCTGGCTTCAGAAGCAAACGAAGCTGCTGTGGACAGGTATTGGCTCTAACATCCTACATAGAGGCTGGATTCTAAAAGAAACTGAAAACATCGGTAGCTTTTGTTGATCTGACAGCAGCGTATGACACCGTGTGGCTGAAAGGATTACTGCTCAAACTAAAGCGGCATGTGCAAAGTAAGAAATTGACAACACTTATCATAAACATGCTAACTAACCGGTGCTTTAAAGTTAGCATTGTACATAGAACAAGCAAATCATTCACCATGAAAAATGGACGTCCACAGGGATCTGTACTGGCCCTAATGCTATTTAACTTGTACACTAGCGACCTACCTAATACAACCAGTAAGAAGTTTTGCTATGCGGATGACTTAGCAATAGCTACCCAATCCAAAACATTGGAAGAAGGAGAAGCTATCCTTTCTAGAGACTTGAAAACACTAAACCAATATTACAAAAGTGGAGACGCTGTCCGAATCCATCTAAGACAGAGGCATGTGCGTTCCACTTAAACAATCGATTAGCTAACCAACAGCTCAACGTCAGCTTTTGCCAAAGGAGTGTAAGACACAATTTCTATCCTAAATACCTCGGCATTACACTGGACCGCTCACTTACGTATAAAAAACATCTGGAAAATACGAGCCAGAAAGTCAAGACTCGTAACAACATTATTAGGAAACTAGCTGGATCCACATGGGGAGCCGACGCATCGATCCTACGCATCGCTGCTCTGACTCTAGTGTATCCAGTGGCTGAATATTGTGCCCCTGTGTGGCAGCAGAGTGCCCATACCAAGAAGTTAGATGTTCATCTGAACGACTGTATTTTAATCGTCACGGGCACTCTGAAATCTACACCCATTCCCTGGCTGCATACTATCAGTAACATTCCACCACCAGAACAACACCCAAACCACCCACAGAACCTCCCAATCCACGAGACCCTATACAACCTGCCACCAAACCGACTCAAATCCCGGAACCCCCTATGGGCTGAGGCAGAACATAACTCCCAGATCAAAGAAGACTGGTGCCATAAATGGAGCGATGCATCAATTCACAAACATGGCATAGTGGATCCCACATTTGCTCTACCAGGATTTGATCTGAAAAGAAGCACCTGGAGCAGACTCAACAGAATTAGGACAGGTAATGCAAAATGCAATGCCATGTTGTATAGATAGGGACTCCGCGACTCCCCAGCCTGTGACTGCGGAGCCGATGAGCAAACCGTGGAACATATAGCCCGGGAATGCCCTTCGATAAGTTATCTGGGATCATTCAGAGATATTATAGATGCGACACCCCCTGCACTGGACTGGCTGCGCTCCCTGGATGTAGAGGTCTGACTGAAATCCTAATCACATCCGCCGGTATAAATTATGCTCACAAATCCTACTTGCCTTTTTAATTATATACATATATTTTATGCTATGTTGTACTCGTTATATATATATATATATATATATATATATATATATATATATATATATATATATATATCATGATCACTGACATTTATACTTTTAAATTGCTGTTGCTGTAATGCCATACGATAAATAAAATAAACAAATAAATAGAAGTGATGCGCCTGAATGCTTGGCGCTTGGCGAAGAGCATTCTTTAGTTCTAGTGAATTATTACTTCGTTGGCGATATACCATGTCCTTAATCTTTCTCGAAAGAAAAAAAAATCGCAGGGTGTTAGACCGGGTGATCTGGGTGGCCAATAAATAGGTCCTTTATTTCCAATCCAATCGGCACCAAACAGCTCATTTAACAAGCCAATTATTTCACTGGTGTTGTGCGGTGGAGCACCATTCTGGCTAAAAAAGCAATTTATTCTTTCTTCTCATGGCACATTGTCAGTAAAATCTACGAGTTGCTCTTCAAAAATTTGGAAATATTGAGTTTAAATTTCCATCAAATGAAAATGGTCCAATAATCCGACCTCTCTAGAATCCAATCCAAACTTTAAAACTGTATCTGCCCTGATGCACTTGCTCTATGGCTCGATGTTGATTCTCTTCTGCCAAATAATATAAATTATAACCTTGTGAAAATTCCATCACTTGTTATTGTGGCTTCATCGGTTCATATTATGTTAGTGCCAAAATTAGGGTTCTCTTCGCATTTTCTCAAAACCAGCGACAAAATGCTGTTCTCGGAGCAAAGTCCTGCTATCGTAGTTGATGCACTTCACGCAGCCAATAAGGTCTGAATTTATATTTTTTTTAAATTCTGCTGATTCTAGCTACTCCAGTATTTTTCACCATTGCTCTGGTTGAAGTGTTCGGAGAAAGATTTATTTTCTCCAGAACTGTGAATTCCTCTCATTCTCTGTCTGTCATTAATTTTCTATATGTCTTAGGTCTTGGCTTCTTAAATGAACCATGTGTTATTAGGTTTTGCTTAATCTGGCTAAATATTGTACTTGGCGTTTGCCTACTTTCTGGATATGGCTCATGAAACATTTGCAATGATAAAACCGTATTTTCATTCGCCTCTATAAAGCACTTGAGCATATCATACTTTTCGAAATTTTGAAACATTTTTATGGATTTTTCGATTGAAAATGACAAGAATAAGTAATTCTTTGTTATCATGCCAATATTTGAAGGTAGATATAACCACAATGTCAAAGTCGCAGCCAACTATGGTAATTTTTAAAAACGTGAAATAGTGAAAAAACTAATAATCAAAACTTTGCGTGTGATACATCATTTTAAAGGAAATTTGATGTAGATTTCAACAAAGAAATAAAATATGGCATGTTCCATGAAAAAAATATCAAGTTTGTGTTATATCTCAAAAACTAAATGTTATTTGACATTTTGGTTCTCGAAAAAACTTTTAAAAAAATGCCTTGACGTATTGAAAAGCTGTTGTCATTTTTAAACTTGTCTCGAAAATCGAACCAAGGACATATCTGCTCGTTTTTTGCTATCTATGCTAGAAGTACCCTAAATTCCCAAATCGCTTCGAAATTGGACCACCCTGTGCATCAGCGGAATTCTCAAACCCATTGGAAAATAATTATGAACAGCATATCCAAGGTTTTGCCATCTGAGGATTTTTGAGTGTGTATGAATCTGAATAAACAGGATTTTTGCATCCCAAACCCCTTTCACATTGAGTAAGAGAGTTGGAAATTTGTACATGGATGAAATTCACATATAAAAGCGACCCTTATCTTATAATCCGTATTTATGAAAAATATTACATACAATTTATTACCATATATACCATATTACTATATATTTATTATCTTTAGTAAGGTTAAAACTATTTTGAAAATATAGTTATATTATTTACTTATATAAAACAGCAGAAGTTAAAACCGTCCAGGGTTCATAGACATACTGCTGTTGGTAACTATGTTGAATATTCTATTCACTTCCTCTCCGCTCAGACGGTAAGGGCCAATATGTATGGATACCGTTTGGCGTGTTCCGTATATTGGCAACTGGACTTGTTGATATTGCTGCTGATATGTATTGCCGGTTACTGAAATCAATTGTAAGTTAATTTTAAAATTTATCATGCGTTCAATCCTCTATCCATAGCTAATTATAAACGCGTGAGCAGCAGAACACCGTCAGTAAGATCGTATTTTTCCCTCATTTTTGTTTTTTTTATACAAATTTTTAAACCCTATGTCAATTTGGAGAGGCTGCAGAGTTGAATTAAGCTTGAATATCTGCAAAAACACATGAAATTTCTATATCACATTTGAAACATACGAATCCTACCTAAAATCAACCGAATTCACGTACACATTTTCAGCTTTCTAACTGTATTTGGAGGGGCTGTAGATGATCAAAAATCCTCAAAAACGCTTGAAATGTCAAAATAATATAAATGATTTGTGTCAGTATGTATTGAATTGTAAAATTTCTTTGTTTGCTGATGATACTATATTGTTCATTAGTGGTAGGGATATACATAGTATGTGCGAATTAGCCAATAAGGATTTTAAAAAAATGTATGAATGGCTTGGTGACAATGACCTTTCTGTTAATATTATGAAGTCTAAATATATGATAATAGGATCACCTAATAAAATTCGTGAGGTTCAAACTATGAAACACAAAATTAAGCTTAACAATGATTACTTGGAAAGGGTGCATCAGATTAAGTACCTAGGTATCGTTTTGAATCAAAATTTGAAATTAAATCGTCATGCTGAGTACATAGCAAATAAGATGTCGATGAAAATATATTATATTTACAGATTTCGGAATAGACTTGATTTTTGCACTAGATTGTTGTTGCTCAGGGTCTTGGTGTTGCCGCATTTGGATTTCTGTGCGTCCCTGCTTTTTTCTTTGGCTGAGGGTTCATTTGACATGTTAAAAATTTTTAAATACTTAGAGGAATGAGAACTGTGATTCAGTGTTCAAGGGAAACACCCATCCGAAGCATGCTTAAATTTTTGGGTCTTATGGATGTCAAACAGCGTGTTGCTTTCAAGACTATTGATTTTATTTATAAGATTAAGCATAGGATGGTATCGCCATACTTGAGTGAAAGTTTCAGGTATGTCTTTGATGTTCATGATTATGGGACTCGAGGTCGGTGTAATATATATGTTGATACGTTTAATACCTCACAGATGAATAATTCCACTCTAAGCAGGGGAATCAGGCTCTATAATGGTCTGCCTGAGTCCATAAAATATTGTAATAGATATAAAATTTTCAGAAATAAATTGTATAAATATATTTTAGAATTATGAAAATGGATTGTGGAAATCTTCTTTGTAAGTTGTTGTAATAGCTTTTAGCTAAATAAATGATATTATTATTATTATTATTATTATAATAAAATTGGTGGCGTTAAAAGTAATCGCTTGAATGGGCAATAACCTCACATCAACATCGTGAGGATTTTCAACCATATAACTCAATCTGGATGACCTGTACAGGTGTGTCGAACCTCAAATCATGAGAAACCAAAAAATCTCTACATAAAAATGGCGGTGGTTAGTAAAAAGATTATATATTGCCAAAAGGCACATCAACAGCGTCAACTCAATCCACATACAAATTTTCAACCTTTCTACTCAATTTGCGGGTGCACACTTACTCTAATTAGCTCCATGCATCCTCAAAGAAGCCGTAGGAAGCTCATGTTTGGATATGAAGATTCCAAAATTTTAACTGAATTTAGGTACCCAAAATTTGATAGTTTGGTTTTGCATTAACAAATTGTTCAGATACTAAATTTCAGCTCATTTGTTCTGACTGGAAATTTCAAAATATACCGGAAATATATATAAACCTACCATGTATCCCAAAAAGAAGACACCGACATTGCTATCTCCGATAATATTGAGGATAGAAAAAGGTTAAATAGAAAATATTTCATATAATACCTGGCTGATTTCATATCTCCTTTCAGATTTGATATATCTTCTTTCATTTTCGAGATGAAAACGAAAAACAAAAAATCTATGATATTGCATAAATCAAATATCGTTGATTTGTGTTGGCGAAAACTTGGACATTTTTAGAGTAGTTTTCGATTAGCGTTCGATTTATGACAATGTGGACCCATTAGCTTCTTTCGTTTTCAAGATTTCAATAGCAACACTTGTTTTTCATATTGCGGCCATCTTCGATTTTCACAAATTCTGGAAGACCTTGAGATGGGCTTTCCAATATGTCACTTCATTGAAATGTTATCCGTTTCGATCGAAAATTTGTGCTCCTGTGCATTTATTATTTCAAATTTATTATTCCATTTACAGAATGAAGGAACAAACTATTATTTTTAGCTGGGAAAGCCTTTCGAATTCATAAATAGAGGGTTTGAATAAATCGTTCTGATAATTTTCGAGAAATTTATATGTTAAAATTCATGATTTATGTAATATTGAATTTCCAGATAGAATGGCTTAGTATCTCCAACCTATAACGGAGATATTTTATTGAAGGTATTCCATAATTTTGCTTTCAGAAACAAAGTCTTAACCATAATGAATAATGACTTTAAAAAAAATCCTTTCTGGAGTTTGAGAGTGAAGTTGTGGAAAAGCTTGAAGTCATTAAAGACTTTATTATTTGTCATTACCTACCATGATTCCTCTTTTCATAGTCAAAATTGTTTTTTTTTCGAATAACTTGAGTGAAACGAAAAATTTCTCTAGAAATTGACATTAGAAAGCCCATCAAAGAGCTTCCAGAATTTTTGAAAGTCAAAGAAGGCCGACATATGGACAACAAATGTTGTTATTGAAATCTGAAAAGAGGAAGACGGTAGAGTCAAAAATCTCATTTATGGAAGAAATATAATAATATAATATCGTCAACTTTTTGTTTAAAGATAAATCAAATGGAAAAGGAGATATCATATCAGCCAGACATTGTTTAAAACATTTCCCATTTAACCTTTTTTCTATATCCTATATTAAACGAGATAGCAATGTTAGTGCCTTCATTTTGGGACACATAGTATGTATATATATATATATATATATATATATATATATATATATATATATATATATATATATATATATATATATATATATATATATATATATATATATATATATATATATATATATATATATATATATATATATATATTTATATAAGTATATGACAAATATCCCGACAATCGTGATTCAGGAGGTCTAAAACGGATATAAAAACTAGTACCGCACTTCAGTAGCGGACTATTGGAAGAAGTTTTTGAATTGCTACAAATTCCTTCGAGAAGTTTCATTACCACCGTCTGTCGAAATTCATATACACAATAATGAATAGAAATGATAAAATACCTACTTAACGGTAGGTAGTGTATGTAGTTCTGACAAGTTAATTGATTTCATTGAGTTTGAATTACATCATATTACGAATTTATATATTTTTCAAGAACCAAGAGTCGTGAAAGGATCGTAACTTTCTGGGTGGAACTTAAAGAAACGTCATCTCCGTCTGGAATAATTTTACAGTAAGTTCCACTGCCAGTCGACGGTGTAGTCTTCAAACTATAGTTGAGATGGTGCTATTCTTCGAAAATATCACAGGATTAGTTATTTTCAGTAAGTTCTCAGTCAAATTTTCCCATAAAATACATACTATTGCAGTGTATCCAAGGAAAGCAGTGTGGCGCGGGAGTAGTTTTTTTATCCTTTTCAGACCTTGACCACGATTATCGAACAAATTTTAATTTCTGAGAAATAAATATATATATATATATATATATATATATATATATATATATATATATATATATATATATATATATATATATATATATACCTATATATGGAGATGCCAATGTGTACCGAGAAAAAAAGAGAAATATATATTATATATATATATATATATTTTTTTCTCTTTTTTCTGGATACATCTTGGCATCTCCAGCGGCTACCATCGAGTAAAATGAGCTGAAATTTGATACCTGCTGTTGTTTTCGTTGCAAAACGAGACTATTAAAATTTGGTTGAACAACCACCGCCATTTTCCAGTGAATATTTCTTGTTTTTTCATGGTTTTTCAAAATTTACCAAACAGCTTCTGCAGAGTTAGAGGGTTCAAACGTGGTATACAGATTGAGTTAATATTGAGGAAGTGCAATTCGATAGTTTCAACCATTTTTCTCAGTCTAGCTGCACCGCGTGGGGACTATTCCGTTCAAATCGCATCACGACCTGCTTCGCTATCAGTACACGATGCACTTCGCGTTGTTTTTTTTTTTACAATAGAGGATTGAAATTTGGTACGTGGATTGAGTTGATGTTGAGGTTCGTTCCTTCGTTGGTTCCAACTTTTTTCTCCAACCACGATGCACATCGCAAATTTTTTTGTAATAAAATAAATATTTTTTTTCCTACTTTTCTATTCGGTATGCTATTTAAGCGTGCGTTTTCAAAATATAACTCAATCTGTTAGAATTGGATCTCGACGAGATGCATTTAGCGCGAAAAATACGACCTCAGTGATGAAGCTCTGCTGCTCATTACGCTTTTTTTTCGATATCTAAAGAGATATAGTTTCAAGTTCTTACTGAATGTTCCATAAAGTACTGGTGTAGTTTGGTTGGTGGCCTGTACAACCATAATGCATCCACCAGGCACTGAAAACAAATAATACCTACATATTGTTTTATATAATTGAAGAAGGAACTCCCAGGAAATGTTCTACCTACTAGAAATTGAATTCAGTCATACTAATTGCATCTGAAAGAGTTCGGTTTCTTTCTCATTTCGTCACATACTTCAACGAAAACTTTAAAAATGAGTTATAATATTTATAACAAAATTTGTTTTTCTTAGCATGAAGAGAAGATCCTATTTGCGAAATTCAATTTAACCCAAATATTACGTAGAGAAAATTATGTTATCACTTTGTTAAAAAGAAATGAATAAAACTCTCTCTTCCAATTATGTGATTACTATCTCAAAATAAAAAAAGAAAAGTGAGTACATTAAAAAATTTGAAGTTTCAAATATCAATAAAACTCACCTCTGAAAAATGGTACGCTGCCACTTGGCTGTATGTAACGCCAATTCATTAGACTTGTGTGGTTCTCGTTATTCATATGAATTCGCTGGCTGTTACCATAATTGATTTGATTTCGCGGTATACCACTATTGCTGCATTCGATTGAATGTTCGCTGTTGCGTGCTGGTTGTGTTTGATTGGTAGTAGCAGTTTGCTGCGGAAATGTAACAGTGACTTTCTGTGTAGATGCCTCTAAGGCGGATTGTATATTATTTGCTATGTGGTTAACGTCTTTTTCTATTTTCTTCATTGTGCTATTTAGGGTGTTGTTATGTTTTTTATCAATATCTGAAAATCAAACAAATAAAGGAATAGGTAAATATATGAATAAATGAATATATATATATATATATATATATATATATATATATATATATATATATATATATATATATATTATATATATATTATATATATATATATATATATATATATATATATATATTATATATATATATATATATATATATATATATATTATATATATATATATATATATATATATATATATTATATATATATATATATATATATATATATATATATATATATATATATATCAGTGGCGGCTCGTGAGGTTTTGGTTTGAGGAGGCTACAAGAGGTGTTAAAAAATACACCATAGGCGAAAATTTTTAGGATTTCAAGGTCAACCGCGTTATAATTTAGAATCAAAGTAAAACAAGCACCCTAAGCTATTAATTTGTTTGGAAAAAAATTGTTTTCACTTTCGAGTGTATACCTTGAGACCTTAAACTCCTATTTATAATATTCACAAAAACTCTTCTCAGCCAATTAATCAATTCATCATATTTTTTTTTCTATCACAAAATAGGTACCTACCTACCTACTTAACGAATTTGTTACTTATTCGAGGAATTAATCAATTGTTGCCCAGCAAGAACCAACGGGGAGGTGAGAGTTTTTTCTTGCCAAAAATAAAATAGGACCCTCCCAAAAATAGATTAAAATAAAATTCTTGTCATAAAAGAAAAACAAAATAAAAATAAAATAAAATAATAAAATATACATTTATACCTAAAAAAAATTTTAATAAATTCTTTGGCATAGACATCTATTTTTTATAATTCCTGCATTTGACGTGTTTTATACCAGTTTTGGTCCTTTTAATGAATAAATTGATTGATTGATTGATAGATGCCAATGCCAAGGCAGAAGCCTTAAATAAAAAATAATGTTTGCATAAAATCAAACAAAAAATTAATTCTTTTAAGATTTTTACAAGGAACAACGAAGTATTTGGTATAATACTAAGTAATATAAAGTATCTAGTACCACAAACAAAACCTGTGAAAAATAAAATGTGCAAAATATGTGTGGGACAGCAAATAAAAAGTTATATATTTTTGAAGATTAGCGGGATTCTGCGATCTTTAACGTTAGCAAAATGATCTATAATATCCTCATAAAATTTTTTGTCTTTCGCCATAAGTTTTACCAATTCCTTTTCAATAGACAACAAACTAATATTTTTCAAACGATCCTGGCTCATTGAATTTCGTAAATAAGTTTTAATTCTCTTAAGAGTGGAAAACGAGCGCTCTACGGAAGCCGATGTCACCGGGATAGAAACAATTAGACATAAGAGTTTATAAACTTGGGGTAAATCTTGATTCAAATCATTATCAAAAAGGTATTTAATAGTCATGACATGATTTTCATTTTGCCCCAAAATTTCATTGTCATTATAAACAACACACAGTTCACTCTTTAGGGCCACCTTATCAAAAAAAGTGTATTTTTGACATAAATTTTCCAAAAGGTTATCTGGAAAATTAGCCGAAAATCCGGTAAACAAATTTTTATTGAGTAATTCGAAGAAATGCAGTTCTTTCAAATCAGAGAACCTTATTTCTATTTGACCTCTAATAGTATCCAAAATTTCATAAAATATTTGCTTATAGTGAAGCTCCATATCTGCGAAACTGAATTTCTTTCGTTTTGGGCTAAATTGAGTCGTATCATCAGTCGTTTGAAATACAGAAAATAGTTTTTTGAAATAAACTTCTGCACGAAATTCTGAAATTTTCTCCAAAAGAAACTTGAGCCGATTTCGTGAGTAAATCACATCTGAAAACTTGTGCTGTAAGATTTGAAAAACTATTTCTGTTTGTTCAAAAATTAATCTAAAGATGTTTAAAAAATATATAAATTCCTTATCTTGTAAGTAAGATATTAATCCGCGTTCGGTATTTAAAGTTACTTTATCGGTGAAAAATTCCTCACTTTCAACTATAGAATTAAGAGCCTCTAAAATTTTATCCTTATTATTGTGTATAGCAAAGATAGCTCTTGAAGTAAAATTCCACCTAGTTGGTGCGTTACTTGGAATTCTGTTACCTACTTTTGCATCTAGAAATTTTGTGCGCGTTGTTGATTTTGAAAAAAATGTTGAAAATGCAGATAAATTTGAAAAAAAAATTCTAACTTGCCTAATAGAACTACAAGCGTTACTTAAAACCAAATTCAGGTTATGTGCATAACAATGTGTAAAAATAGCTTGAGGAGCAACAGATTTAATTTTTGTTTGTAGACCGTTTAAATGGCCAGCCATAACCGCTGCGCCGTCATAGGTTTGTGCTATAAGTTTAGATTGAAAATTAAACTTCGAAAATTTCTCATTTAAAAAATCGAATAAATCGTTGGCAGACCTTCCAGAACTGACATCATGAAAACCTAAAAATATCTCAAATAATGTTCCATCTTTTACGAACCTGCATATTATCACTGTTCTTATCAAAACTTTATCCTCATAACTTAGAGCACTAAAGTTATGGGATAACAAATATTCCACTAAGTCACCATTGAAATTTTTGAAATTAACTTCAGATTCAGTAATGTTTACACAATACGCGAACTCTTTCTGGCGGCCATTAGCATTAGCGAATTACGACCATTGACCTAGCCTAACCTTTATAACGTCTATGATTACGACACATTACGATTTCCAACGAAATTGACTCGATGGTACGCGTTGTCTATAGTTGTGATTGGTCGAAACTGGGCTCCTTCCGTGTTGCCATTTACATGTGTTTTGCTTTAATATTGCAATCAAGTATTCTCTTTTTGAGTGGTGTGAGTTTGCTTTTGTGTGGGAGGCATAATGAACGTTGAGAATATACCTTTCCATGCCTCCGCAGCATTGCCACAAATCTTGAAATGAATGAAATGCAGTAAATGTAAATACCTTCTATCTTAATTAATAAATTATATTATATAATGTAGGTTGAAAGGAAGGTAGGTGCATAAAATAATATGATTTTGATTAATATGAATATGCTGAATGCTGACTATTCAATATAATATATATATATTAGTGATACACGGAATATTTTTGAGGAGGCTTAGCCTCCTTAGCCTCCTTTGACTAGCCGCCACTGATATATATATATATATATATATATATATATATATATATATATATATATATATATATATATATATATATATATATATATATATATATATATATATATATATATATATATATATATATATATATATATATATATATATATATATATATATATATATATATATATATTATATATAAATATATATATACCTATATATATATTATATATAAATATATATATATATATATATATATATATGTTTATATATATATATATATATATTATAATATTTTTAATATATATATATATATATATATATATATATATATATATATATATATATATATATATATATATATATATATATATATATATATATATATATATATATATATATAAAATATATATATATATATATAAAGATAATAATACGCTGAGAAATTCATTTGAAAAACTGATGATCAATCAAATCAACCCTCCGACGGAGCTAGTTTCATGAAAATCGACGAATGCCCATATATCCTTTAATGGAGAATGTTTGAAATTTCGACATTGGTGCCACACACGATGGAAACACTAGACAGTCCGTTTCGCTCTCCACAAGCTCATCAGTTGCGTTCTGTACATTACAGAGTGGACAACGATATATATAAATATATATATATATATATATATATATATATATATATATATATATATATATATATAAATATATATATATATATATATATATATATATATATATATATATATATATATATATATATATATATATATATATATATATATATATATTGTAGTAATGGAATATGCATGTAAAATCGAGTTCATTGGACAGGAAGTATTGCGACAGTGATTGCCGGAATTCACAGGTCATTGCAATAGTTCGTAGTCCAATAAACCTCTGATTGTTATTGTTCCATATATTCATCTATTCTATATTATATACATCAAAGTGCTGACTCTGCTGAGACGAACTTGAGTTCGACATTGTCATGGATCTGATAGTGAGTCCTAAGAGAGTCCTTAAAGAGTCATGAATATGAACCTCTAAATTAAGAAGGTTTAAGAGTAAGACTTTTGTTTTATTGGAAGGACCTACGACCATCCTCACAATGTAAAGGTGTTCGGCACATGAACCATCAAATTTTGTTGGTATATTGTTATGGTGATTTGCTACCTTTCCTCTCTTATGCCCTTGGTGCTAAGGCTCACGGTTAAGGAGATATAATTTTTTCAATATTTTTTATCAATTCACACACAATCTCGTCTTCAAACCCTCGTAACTTTTTTGATGCGTGTCAAAAAACCATTTTTTCAAAAATATTCTGTATGCTTGTTCAAATAGATAATTATTTTTATTCCAATTGACAGTGCCCTAGGGACTAACAAAGATTTTAATTTCACACAAAATAAGTGATTTTGTGGAAATAAATCAAATTCACAATTCACTTTCTAACGGTATACTAAGTACACATAGACAAAAAAAATTACGGATATTTCTTCCAGAAGAACGGAAACCGTTTGGACTTGGTGAGAAAAGCAATTTTATTTTTATTGATGAACAGTTTTAAAAGGTTGTTGGTCGGGATGATTATTAAAAGAAAACCAATTCAAAGATTTGCCGACGTTTCGTTTATGCTTATAAACTTCTTCAGGGCTCTGAAATGAAGAAGTTTATAAGCATAAACGAAACGTCGGCAAATCTTTGAATTGGTTTTCTTTTAATAATCATCCCGACCAACAACCTTTTAAAACTGTTCATCTATATATTGGTCGTTATCTCCACATCTGTTTATTTTTATTGTCGTTCATTTGAACAAAAGTTGAACTAAGTACTAACAATAATACGTAACTGTTCTCTAATTACAAATTATGTACGAACTGTTCTCCCTTGTTCCTAATGGACGCCGATACATCTTTCTTACTTCAACCGTTACGGTTGTTAGTTATTTGTTGAAGCAGAAATAATTTTCTTTTTTGTTCGATCGAAATGAGATTTTACGATCGTTTATTTAAACAAAAATTAAACAACTGACAATAATTTAATACATTTATTGCTCTCTGGTTACACATTTCGTTCGAAAAAAAATATATATTTCTGCAACAAATAACTAGCTACCGTAACAGTTGAAGTAAGAAAGAAGTGTCGGGCGTCCATTAGTATCAGGGGAGAAAAGTTCGAACAAAATTTGTAACCAGGTATCAAATTATTGTTAGTAGTTCAACCTTTGTTCAAATGAACGATCATAAAAATAAAATAGTCCGAAAAATTCCCATCCTTCTGCATACCGTTAGAAAGTTCATTAAGTAGCGAAGTTTTTCAAACAAAACGAAGTTCTCAATTGTTGTTACTTTTTTCATCATTGAGTTTCGAATTTGATTCATTTTCACAAAAGCACTAATTTTGGAATAAAAAACTTCGTATGTCCCTCAGGTACTGTCTATTGGAATGAAAACTATTGACTATTTGAATGAACAAACATACATTGTTTTTAGAAAATTGGTTTTTGACAGGCATTAATAAAAACTTACGGGGTTTTAAGGGATTTTAAAGGAGTCTTAGGACTCCTAGACAATATCCCAAATAATTTTGATGGTTGATGTGCCGAACAACCTGTGTATATATATATAAGAGATTATATATATATATATATATATATATATATATATATATATATATATAAATATATATATATATATATATATATATATAATCTCTTGATAATTATTAGCAATAACAGGCTTGTTGAATCTTAAAAAACTCGATTTTATCAAAAAGTTGACGTTTCGCCAGCTTTATCAAAACTTTTTGATAAAGCTACGAATGTCGTGGCGAAACGTCAACTTTTTAATAAAATCGAGTTTTTTAAGATTCAACAAGCCTGTTATTGCTAATAATTATCAAGAGATTAGAAATAGTACACAGGCAACAACAATTCGAATAAATATATATATATATATATATATATATATATATATATATATATATATATATATATATATATATATATATATATATATATGAATTGATAATGCCGATACTTGAAAATGGATAAATATATTGAAACAATAATTTAACAATTCACCCGTATATTGAAAAATTAAAAAAGTATCATACCTTTTGGTGATTCTGCACCTTCTTCAGATGCAAAGTGCAAAATGATAACTTTTTTCAATCACAATCAAAAACAACACAGATTTAACAAATAATGTAGAAAGGGTAAATATATTGATTTATACAAATAACAAGTTAGGAAGGGAATTTTATATTCCCATATTTTCCCCATTTAATATTCCGAAGTCGGAATTGAATATGTGATTTTTATGGATGAAATAGCATAATATGGATCAGACTTTTGATTAACTAAGCTCCGCTTATGTGCTGAAATTCGGCTTGCAAGCTTCTAAAAGTTCGACCTCTATAAAATGTAGCACAACTACCACATTCAATTATATGCACTTCTGATTTATTTATTTTTGTTGTAAGACTGAAAAATTGAGAATGTCACGAATTTACTAAAGAAACGTTAACTGATTAATAAAGTCGGGTTTCATACTGATATAAAAATGATATATACATATAATATATATATATATATATATATATATATATATATATATATATATATATATATATATATATATATATATATATATATATATATATATATATATATATATATATATATATATATATATATATATATATATATATATATATATGTATATATATATATATATATATATATATATATATATATATATATATGTAAATAAGTTCATTGATGCATTAGTAAAAT
Source organism: Cynegetis impunctata (assembly GCA_030704885.1). Lineage (NCBI taxonomy): Eukaryota > Metazoa > Arthropoda > Insecta > Coleoptera > Coccinellidae > Cynegetis > Cynegetis impunctata. The sequence goes on along the minus strand of JARQZK010000776.1, from coordinate 223,962 downwards.
ATAAATACTATAAACATACTTGGAAGCATGAATATCAGATGGCTACATTTCTTCAGTATATTGTTACTTAATGTTAAGAAGGAAGAAAATGTGAAATATTAAAAGTTGTTTTTTATTCAGTTGAATTTTTTTTAAATTTTATTTTTATCATTTTGAATGAAAATTTCATTAGATTTCCCACTTTAAGGAATATTTAGTGTTGGTTTGGTGCTCTACTACGAAAAGGTTTACTGTATTCTTATATTGATATAGACAATAGTAATTGAAAATATCCTTGAATTCTTTCATAGCATGTTGGGTATTTTGAAAAACTTAATTTCATAGTTTCCACAAGATCATTATTATATTATTCAGCGTTAAATTTGATTAACAGTACTTACTATTGTGTGTAGAAAAAAACGTATCATCTACCTCTACTGAAATAGATTCAGTTTCACCAACATCAGACTCCTCTTCCGACTCGGTAGTATCTGATCCAAAAAGTAGATGGAAGTCACACAAGCTATGTGGCGAGCATGTCACATCTATTCGAGAATAAATAGTGCTGTTCAATTTCGACACGGTTCCAGTGCTGGTTTCTGCTGAACAGTCCTTGGGCATTGTTGGTCTTCTGTCCGATAGATTGAAAAATGAGAGAGGTGGATTCACAGGAGTTGGCGAAGTAGCGCTGTCTGCCTCTCGCTTCTCCAAACCCATCCATTCTGATTTTTTCATTTGAGCGAATTGAGGAAATGGATCGCTCAAACCATCTATAAGTAACAGTCTTGATATTGCCAATGGACTTCCTTTATATCTAAGCTCCTTCGTTTTTCTTCCAATTACTACCTGTTTTGATTTACACCGAAAAGTGAATTTTTTTGTGGATAAAAATTTAGCTACGTATTCACGCTTTCTTCTGCTGCTCACTTTGACAACCTTGAACCTTTCGCCATATTTCACGTGTCTCTCCTGAATTACCACAACAGAAGGTACTCTTGTTCTCATTTTTATTGTGCTTTATCGTACAGACAGATTGAAGTGATTGTCTTTGCTCGCATTGGGGTTATTTATAATTTCTTTATTGGAGGGGTTTTAAATAATGACAACGGCAAAATCACCTCTCCGTGGGTGTTGTAGGTATTTTGATAAACTTTGATTGTATTACTCACTGTATTCCATTCATTGATATCAATGTTTTGGTAGTAAAATATGCTTATTCAAATTTGCCAATTTCAATGACAATTGCTTATAAATTATTTTACAATACGAAATGAAATTATTTATAACCTGTCGTTATTACAATTGAATGTTTTCAGAAAATAACCTGTGATGTTTACTAAACAAGACTTATCGGGAATCGCAGAGCTTCTAACGTATTTAGTTGTTCAGTTGAATTGTTCATGAAAGAATGTGTTTATGAAAGAGTAAATAAAAGATAAAATTCCCCTTAACAGTTGGGCGAATAATTTTTATATTTGTTATGAAGATACCTACTTGACTTGTATTAATACTCATTTTCATGTTTTCCTAGAAAATACTAGACTATCGCACTCATCGGTGCGGTATATATATATATATATATATATATATATATATATATATATATATATATATATATATATATATATATATATATATATATATAATCTCTTGATAATTATTAGCAATAACAGGCTGGTTGAATCTTAAAAAACTCGATTTTATTAAAAAGTTGACGTTTCACTACGACATTCGAAAAAGTTGAAATTTCTTTGACATTTATTGATTTGAAAAAATTTAAAAAGAAAAGGCGACCTTGTCTTGTCTTGTTAAAATTTTTTTTCGGATGTGGTTGTACTTTGTTATTTATTATGTGCTATTCAGTCTAATATTAACATTCAAAATTGTTATCATTAGAAGGTAAGGGAAACTACAGAAACCTTTACCCACGTAATGTTCGAAAAAAATAATAATAGGTTACTATTTATCTAACAACAAAGAAATTAGTCGCGGGAAAATATTAAAAAAGTAGAGCAGAATTATCGGTATAGAACGCTTATATGGAAGCAGCCGTTGACACGTGTTTCGGACTCTTTGGTCCTCATCAGAACGGCGTAGCCAAGTATAGGATTGAAAATTTGGAGATGAAAATAGTATAATAAACAAAATTATTAAATATTTTCCCGCGACTAATTTCTTTGTTGTTAGATAAATAGTAACCTATTATTATTTTTTTCGAACATTACGTGGGTAAAGGTTTCTGTAGTTTCCCTTACCTTCTAATGATAACAATTTTGAATGTTAATATTAGACTGAATAGCACATAATAAATAACAAAGAACAACCACATCCGAAAAAAAATTTTAACAAGACAAGACAAGGTCGCCTTTTCTTTTCAAATTTTTTCAAATCAATAAATGTCAAAGAAATTTCAACTTTTTCGAATGTCGTAGTGAAACGTCAACTTTTTAATAAAATCGAGTTTTTCAAGATTCAACCAGCCTGTTATTGCTAATAATTATCAAGAGATTAAAAATAGATCACAGGCAACAAGAATTCAAATAAATATATATATATATATATATATATATATATATATATATATATATATATATATATATATATATATATATATATATATATATATATATATATATATATATATAATTGCACTGGAGGAAGGTAGCTCCAGAGTTGCAAGTAAAGAAAAGATAATTGATCTGGTCACCAAATTCTACAGTGAATTATATAAGGCCCCACAAAATATGGTGGAAGAAGTAACGACACAACAAGAAGATCAAGTCCCAGAAGTTCTCATGGAAGAAGTGGAGATGGCGCTGAAAGACCTGAAAAACGGCAAGGCAGCAGGAAACGATGGTGTAGTTGCAGAAATGCTGAAATATGCGGGTAGGAAAACCTGGAAGATTTTAGCAGGTATCTACACCAACTGCCTAAGAACACGGAAAATATCGCAGCAGTGGAACAGCGCAAACATTATACTGATTCACAAGAAGGGCAGTAAGGAAGATATAAGGAACTACAGACCAATAAGCCTACTGCCGGTTATCTATGAAACCTTCACAAAGATCATCACTAATAGAACACAGAAAATATTAGATGATGAACAACCACGGGAACAAGCTGGCTTTAGAAGTGGCTTCAGTACAATTGACCACATCCACACGCTTAGGGAAGTAATCAGTAGAACAAAAGAATACGAGCTACCATTAGCACTAGTCTTCATAGACTTCGAGAAGGCATTCGACTCGATATACCCCAAAGCAGTAATTGAAGCCCTCACCCATCAAGGTGTCGACAGTCAGTATATAGAAACTCTAGCCAACATATACAAAGAGGCTAGAGCTAGAGTAAGTATATACGACGAAACCCCAGAATTCCCTACAAGCAAAGGAGTCCGACAGGGAGATCCAATATCTCCGAAGCTCTTCACGGGCACCTTGGAGAACATCTTCCAAAAATTGGACTGAAACGGAAGAGGTATGAAGATAGATGGAGAATATCTGAACCATCTAAGATTCGCTGACGACATTGTCCTAATCGCGAACAGCCCTGAAGAACTACAACAACAAATCAACAAGCTTAACATAGTGAGCAATGAAGTAGGCCTATAGATGAACTTGAACAAAACGAAAGTCATGTACCGGGTGTCTGATTAAGAGAGGCACGCGGCTGTATCTCACAAACTACTCGTCGTAGAGACTTACGGTAAAAAATTTTATAACCAAAGTGGCCAACAGAAAATCCTGGAAATTATTTTTAGGTTTCTAAGATGGACGCCAGGGGGCGTAACCGCCATATGAATCTTTTAAAGTGATTTTTTTCTGAAATTCATCTAGTGAATATACCAAAAAAATTATTTTTGTTTAAAGCTGAGCTTTATTCGAGTTCTTTTCATTTGACACTTTTTGACGTATCTATTGAAATGAAGTGGTGGGGGTTGATTCAATGTTTTTTTGAATAAACAGCTGTAACTCCTGAACGACTGAACGGATTTCAACAATGTTAATCTCGTTGGGAAAAGCATTTATTGCTTCATCGAAAACATTTTATCTGTGATCTGTCAAATTTTTAGTTATGCCGGTAGAGAGCGTTTTTTGATATAATAAGAGAAAAGTGCTAATTTCTCTAAAAAATTGAATGCAATAACATAACTTTTTTTCCATGAAAATGTATTATGATGATGCCAAAATAGGCTAGTGAAAACCGTATCTCAATATCTTATTCCTAGCCTAAAATATCGAAGAAAGAAAATTTAGTTATCATATGATTCGAAAAGACGCCATCACACCGGTTTTTATTTTCATTTATCTATATTTTTCCAAGAATCAATGATGAAATTTCATCATTCAATGATTATCATATAGGTACTAGTATTCTTAGTTCAACAAAATTTTATAAAATCGTTTAGGGGCATAATAATCAATAAATATAATTTGTGAAAGTGCAGGAAGGTAGTCAGAATAAGAAGAGAAGGCCATGAAGTAAAAATAAATGCCTAAAATCAACTTGTCAACAAATATTAAAAATGAACTTATAATGGCAGTGTAATGAGTGTTTGTGGCACACATAAGTAAGGACTGAAAACTATTGAAATGCATTTACGAACAATGAAGATGTTGATATGTTTGCGGTATATTTTGAAAGTTTTCAAAATACGGTAATGGCACAAAGATTATATAGAACTCGATTTCCAAATTGGCGTTCACACCATGCGAGAATTGGTTTTGTTGGGCATATTTGAAGAAGATAGAGAATTTTCATCTGAAATTTCTAGGGTCAAAGCTGCCAGTATTACACAAATTTCGGACTAAACGCGGAAAAATTCTCGCAAGGCGTAGACGCCGAATATAGAGCACTGTATATTCTTTGTGCCAATGCCACATTTTGAAGAATTTCAAAATATACCGTCAGTGATACCAACAGCTTCATAGCTTGTAAAATGTATTACAATCTTTTTCAATCCTTACTTCCGTGTGCCACAAAAACTTATTAAACTGCCACTATATGTATAATTTTAGTATTTGTTGACAAGTTGATTTTAGGCATATGATTTTCCTCCATGGCTTGCTCTTCATATACTGACTACATTGCACTTGCATATTATTACATTGGTTATTATGCTCCCACTCGATTTTTTTTTGAAGTTTTTGAAATAAGAATGTTATTTTTTGAAAATCATGAAATTATTAAATTTCATCATTGATTCTTGGAAAAAATACAGATTAATGAAAATAAATACCGGTGTAATGGCATCTTTTTGAATCATATGATAACTAAATTTTCTTTCTTCGATATTTTAGGCTAGGAATAAGGTATCGAGATACGGTTTTCACTAGCCTATTTTGGCATCATCACAATACCTTTTTAAGGAAAAAAAGTTATGTTATTGCATTTAATTTTTTAGAAAAATTAGCAATTTTCTGTTATTATATCAAAAAACGCTCTCTACCGGCATAACTAAAAATTTGACAGACCGCAGATAAAATGTTTTCGATGAAGCAATAAATGCTTTTCCCAACGAGATCAACTTTGTTGAAATCCGTTCAGTCGTTCAGGAGTTACAGCTGTTTATTCAAAAAAACATTGAATCAGCCCCCACCACTTCATTTCAATAGATACGTCAAAAAGTGTCAAATAAAAATGACTCGAATGAAGCTCAGCTTTGAACAGAAAATATTTTTTTGGTATATTCACTAGATGAATTTCAGAAAAAAATCACTTTAAAAGTTTCAGATGGCGGCTACGCCCCCTGACGGTCATCTTAGAAGCCTGAAAATAATTTCCAGGATTTTCTGTTGGCCACTTTGGTTATAAAATTTTTTACCGTAAGTCTCTACGACGTATAGTTTATGAGATACAGCCGCGCGACTCTCTCAATCAGACACCCGGTACAATGAAATGGTAGAAAATTACGATATCACGGTCAGCGATACCACACTTGAAGTAGTGGGCGAATACATATACCTGGGACAATTAATACATAAGTCTGGTTCACTACTTCCGGAAATCAACAGAAGAATAAAATTGGCATGGAAAGTATTCGGACAAAATTCCATCATCTTTAAGTCAAGAATGCCACTCCGCCTAAAGAAGCGAGCCTTCGATCAGCTGATAATACCAGTCATAAAACCTGGGCACTAAAGCAAGAGTTCATAAGGAAACTGCAGGTTGCACAAAGGTCTATGGAGCGGTGTATGCTCGGCATAACAAAGAGGGACCGTAAGACAATAGAGTGGATTAGAGGAAAGACCCAGGTAATAGACGTCATCCACAGAATAAAATCCCTCAAATGGCAATGGGCAGGGCACCTAGCGAGAAGGACCGACAATAGATGGACCATAAGGACAACACAGTGGTACCCAAGAGGCGTCAAAAGGCTAAAGAGGCGCCCCAATATAAGATGGGATCATGATATCAGGAAAGAAGCAGGAACAAACTGGTATCAAGCTGCTCAACAACGTAATACATGGGCAGGAATGAAGG
>JARQZK010000776.1:162500-212500 GCA_030704885.1 Cynegetis impunctata | reverse complement strand
GTTTACAGTGCTACAATTAAATTTCATATTATCTAAAAGATATTTACAATCTATAAAATTATTTTCCATTTAATATATATATATATATATATATATATATATATATATATATATATATATATATATATATTCATCAGACATCAATAAAATCACAAAAATCATTGTCCTAGAGGAATAAAACGGAGTTAAACTACATACACACACCTCACTGTTGGCTTTCAATACAGTGCCGTAGTCTATTATTTTCGAAGAAAATACTCGCAATATTGTGTACAGGGTGGGCAAATTTCGATGTTTGTATGGGGTATCTCGGTAACTATAGGAGATACAAAAAAAGAAGGGGGAAATTCTCGATCTCTTTTATCGAGGCAAATTCACTGGCGAAAACTAAAACTTGCTATCGTCTCTTGTTTTAGTTTAGATTTATCAACAGTTCGATTTTTCGACAAGTGTGAATATCATGGATGTTTGTGAAGTTATAAATAGATAATAACTTTTACATTCATAAGACACTTTTTTCTGTATAATCCAGTGACGTCGAGAAAGTTTTAAAAAAAGTGCAATTTTGAGATTGACCTAAAGATATATTTTTTTAAATGGGAATCATACTTGGCTGTGGTTTGGTTGGAACAGATTTTCCTTTCTAACGATGTATCATATGTCGGGTCGCTTTTGATGTGTAAGCGTAAATAATATTTTACTACATTACTTTTTGCGTTTTTCATGCGTACTCCTTGTAGGCAGGTGTCATCTATGACAGAGTTTCTCCATTTCTTTCCGTCATAATATCAATTAACTGATAAATAGTAAAACTCAGGATGTTGTACGAAAATTATGAGAAATATGATATGTTGAAAAGATTTATTCAAAGTAATAACAGTGATATTGCATCTGAGATATATTTCAACCGCTATCCAGAAAGAAGACAACCTAATAAAGCTATATTCAAGAGATTAAAAGAATATCTTATTAATTACTGAACGGTCAACAAACCAAGACCCAAAAATTACAACATTGGAAATGCTGAAGAAACTAGTATATCTGTAATTGCAACGATGGTTGCAAATCATTCAATTTGATGTCGTCAGATTGAAGCTGAATCTGGAATTTCAAGGGTCGAGCTTTGGGTATTCTGCAGACATATAAATTCAAGCCTTATATTATACAATAAGAGAACAACATCACCTGCAACCAACCGATTTCCAACGGCGATTAGAGTTTTGCATATGGCATCATCAAAAATGTTAAGAAGATCCATTCTTCTATAAAAATATAGTTTGGACAGATGAAGTATACATTAGCAGTGCTGGAATTTTTAACAGGCATAACTAACACTACTGGTGTGATACGAACGCCGCTTCGGTTTTAGTGTTTCGCGTGCTCTACGTGGCAGTCGTGTTTGAACGTATCATATATATCAAGAAAATATTAGTGCCCAACGGTAATACGAAATTTTAAATCAGAAAATTATTGAGGAATTCATGGACAATCTAGCCTTAACGAAATCAGTTCTTCCAACATGATGGTGCACCGCCTCATAATATAACGATTTTAGAATTGTTGAATACCAGTTCTGGAAATAACTGAATGGGGAATAATGGTCCAGTGAGGTGGCCACCACGATCACCTGACTTAACGTCACTGGTTTTTTTTCTTTCGGGGATATATGAAAGACAATTTATATAAGAATACGGGTAACGATATGAATGAACTTAGACAAAATAACGATGTTAATGTACTTAGACAAATCTAAATATTCATAATGCAGTTCAGAGCGTTATAAAAAGATATAATAACTATATGCATCAACCATAATGGACATCAGTGTGAACATTCATTGTAATTTCTATTGTTTTTTCATAATTAAAATGTCTAACAAAATCAGACATAAATATATAACTTTCTGATATTGTCTTGTTGAATGATCTGCAATTAATAAGATTTTCTCTTAATCTTTTGAAAATATCTTCTTTAGGTCGTCTTCTTTCTGGATAGCGATTGAAATATATTTCAACTTCAATATCACAACTGTTATTACTGAGAGTAAAGCTTTCTAATATATCATATTTCTCGTAATTTTCGTTCGACATTCTGACTTTTACGATTAAATCAGTTAATTGATATTATGACGGAAAGAAATGGACAAACTCTGTCATAGATGACATTCGCCTACAGGGACGGAGCTTGAGTTGAAGAGGCCCTGCGGCAAAACAAAATGTACGGGACCATTTAAAAATTGCATGTGGTATTAATATACTTAGAAAAAATAAATGAAAGATAGAAATCACTGTATTCTATATATCCATAATAATTATATTTATATATTATTCGTTACAAACAATTGGTGTTAACTGAGTAGAATTTGTACCAAAACCTTAAATCATGAGCAAAAAGGTTCTTGCGGACTTGGGGAAACAGTCATCATACCAGCATTCTTTGATCAACGCTTTTATCACATTTTAATGCAAATGCGAAAAATTAAAACTTCTTGATTTCACAGAAGCAAATTCGTTGATTTACTTTATCGAAATCAATTTTCCGCTCATTCTTATTTTAAATCAAGTAGTTGCTAAGTCTATCTTGTCCCTTTGAGCTTTGCAAGTAGTTTTTGATTAACTTCAATTTAGAGAAAGTACTTTCAGCTTTTGCTGTCCACACATCCGGATAATCTGCGACAATGACGCATTCTGAATTATTAAAAAATGAGGAAACTCTTTGACATCTTTCATATAAACGATCTCTTTCGAAAATGTTGACATAACAGAAAGCAACTGAGAGGAAAAAGTAGGTGACACGTCATTTGAAAAAGTTTTGGAATACTCATCAGCTTTTTCCTCCAAGTCACTTTTCCATACATTTGTAAGATATTTAGGTGGCACGATTTGATAAGTATTCAAGACATTTTTTATTCCAGCAAACCTATGTCTGAGTTGCGATAATATAGAATCTATCATTGGCTAGAAAATATTCACTTTGGAGCGTTGCTGAGGATCATTAAATCTCTCATTTTGGGAAAATTCATCGAAATAAGACTTGACTTTACGATATCTCTTGTTTGAAAACTTTTTCTCGATTTTCCACTTATCTCAAATTTCTGACACATTTTCCAGTAAAATGAGCATGTAGAGCTAAATTTTTGCTTCTCTGTTGCAATACTGAGTAAAATCCGCTCATGACCGCTGCACCGTCGCATGCCTGACCTAGAAATTGGAAAAAAACCGTTCCAACCAAACCATAGCCAACTATGATTCTCATTTGAAAAAATACATCTTTAGGCCATAAATGCACTTTTTTCAAGATTTCTCGACGCCACTGGATTATACAGAAAAAAGTTCCTCAAGAATGTGGAAGTTATTATCTCGTAACTTCACAAACAACATGAAATTCAAATTTGTCAAACGTCGAACAATGGAACTTTTGTTTATAACTCGAAAACAAAAGACGATAGCAAATTTTGGTTTTCGCCAGTGATTTTTTCTTGAAAAACGAGATCCAGAATGCACCCTCCATTTTTTGTATTTCCTATCCGAGATACCCCATACACACATCGAAATTTGCCCACCCTGTACAGATGAAAAAATAATGCGGAAACTCTAATGCAGGTCACGACAAGCTAGGTTATTGATAAACAAGAATAATTACAGAAATTAATTTTCGTAATTAGCGCATACTGTCTCGAATTCAAGTTTGTTTTACCTAGATGAATATAATGGTAGAAATGAAGATTCGCAATGATTCTGATAGATCTAGCTCTAAAATGTACGAACAAAAGCGCTTTAAGGATGAAAACTTTCCATCAATAACCGATTTACATGAAAGGAAATGAAGGTATTGCTTGAGCCAGAACACTAGCTCCGATATTTCCCCCTGTGAAACGCATTTTCATGTGCACATTTTGCTGTGAAGCATCGTTTCATTGAGCTATACCGACATAGGGGAGCCATAAAGGCCTAAAAAGGGTGTGAACAGTATCATGCATAATGTGTGGTTGTTAGAGCTACATTACATCCCACATATGGAAGCTTGTTTAAATCGAAAGTGAAATTATTATACAGTGCACTGTTCTCAATTCAGGTACCAATGACAAAATATAAACAGAGTAACCAAGCAGACACATACACAAACACACACACACACACACACATATATATATATATATATATATATATATATATATATATATATATATATATATATATATATATATATATATATATATATATAATATATATATATATATATATATATATATATATATATAATATATATATATATATATATATATATATATATATATATATTTATATATTTTTTATATATATATATATATATATATATATATATATATATATATATTTATATTTGTGTATATATATTAATATATATATATCTATTTATATATATTTATTTATATATATATATATATATATATATACAGTGCTTTCATGATGAAAGGAACAAATTCATTAAAAAATTAGGTTTCTATTTCATGTTAAAATCCTCGGACAGGTCGATTAGTATTTTTATTTGGGCAATTTCCGCAATAAAAATTTTGTATACAGGGTGTCTCATTCAAGAGCTATGGCTTTGTCATTAGTTTTTTTAAAGGTAATACTCTGTATATTATTTCACTTTACAATTCTACGATAAATTCTTATCACTTTTTGTGAACATACCATATGCCTCAACTTGATGGATTCCCAGATTATAACGGAGATAGTGGAGCACCTGGAGATTTAAAATGTGGATTAAAAGTACAAAAAAAAATTTAGGTAAAAATGGTCATTAAATCGGAAGAATGAAATTTCAAAGGTACCATCTGAATTCATTCACTGGTGCTGTATTGTCCGCAGTTTTCACGTTTTTAACGCTCCAGGCACTACACTACTTCATTGTTTAAGAAAATGCAATTACTTGAGAGAGAACGTATTGAAGTACTTATGATGATTGGTTTTGGAGATAGGGTGCGTTCACAAGAAGAAGTCTGCAATCTATTCAATGAAAATCATCCTGATCGTCCGCCAATTACTAGATCGACAGTCAGCAAAATTGAATCAAAATTCAGGAGATACGGCCACTTTAGATATTTACCTAAAGGAAGACCACCGAGAGTATCTGAAGAAACAGTGCTGAACGTTCTACTAGAAACCCAAGATAACCCTCATACATCCATTACTACAATTTCCAATAATTTCAATTTATCAGTAGGGTCCGTGCATAAAATACTTAAGGTAAATAAGTATCATCCCTATAAAATTAAGCTGGTACATGAATTATTAGAAGACGATTTTGACCGCAGAGTACAGTTTTGTGAGCAGATTCTTGAAATTCATAATCAACATCTAAATTTCATTACAAACATAATTTTTTCTGATAAAGCCACCTTTACTTTAAATGGCCACGTCAACAGACAAAACTGTAGGTATTGGGCGACCGAGAATCCTCATTGGATGCAAGAATGCCACACACAGCGGCCTCAAAAAATTAATACATGGGCAGCGATTGTTCGAAATCGTATAGTTGGTCCCTATTTTTTTGAAGGAACACTAAACGGAGAGGACTACTTGAACTTTCTCCAGTTCGAACTCATTCCGGCTTTAGCTGTTTTGTTTCCTAACCCACAAGATCCTGATATACCTAATAACGAGATATGGTTTCAACAAGATGGGGCGGCACCTCCTCACTATTCAATCGCTGTTCGACAATTTCTTGATGCAACTTTTCCCAACAGATGGATAGGACGGAGAGGTCCGATTGAGTGGCCGCCAAGATCACCGGACATAACCCCATTGGATTTTTTCTTATGGGGTTATTTGAAGTCTAAAGTTTATTTGAATAGACCAAATAATATTGATGATCTAAAAGAGAGAATCAGGTAGGAAATAAGACTTATCAGTCCAGAAGTAATTGAAAATGTGCAACGGGAAACATTGAATCGACTTCAAAAATATCTCGAAGTAAACGGACAACAGATTGAACATATGTAAAAATTAAATTAGTAATTACATTTGTGTGTTTTCATATCGTACCTCTCATTACCCACTATCTCCGTTTCTGGCAATCCATCGAGTTGAGGCATATGGTATGTTCACAAAAAGTGATAAGAATTTATCGTAGAATTGTAAAGTGAAATAATATACAGGGTATTACCTTTAAAAAAACTAATGACAAAGCCATAGCTCTTGAATGAGACACCCTGTATACAAAATTTTTATTGCGAAAAATGCCCAAATAAAAATACTAATCGACCTGTCCGAGGATTTTAACATGAAATAGAAACCTAATTTTTTAATGAATTTGTTCCTTTCATCATGAAAGCACTGTATATATTTATATATATATTTATATATATTTATATATTTATATATATATATATATATATATATATATAAAGTAGAAAAGTGGGTACTCGGCAAAGAGGGGGGCTGGCTAATTGACAAAACAACCAACTTTAACTTTTTCACTTAGTTTTCAATAATACGGCAATATCTCTTAGTTATATATATATATATATATATATATATATATATTATATATATATATATATATATATATAATATATATATATATAATCTCTTGATAATTATTAGCAATAACAGGCTTGTTGAATCTTAAAAAACTTGATTTTTAAAGACAACAATCAAATATTTTAAACCTATTTTGTACATTACGTGGGTGAAGGTTTCTGTGGTTCCCTTCCCATCTAATATCAACGGACCTGTCTGTTGATATTCGACTGAATAGCACGTATATATATATATATATATATATATATATATATATATATATATATATATATATATATATATATATATATATATATATATATATATATATATATATATATATATATATATATATATATATATATATATATATATATATATATATATATATATATAACTTTTTGATAATTATTAGCAATAACAGGCTTGGAGAATTTCACAAAAAACTCGATTTTATTAAAAAGTTGACGTTTCGCCACGACATTCGTGGCTTTTTCAAAACTTTTCGAAAAGTTTTGAAAAAGCCAAGAATTCAACAACAAGTTAATGAGACGTGCAGGCTTATGACCGGCTGCATGAGGGCCACTCCGCTGGATAAGCTCTATAAAGCTGCTAAGTGTGAACCACCAACAACTCGACGAATAGCCATTGAACACACCGAAAGATTTAGGCAAACATTTAATAGCCGCCACCCTCTTTTTGAAGCACCCGAGCCGATGAGGCGACTTAAATCACGCAAAGGCTTCTTGAGCACAGTACCCATAGATCCACCAGAAGTCTTCCCCTTACAACAAGAACCCTCAGCAGGCTCCAGGTTGGACTGGAAGAGCTGGAAATCCCTCAACCGTCTCAGAACCGGAGTTGCCCCTGTAAATACGAACCTCGCAAAATGGGGAATTACTAATGAACAGGATGTCAAATGCGACTGTGGGGCGACACAGAATATGGAACACCTCTTGGAACTGTCCAAGCTCCTGCTCCCTCGAAGATTTATGGCTTGCTAGAGATAATGCTCTGGACGTAGCCCGAAACTGGGCTGACAAATTGTAATATGGACTCGGACACGAAAAATAAATAAATAATAATATTTTAATTAAGGACAGCGAAATATATCTTTCATTGTGATTGTCTTGCTGTGGTATACCTTCGCCTGCCCTTTCGACAGTTATCAAAAACGTTCTTTAACGCCGATCAAAATATTCAAATACAATAAAATTTGTTTTTTCTTCCGATAACATGATAGTCATAACAATTATATTGTTCTTATTGCGGCGTTGCAATAATAATTATTTTTAATCGGAATTTAACGAAATGTTTTGAATTTAAGTCACATGTACGATTCTGCGAAATGATGTTGAACCTTTTTCACACATTGATTAAAAAATAATGGTAAGAGTATTCACTCTACATAATTTCAAGGTGATTAATCTTAACAAGTATTTCATAGGTTCTTTCTTATTATATTGAATATATAATATATATATATATATATATATATATATATATATATATATATATATATATATATATATATATATATATATATTATATAGAAAGAAGGGTAGTCTTTGCTGACTAGTTAGGATGCAATAAGGATAAATAATATTTGGGTATAGCAGCAAGCAAAACGTGTACTCTTATAACACTATATTTCCGATATTTCGACAATGATTTATTGTCATCTTCAGGGAAGCTACAAAATAAGCACAAAAGAAAATCAATAAATGCTCCATAACGGCCAACAGCAAAAATACTTACTGTGTCTTTGAGAATGATTGCAAAAGGTGTAAAGATCGAGATACAGCATTATTGATTTTCACAAAACATTATTGATCGAGAACACAGGGGTGATGATCATCAACTGACATTACAAGTTAAAAAGTTAAAATGGTCACAATAAATTAAAATGAAACATAGTTAATTTTGAGGAAATAAAAACATTATTGAGTTTAAGTTAAGTCAAAGACTAAAATAATATAATTATCTACTTCGTCATTTCATATTGACTGAAAAAGAGACGCGACCAGCCATCTTGATCAAGAAAGTAGACATAGACAACATCAAAACAAAACCTCCAATGTGAAAATATGATAATTTAGGACCACAGATTGGTCACTGCTAACTTAGCGGCTATTTTATTTGTTAGCAGTGACCAATCTGTGGTCCTAAATTATCATATTTTCACATTGGAGGTTTTGTTTTGATGTTGTCTATGTCTACTTTCTTGATCAAGATGGCTGGTCGCGTCTCTTTTTCAGTCAATATGAAATGACGAAGTAGATAATTATATTATTTTAGTCTTTGACTTAACTTAAACTCAATAATGTTTTTATTTCCTCAAAATTAACTATGTTTCATTTTAATTTATTGTGACCATTTTAACTTTTTAACTTGTAATGTCAGTTGATGATCATCACCCCTGTGTTCTCGATCAATAATGTTTTGTGAAAATCAATAATGCTGTATCTCGATCTTTACACCTTTTGCAATCATTCTCAAAGACACAGTAAGTATTTTTGCTGTTGGCCGTTATGGAGCATTTATTGATTTTCTTTTGTGCTTATTTTGTAGCTTCCCTGAAGATGACAATAATCATTGTCGAAATATCGGAAATATAGTGTTATAAGAGTACACGTTTTGCTTGCTGCTATACCCAAATATTATTATATATATATATATATATATGTATATATTGAAATATATCTCGGACCGTTCTCGGGCTGGCTAATAAATTATAAGTTAGATTTCTGTTGTTGACACGATTGCTGTATCAGGTATGTTTAAAAATAATTTGATGGACATCATTACCACATGAAAATTTATTTTGGATATCGCTTATGAATTGAATCAGTTCATGCGTATCTACTGGTCTCAGGAAGAAACTTTCCATAATTTTTTTAGAATTTAGCAGCAAGAAGAGAGCATCACAACTCGGAATTATATTTGAATTGATATTTTTACATTTAGGAAGTAATTATTCAATTCATCAGGGCTGGGATCAACATAGCATGAGGAACGGGTTTTATCTTTTAAGTCATTTATTATAGACCATGTTCCTTTGGAAGAATTCGAAACTCCCGAGATGCGATCATTGTAGAAGTTGTGTTTAACAGATTCAATGAAATTGTGGTATAGTGCCCTATAGTTCTTAATGTAATTTAATATTGAGGGGTCTTAGTGTATCATATGTGGTATACAGATGCTGGTTGGTCGTGGAGATAAACGAGGAATAGCTTGAGGGATGACAAAATAGCTGGTTCTCTGAATCTCCCCATTAGATACCGACCATTGCCGTCAAGTGATTCTCTTGTTTGTCGGACCTTAGGAGGAGTCAACGAGTCCATCGAGTTGTTTATGACATCTTGTCGTTCTTCCAAAAACTGAAGGGCTTACCATCGGCTCGGTTGTTCGATTTACATGCCAAGTTAGCAAGTTCGTCCAAAGTAATGGTCTCTCTTGTAGAACATGTTTTCTTTTTAGTCGTGGTTTAAGGTCAATAGTGTTAATTAAGGATTTGCTCCTTTAGTGGAGGAATGAAAGCTTTTTGGGGAAAAGAAGATTCAGATGACCATTTAATTGAGATATCAGCTGGCCAGATATTATTATTGTTGCTCAATAATTAAGCTGCGTGATTTCTTGACTGAATTCCTATCTTATAAATTGCTCCTTTCGATTTTTTGTTCTCGTTGATCAAGGGGTAGCAGCGAACAAACTCATATGTATAATATAACTTTTTCTTGATGTGGTGCACAATTTGATTTGGAGTGGAGCCTGTAGGAATATTGCTGATTATTACGTAATGCCATTTTGGATTCTTTCTGTAGACTAAATCTTTGGATCTTATTGGTTATTCATGACTTCGGAGATGACTTATTTTGAGTCGAAGACGAAGTGGTATAGATAGAATGCCTCATTTCGTTATGTTGATCATTTAGATTTATAGATTCGTCAATAATAGAAGACAACTTGAAATTAATTTATATGTATTTATGAACCTATTTCAAAACAGACAGCAACAATTATGCGTAAGATTATGGAAGATACACTCTTCAAGGAGGCCACACTACCAACAAATTGCGCGCGCACACGCACACACATACACACACACACAGACACACATATGTGTGTGTTTGTTAATTTCATTTTTTAAAACTGCATTTCGACTAATTTTGATGTGATAATGCATATTCTGAAAAATGGAACATTTTGCAAAACTCAAATGGTCCTGAAAAATTCCAAGACGTTGAAAATATGTAATTTTTATATACATTCGTAATATGAACTGAATAATGGCAAGTTGTGCATTTGCGACTCACAATTCTGAAGATGAAATATTACAAGTATATAAATTGTGACTTGTGATTTAAAATGGTGCTGCACCCCAAGATTCAAGTTAATTTATAAACAAATGTCTTTCTCCTGTCAAGAAAAATCGATCTTTTAGAGCAACTTCAGTAATTGCCTTATTGTCTGATACAAGTTCGAAACTTTCACATCACCCAGAGGAATAGAATCTGTTATTCGTGTCACTTCTTCCTTCTCTTTCAAACATTTTGTGGATTATTGGCTGTAAGTTTTTATTTTTAATAGGGAGGAGAGTAACAGATGTCAAATAAGTTTAGCAGAAATCTTAGCACCATTTCTTTCTATTTATTTTTC
Source organism: Cynegetis impunctata (assembly GCA_030704885.1). NCBI lineage: Eukaryota > Metazoa > Arthropoda > Insecta > Coleoptera > Coccinellidae > Cynegetis > Cynegetis impunctata. The sequence goes on along the minus strand of JARQZK010000776.1, from coordinate 201,335 downwards.
ACGATCGATAAACAGTTCTAATTTTCTTCGAATTTTCGTCAACATAACTCTCATCTTGAAATAGTGGAAGACTGTTTTTCAATTAAATGAGTTTCATTCGGCTATGAGTTAATAATGGCCACCAAGTTGACATACATGGTTTTAAAAATAATCCGACGAGAACTAATGGATTCTCAATTCTAGTTTTTCTAAATTCTTGAGTTTGAGCAATGTGAAAATTGCCGAACTAAAACTTCAACTTAAAATGTTAATCGATAGAATAGAACATGTTTTTCAATAACAATAGTTTGATAATTTGTTTGAATTTATTTAAATTTTTTATCATACGTATGTGATCAGGTAGTAATTTTTTGGTGCCCAGTATAATAATGCTGTCCTGAACCTACTACAATCGAGTGAATAGTGGACAAATCTTTCTTTCAGAGGCACTGCGTGTGCCATATGAGTGGATTTCGTCAGTTTTTGCATACGAAGATAGGTGAATCATAACATATAACCCACAATACAAAATAAATATTGATGTTATAGTCAGGAAATTGTCCTTGAAAAATGCTCGACAAGAAGTGCATCTCGAGATGCCAAACATATACCTGATAGTTCTCTTCTGCATCACAAACCCAGTTCTCCATCCCAAGATTCCATACTCCAGGATTGAGTTAAAAGATGCGAAGTAATATAGACCGAGAGATACTGGAAGGATTTGTGAAGTCATTTCTTACAGTATGGCGCTTTTAGGGGGATTCAAATATAAAATAAATTGAAGGAAAATGATGTTCTTGCCGGTGGTGCCGAGGACGCAATTGCAGAATAATTAATTAAGATTGCTCGAAAATCCGGAGGTGTCATACAATTTCTTTCACAAAATTTCTTCAATTTATCGGTATTTTAACAAAAAAAATGGGATGCTCGCTATATGCCATACTTCTCCTGTGGTTTAGGCCCGCCATACTTTTTTGAAAATGTTTTTTTTCTAAATTTATTTCTTACAGGCTGATTTTTTTAAAAACAATTGATTTTATTGATCTTGTACGAAAATCACTACGCCATAAAATTCCGACGGTCCAAAATACCCGCCATACCCCCTCAAACATGTGATTTTTCAAAATTTGAAAAACTATTTCTTTCAGTATGGCAGTTAAATCGTGGTCAGTTTATTATACAGTGAGACAAAATTATAGTAGCCATACTTCTAGTGCACTACAAAAGTGGTGCCATACTTGAAAAATGGTATTTTAAACCGTTTTTAAAACACGCCTATAGAAGCCGTAAAATTATTTTTTACAGTATGGCATAAATGAAATCAGATTGTTCCAATACGCTTATAAGTTTAAAAAAATACGTCATACTGTGACCATAGTACAAAAGACCGAGATACGCACGTTGCGATGTAATAAAAATAAATAAAATTTTTTTACTGTATGGCATTTAAATTTTTGGAAAGTTCATAAAAATTATGATTCGGAAAAATTATCCCATACTTATGGTGAAGTCCATAAACGGTGCCATACCCGGAAAATTTTCAGCGACGTATTTCAGCTCCAACAGTACTCATAACGGTACGTCCAAGTTATATATATATATATATATATATATATATATATATATATATATATATATATATATATATATATATATATATATTTGTTTAATGCCATGTTTTTTTAGTAATTAGCCCTGTGGTATCTTGAATCAATCTGTTCAAAAAAATCATTTTTAATATCGTTAAGGGGAACGCCACTGTGACGGGTCAAAGGAATCGATTTTTTTTAAATTTCGTCAAAGTATATAGGTATGTTCAAAACTATACTGAAAATTTTCACTCAAAATCTCAAAAATTGTACTGAGATACACGTTAATGAAGAGCAGGTACTTACAGTAAGCGAATATGGAATGAAAACTGCGTTATAATTTTTATTGAGGAAGACAGTTCGAAGATAGACGTTCGACCTTAGAATATTATACGACATAACACGTAATTCAATTAAACAAGAATGTCCCTACATACAAATTAAAAATTCAGTATTTACGTTCCTTACATGTCCAACTTTCAAAAAAATTCGTGCCATATTGAAAGAAATTGTTCAAATGTTGCATAAAATTTACAATGATTTAATTACATTGTACGTATCACTCTACAGGTATGGCAATATATTATTTTAAATATAAAAAAATTATGTTTCTAATCATTAAAACAACTACTAGACCAAATTTTAAGGAGAAAGAAATAGTTTTTCGAATTTTTAAAAATTAAAGTTTGGACCGTCGGAATGGTACAATGGGCCTAAACACCCACCGGAGAAGTATGGCATACGGCGAGCGTCGGATTTTTTATTGTTAAAATACCGATAAATTGAAGAAATTTTGTGAAAGAAATTGTTTGACACCTCCGGATTTTCGAGCAATTTCAATTAATTATTCTGCAATTGCGTCTCGCGCACCAACGGTAAGATTTATTACGTATATGAACCCCCCTAAAAGCGCCATACGGTAAGAAATGACTTCACCAATCCTTCCAGTATCTCTCGGTCTAATAGGATCTAAGAGCGTAGAGGAATTTTTTAGTTGACGCATTGCAAAATTTCACGATGCCAGCCTGCCGCATTGTGCTCCAACGTTTTTTGCTGATTTAGGGTGAGTCGATTTGCAACGCAATACTCGGTCATCTTCGATAGGCACATAGACGATTTATTTGCTTCATTTTATATAAGGCTTAAAGATATTATAACAAAACTGTCATCAGCGTAAACCAGGACAATATCACACTCCTCCATAAAAATTATTACATCATTTATCAGCAATATGAACAGAACGGGTCCCACAGTACTGCCCGGCGGCACACCAGTGCTCAATGTTGCTTGCCTTGAAAATACGCGCGTACCTCCATCCATATGCACTACCTGAGTTCTATCGGAGAGATATGATCCTATCCAAATCAGGGGAAACCCAGTATACCCATATATTCCAGCTTCTGGAGAAGCTCGACTCAGGTCGAAAAACATATACTTCCTTTCCTCGAAGCAACCTAAGACCGTATCATACAAGGATACAATCGCGTCTTTTGCTGAACTGCCTTTCCTAAAACCAAACTCGTTATTGGATACAAGCATATAACTATCAATGAATGCGCAAAGACGCTTAAAAACCTCAATGCAAGAGTTATCACCTTTCTTATACACCGGTGTCACGAGGGCGGTCTTTAACGAGGGCGGTCTTTAGTTCCGATGGGAAATATCCACGCTCGAATGAACAGTTTATTAGATTTTTGAGCGGAATTGATGAATCGTCAGCAACATGCTTCAAAATATTGCACGGGATCTCGTCCAACCCACATGATCGCTTCCCTGAAACCGCCTGTATAATCTCTGCAACTTCGGCTGGCGTGACATGAGTCAGGAACATAGTAGTTTCATTTCTTTTTCCATGCATCAATAATAACTCACCATCGGAGTTAGAAAAGCTATCTGTTAATTCACTTACTGAATTTATAAAAATTGACAATTTACCTTCTCAGACGGATCTGTAAGCGGTCTGTTATCTACATCGAAGATAACGTCCGGCATGTTATCACGCTTTTTAAATGAGATGCTTTGATTGATGCATTTCCATACCGCTTTTGACTTGTTACCTGAGTTCGAAATGAAATTATAAATGAAGTTGTTTTTTGCGTTTGCAATATTGCGTATGTGCTTCTTTTTAACTCGTTTCTATCTTTTTCTTACCGCGTTGTCAGATTTTATCAATCTATGCAATTTCCGAACAAACGTTCCTTCATTTCTTTGTTTCGCTGTGATCCATGGATTTTTGTACCTTCCACTCATTGAATAATTTTGAAGCGGAAATGCCATCTCAAAAAATCTATAGAAATTCCCAAAAAATGAAGAGAAACCTCTCTCAATGTCTGTTTCACTATATACGGTCATCCAATCCTATTTGGAAATACGAAATTCAAAATACTCCACATTTATATCATCGAATATTCTTATCTTTGCTTGATTAGTTACGTCAACTCCGGATTGAGTATTCACCTGACCGCGGTGATCAGATAAAATGTTATCTACAGTATTGGTATTACATGGCATTTGCCAATTATTAAAGACATTATCTATTAACGTCTATGTATCACCCTGAATTCGTGAAAATTCATCAAAACGCTTATTAAAATCAAATGCAGCGTACATGCTAATCAGATGTATAGTTTTCTTGTTTATCGTGTTACAGAAGATAACATTAAAATCCCCGCGATTATAGTTTTTGCCTTACAACTCATCAGGAAGTCCTCCACCTCCACACTTGCTATGATTATATTTAAAGAAGAGTATGTATGTTACCTTAATTGCCACGATCTCCATCAATTTTTCACATTGTGCCAGATCGTCTAATATCTTCACGGACCATAATGAGAACTCATTGTCCCTACAATAGTGGTAAGCCACTTTATAATTAGCGATATTGATGAACTATTTATTTTATGGAAATTCATTTCAAATAAACAGAAATATAAATGCTTTTCGTCTTTTTCCACACAATGTATTTAAAATATAAGTACAACCAGTTTCGACTATCACGTCATTGACAATGACGTGATAGTCGAAACCGGTTGTAGGTACCTATATATTTTAAATACTTACATTGTGTGGAAATAGATGAAAAGCATTTTTATTTCTGTTCACTTTATAATTGCCTATTTTGATCTTTTCAACTTCACACTTTTTCAACCAAGTTTCTGTTAAACAGAGTATCTCAGGATAGCCCAATGAATGCACTAACATGTCAAGTTGATCCAGCTTACCACTGATGCTCCTGACGTTCTGGTTAAGAAGATGAATTTGTGGTTCAGATTTGCTACCTAGAGTTTGAAGATCTTGCATTTTGTCGATAAAAGCTCAATCGTCTGAGAGATATTCCTTTCGGTGAGATATTGTTCAATTTGTCTAGAATCTCCATTTCTGTGCCCACTTTGAATGATAAACTCATGGCCTCATCTCTATGAGGTAAAGGTTCAACTGTGAAAGTGTTTCCAGGAAAAGTCTCCCTTAGGAACTCTTCAATAGCTTTAGGTTCAGTGCCTAAACTCACTTTTCAAGTATGGAGCCATGCTATTTTTGGCGTACTTGTGAATGACATATTTTGACCCGTGGCCAAGCTTCCGTGTATGACATTTTTCCTTGCCATATTCGATGATTTTTCAGTGTCTGAAATTGTTGAACGTGTGGGATCTGGATTTTTCTCAACTATATTTCGTGATGGAGGCCTGTTTTGAACTTCAGTTTTAGAGCGTATTTGATTCTGTCAGCGGTTTTCACCTTCGGAAATATTTGTGGGTTTGGCAATTTGGTGACAATAGGTTGCCCCTTAGATCACTGATAATATCTTGATTTGCGATCGTTTTTTCTAGTTCTCGCACTTACCTCTGCCGTGAGGATCTTTCAGAAATCCAAACATCTGCAGTAGAACATTTGGTCGATATTCAAGGTGAATTTACATCTCGATTATGTCGGCTTCAAAGTGCGGGCATTGTGATATCGGAATGAAACGTAATGTGAAAAAAATTGCGTGTGCAATATGTGAAAACAAATTTCATGCTATATGTATTTTGAATGAGGATGAAACGAAAATAATATATGAAAACGGAAATCTCAGATATCATTGTCGGGGGTGTATTGATAACCGAATTATAAGTGAAGACTTGCTTCGGAACAATGAAAAAACAGAAGGATATTATTGATGCACACATTAAATCTATTAAGGAAAATGCTAGTTCATCTAATCTCTCGACAAAAATCAATGAATAAGAAGAAAGATATTCTGAAGTTTTACTAATAAAGCCGGTTATGGAACAAAAGAGTAAATTAACAAGAGATGAGCTATGTAGCGCTATTGATCCAAGTAAACTAAAAGTGGGAATAGATGGTATTGAACACATTAAAAATGGTGGTATTTTGGTAAATTGTGACAATAACAAAACTATGGAAATAATTTCAGCAAAGATCACCGAAGAATTAGGAAATAATTATGAGGTTATCGAAGGGAAATTGAACAATACGGAAATAAAAGTGAGGAATGGAAAAGAAAAGTTCATGGAGTACGAAGAAAAACAACTGGTAGAAAACATAATCAATCAAAACGATTCAAGGAATGTTGATAATGGGGTTGACAATAACATTATTGAGGAAATATTTTGATAATCACAAAAAGAATTCATGTAATCTTATTTTGGAGATAGAGGCATCCTTATGTAAATATATAACATCCAAAGATAAGTTAAATATTGGGTTGAGACAGTGTTTTGTTGAAGATTTCTATAATGTGATCAGATGCTACAAATGTGCTGGTTACAATCATCTTTCCAAAGACTGTACAAGTGACAAGGCTTGTTTCAAAAGTTCCGGGAATCGTGAAACTGAAAATTGCTCCTCTCACGAAATAAAATGTATAAATTGTTGGAACAAGGTAAAGAAGATTGAATTGTCTCTTGACGTGAATCATAGAGCTAATGACTCAAAATGTCTATGTTATGTAAGAATAATTGATAGTATAAGACAAAAAAGTAAGTACTCATATGAATAGCAATTAAAGAATGAAAACATTTCCATTTGCTACCTAAACTGCCAAGGATATATAAATGATAAAACAAATATCAAATTATTAGTTTCTTCTTGGAATCCCGACATCGTTTATTTAATGGAGACGTGTTACAAGGAATATTGGTGAACATGAACTCAAATTACATGGTTAAGAGTAACTAGTTATGGATTATAATTGTTCAGTTTACTATTGGTACGGAAAAATACTTATTGATTGGCAGTGAAGACTCATATTTTACTTGATGACCGTGATGAAGTCTTTGAACAAATGTGTCAGTATGATGGAGAAATAATTTGTATCGGTGATTTCAATTTGGACTGGAATAGGAATACTTATTATAGCAATAAATGTAAGAAACTAATTTATGAGTACGGCCTAGTACAGATAGTTACTGACAAGACAAGAGCTACAAAATACAGCGCCACACTAATCGATTATATCATAACGAACAACAAATACTTGCATTATCGGCTTCATCATACGTCGAAATTTCTGAACATTCAGTGATTGCTGTTAACTTGAAGAGTGCTTTAAAGGGAAGATGTGATATTGATGTATCATCACGTTCTCATAGCAATTATAATGCCTATAGGTTTCAAACTGAACTGATAGATAGTCAATGGGATAATGGGGTGGTAGATGTGAATGAGATTGCATCCAACTTTGTTGGTCCTGTGAAACAAATAATAAACGTCATGTGTCCTATAATAACTAAACTTTTAAATGCGGTAATTCAGTTGAATGGCTAAATAATGAAATAAGAGGACTGATGAATGAAAGGTATATTAAGTATGCATTGGCAATAACAACTCAACTAGAAGATGACTGGAAGGATCACAAAAAAAAAAGCTATACCATAACTTATAAAAAGAGAGATGCAGAAAAACATTTCTATAATCAGATACCTAATTCGTCAAAAGGTCCCTACACACGGGCGTCGATGTCTTCATACATCAACGTGCATCCAATAGCGTTAATGTGGATGCAAAATCCGCACGTTTTTGAATGCACAACCTGGATGAGCGCCACGTTGATGTGTTCAGAAATCGCTTGAATTTTTGGATGCGCGTTCCAATGAACGCGTGCAAGTCTCAACGTGTGGAGGCGAATTACCGTGGAGTGTGCGTTTTTAAAGCAGTAGAGGCGGTTAAGTTCATGAAATAATTTGTTACTGCAATAGGTATTTAAAATAACAAGTTAAATTCAGATTACTCAATATATTTCATATTGTTTGGGTTTTAAAACCAATATTAACATTTAATAGATTAGTATATTATTTACTAAAAATGTTTGCAGATAATTTCATTAATATGTCTGACTGAAGAACAATGTCCCGGGAATTTCTACGGAAATTTGTTGAGTTGTACAGGGGCTTACCCTGCTTGTGGCAGACAATATCGAAACACTATTTAAATCGAAATAAAAAAAATTAAGCATACGAAATATTAATAAGGAAGCTGCAAATAATTCAACCAAATGCTACAAAAAGTACAGTTGTCTCTGAAATCAATAGTCTTCGTGCTGGGTTTCGAAGAGAAAATAAAAAAGTTTTGATCTCTAACAGAAGTGATACGTTGAGGGTTTCGGAGATATTATAGTAGAAAATTTTAAATTTTGGTAATTCCTTCCAGTCGGTTAATATCTGAGCAATGCAGTTATTGACCATGTATCATAACATTTCATTAATGGAGTAACCATTACCAAGAGTTACGAATAGGTTACTTTCTCTAGAAGCCAACCTTTAGACCAGATTCTGCGACGATTTTTATTTTCCTTTTTCTTGCATAAGTGCCCGCCACTGCCACTAGAGCTAATTAATCCTCTTTCTCAGACATCTTGCCAAACAGTTTGGTAGACTGGACAAAACTATAGTTTTGTACGTACGTGTGTATGCAATCAGCTTGAACGTTTTCGGATGCACGTCGATGTATCAAGACATCGACATCCGTGTGTAGCCCGCCAAAGTCACAATCAGAATATTTGGAAGACATCAAACATTGCCTAATTAAATTTGGAAATATGATAATACTGATAATGAAGTAGCTGAACATTTCAATGATTTATTCGTCGATAACGTCGGAATACTAGTTTCGAAAATAAAGAGATTTAGTTATAATGATCTTCATTTAGACAATATAGAAACTTTTGGTGAATTCATTAAATTTGAAAAAACTACTCTTCATGAATTAAAAGAAATCATTAATCATCTCAAGAATACAAAGGGTACGGAAGATGGAATTTCAACTAGTGTTTTGAAAGATGCGTTTGAAGTCGCATGAAATCGACTTCTGGATGTAATTAACACATCCATTGAATGTGGTGCGTTCCCTGACCAATGGGAGACATCTATCGGGATACCAATTCAAAAAGTGTCCCAATCTATATTATGTGAAGAGTACCGCGGAATTCACACCGTGCCAGTTTATGAGAAATTATTGGAAGCAGTAGCCAACTCATAAAATTTTGTGACTCAAATAGAGTTCTTTCCAAGAAACAATCTGGTTTTCATCTTATGCATTCTTGTGAGAGTAGTTCATTGAATCTCTGTCACAGGTGCCATTCTGAGATGGATGAACGAAAAATGATTCTTGCAGTATTCTTGGACTTTCAAAGAGCCTTTCAAACGATTTATAGACAACGGCTCTTATGTAAATTGGATTGAATGGCAAAGTGTATCAATGGTTCTGCTCCTATTTGAATAATTATACATATATATATATATATATATATATATATATATATATATATATATATATATATATATATATATCAAAAAGTTAAATATGGAAATAGCGTTTCATCCCCAAGGATGACGATACATGGGGGTGCCACAGGGAACAGTCCTCGGACCGTTTTTGTTCAATTTATATATAAATGATATGAGGAATTATATAAGCAATTGTGATTTGTCTCTGTTTGCAGACGACACCATATTATACATCAAGGGTGATAATGTTGATAAGATATTTGATTCGGTTAATGAGGATCTAAATAGATTTTTTGAATATTTATGTGACAACCACCTTAAAATGAGTATAAGTAAATCTAAATACATGTTAATGGGGAGTAGGTACAAGCTAATGCTAAGTAATATCAACAGCCTAACATTGGAAATAGTTAAAAATAGTTTAGAGAGAGTACGCCAAATTAAATATATAGAAATAAATTTGGACGAAAATTTGAATTTTAAATCACATAGTGAATATATATGTAACAAAATGTCAAGAAAAGTATACTTCCTTGCTAGACTCAGCAATAGAGTTAACATGAATATACGACTATTATTATTGAAAACAATGATAATGCCACATATAGAATATTTCTCATCAATATTGTTTGCGCTGCAAAAAACTTGCAAGGATAGTTTTCAGAAAATCCCAAATAGGAGTATGAGTATTGTATTGAAGTGCAATAGAAGAACACCCATTTAAATGATGCTAGAAGTATTAAACCTAATGAACGTAAAACAGAGAATTGTTTTTAGAACACTTGATTATCAAGACTGTTATTCAGTCTTGATAATGAGTTCATAGCTCGAAACATGTCGACTTTTTATTACTGCTAAGTACAGTATCTAAAAAATTTTTTTATATTGTGAAACATAAGCCAAGTGTTTTTATTTTAAAGTTTATACTTTATTCTTTATGATGTTTCACCAAGTGATGTGCGAGAATTCAATCTCAGTTACACTTGATTATGTTCATAAAATAGAACATAACATGACACCTACTTATTTGAAAGAATATTTGCAGAACGTTAATGATATACCTACTATACATGGATATGAAACACGGCAGCGAAATAATTTTTATGTGAATTTCTATAACACCACACAGATGAATAACTCAACATTCAGTAGGGGTATCCGATTATATAACACTTTGCGGAATAATAGTTATAAATGCTTTAAAAAATTGTTAATCCATTATGCTTGTAAACATTTTCAAGTCTGTATACTCATACTGAAAAATTTGGGTTGTTAATAGCTTTTTAATGCTAAGTAAATATCATTAAATTACAATTTTCAGTGAACACTTGAGTTGGTCCATCACGTTCGACATTTTTAGGTTATCCTAACTTGAATCCCAAAATTCATCGTGATTTTCTTCAAATTGGAACATTACGAACTTTCACACATTGTCACTTACACTTCCTCATTTGGGATAGCTTTATTCATGATAATATCAATTAATGTTTATTTGTTAAGTTTATTTAATTCAGAACGAATTTCAACCACGTCCGTTGCGCAAGCCATATTCAATCAGAATATTCGGTAATTCCTTATTGAAGGAAATAATTATTCAAATTTATATTTATATCTTAACTTATTTCATAGTCTTCGAATGTTGTGAATAACTGAACCCTCGATTTTTTCGAATGAAACCGATTTCATTACCGCTTGGATTTTAGTGATAGCGGTTGAGGGGATTTATCCCTTTTACCTCAGTCCCGCATACATATTTCCAACGCAAATAAGATTATCATAATTCCAATTTACCCTTATCACCGAATGTCATAAACTGTTGAGGGGCAACTGACCGCTTTTGCAACCACATTTTTTTGTAAACAGCTAACCGATTCTTCATTTTGTAAAATGAATTCGATGTAGTCGAAATAGAAATTATTATCTTTTATCTACTAAAAATAAACTTAAAAAACTGTGAAGATTGTAGAAATAAAATATTTTCCAAAAAGAAAAAACGTATATATATATATATATATATATATATATATATATATATATATATATATATGTGTGTGTGTGTGTGTGTGTGTGTGTGTGTGTGTGTGTGTGTGTGGGTGTGTGTGTGCAAATGAGGAACGGGGAAAAATTAGAGTTCACGATACGGCCGACAGTATAACTTTGGTTCTCGGGCACCAACCTACCAGCAGTCAAAATGAAAGTTTTACTTCCGGTGTCATAATAGACGTTATAATAAGTCTCCAGGTATGCTAAATTTTAAAAATATCTCTCAAAGCTGTCACGTTACTAATTTCGGTAAATTATGGCATTGTCGTTCAATCTTATGCTAAACTTCAATTTTTTTAATGGAAATCTATAGTAAATTTGGGGTTATATAAGCAAAATCTTTTATTTGACTATAAAAAAATGTTGATAGCTGCCTGAGAACCAAAGTCACGGTCGTTCTACGATGAGTAGCGGAAATTCAAATTTTTGCCATTTACCATTTGCATACCTAGGTTTATATTTCCCGGCGTTTCAAATCACTGTATTTTCTGATTTCTGTCCATAAGGTCCTTGGTCCTACAAGGTTTCATAAGATCGCAAATTGAAGGAATTGGTCTCAGATATTTATGTGATTGATTTAGATGGTTCAATTATTGAGGCAACGTTACCAAGCATCAATATAGTCTCTTTTCAACTTTTCGCCCTATTATTTTCGCTTATTTTTAGGTACAAGAAAGCGTAAAATCGTTTTGGAAGTTTCACAAAACCGTATTCGATGTAAAATATCCCGAGGATCCAAATCTGTGCTTGGATTCAAAAAACACTCAAATGAGAAAAGGAATAATGTAAAAAACCGTAAAATACTCCACGAAATTCGCAAAAATGGCAAAAAAATTCCTTTGAAAGAGCCAAATCAAAAGATATCTATTGTACTTTTGACGAGGAATAATATTCTTGAAATTTAAATTAAATGATCATTTTTCATGCTTCAAATAGGTAGGTACTTAATCTAGTTTGCAATTTTAAATGGATTTTAAATTTGAAAAAAAATTTAAAATCTCAATGTAATCATATTGCAATAACGCAGATGTGATCAAATTATCATTTACAATTGAAATATTTGAAATGATAATTACTAGTACCTACTTCCATTAATTATATTGAGAATTTTATTTAACATGTGATGTTTTTAAATAAAGTAAATAAATTACTTTATTTGATATAAAAATATTTAATTACACTATTTGGTTGTTTGGATGTATTATGGATAATCATACAGTTAACTTTTTAAAAGAGAAGGTGCAATTTTTTTATGCTACAAATAAATCCCCAGACTAATGACCCCCCCTAATAATTGCCTGGATTCGCCCTTTATATATATATATATATATATATATATATATATATATATATATATATATATATATATATATATATATATATATATATATATATATATATATATCCAGTAAAAATCTCGCTCCTGAGGTCGATAGGTACCTGAAAGTTATTAAAGCTACGTATACTTTGATATTTTGACAGATGATCATTAAGGAATTAATTTTAAGCTTCATTCCTCGTCCACAATTTGAGAGCAGTTCAGGAATTTTCGTTCGATCTTTTTTAGGTTTAGGAATCCTCTTTTTCATCTTTTCATAACACGTTAAAGAGTATTTGAGTGTGTTTTCCATTTATCTCTTGATTGGTAAAGGCGTTAAACCTTTAGAATAAAATGATTTTTTATCTCCATAGTTTCTCGATCGAATATATGCAAACAAAATTATATACCATATTATATATATATATATATATATATATATATATATAAATAAATATATATATTATATATTATATATATATATATATATATATATATAAAAATATATATAAATAAATATATATATATATATATATATATATATATATATATATATATATATATATATATAATTGTTAACGTTTCGTCATGAAAAAAAGAAAAAAGTTTCAAGGATAAGGATGATGCTTGCCTGAAATTGATATTACTATTGAAATATCGATAAAAATTTTCATATATGTTTTTTGTAGAAAGTTAACTTCATTTTACTGGTGAAATTTGTGTTATACAAATTAGTTAATCTTTTTTTAGGTGGTGTTTAAAGTGATTTGTTATGACTAAAGGATTGTTAATCGTTGCTGCACTCTAAATTTTTCATAATATGTTTTGATAACATATGATATATGTGACAATTGTTAGCAATATTGTTCCATTATATATTTATGTATATATATATATATATATATATATATATATATATATATATATATATATATATATATATATATATATATATATAGGGTGTCCGGAAATGATGAGCCAAAAATTCAGGGGAGAATTCTAGACCGAAAATAAATGGTACCTCTTTATATAAATTTTTTTCGAAAATTGATGATTAACGTAGTTACAGAGTGTTAAAGATAGATTTTATTTACAGTTTTATTGCTCTAAGTTTTGCCACGCTTATAATATTTCGACGAAATCTCGTATTTGGGGCTTTATCGGGATGAGGAGAACAAATTTGCCTACCGCATTCTCGCATTTTGTAGAGGGCGCCACATACGAGCCTAAACTTTCATTTAAATGGCCCCAACTTTTTTGTGTTACAAAGTATACGACTTTTGACTGAATATTTTCATTCTCCTAACCTTCTGACATAAAAAAGGTATACTACTTTTGTTTCGATAAATCTTACCGTTTTCGAGAAAAACGCTAAAATAACATTGCTTGCATGTGATGAATACGAAATCATTTTAGTTTTTCAACCTAAACATAGCATCCTTTGGAAACGTGCGCTATGGTTGCCGTAGAAACAAGTTTGAGGAGAATTAGATTTGACAGTTAGTAATTTTGTTCAAGTTCTTTTGTAATAATTGTTGTTATAAAAAAACAATGATGAATAACAATTACTCTAACGCGGAGTTGCGGGACATGCATTACTATTACGGTTTAGCTGCAGGTAATGCACTTGCAGCACGACGTTTGTATCGTGAAGCATTTCCAAATAGACACCTACCCCAATCGCGAATGTTCAGTACTATCCATCGAAGACTGGGAGAATTTGGATCGTTCAAAACTAGAATTTTTGATGTAGGCCGACAACGGAATACTAGAACAGCAGAAGCAGAAGTTCGTATTTTGAATTCGATACAGAATAATCCCAATGTAAGTGTAAGAAAAATTAGTTTCCAAGAGGGCATTCCCAAGAGCTCCGTACATGAAGCAATACGCGAACAAAACCTTTATCCGTACCACTACCAAAAGGTGCAATCGCTATCTGCCGAGGATCCTGCTGCTCGTGTGAATTTATGCAATACCATTAGAATACTCCATAATGGAGATCAAAATTTTGTTCGTAATATCTTTTTCACGGACGAAGCTGAATTTGGGCATGATGATAAACCTTCCTAATGAGCATTTTTGGGCTGATGAGAATCCTCACTTATCAATAGAGCGTGGTTACCAAAATAAGTTTTCCGTCAACGTGTGGGCTGGTATTGTGGGGGACTACTTAATTGGACCACATTTTTTTCCACAAAGACTCAATGGTGAAGTTTACTTGGATTTTCTAAGAAACCACTTACCTATTTTGTTGGAAGATGTACCACTCGGATTGAGAAATTCAATGTGGCTGCTTCAAGATGGCGCGCCACCGCATTATAGTTTAGCGGTCAGGCAATTCCTAAATGATACTTTTCCTGAAACGTGGATAGGGCGCGGTGGTTTTGTACAGTGGGCTTCTAGATCCCCTGACTTAAACCCAATGGATTTCTTTTTTTGGGGCTACCTGAAGACGCTTGAATACAGGACACCTGTGAATAGCGTCGAAGAGCTGAGAGGAAGAATTGTTGCCAATTGTGAGGTAATAAGGCAAAAGGAAAGAATATTCCATACAGTTCGTCGGAATTTTTTAAGAAGACTTAATTTATGCATTGAAGAAGAAGGACGTCATTTGGAACATTTGATTTGAATGTTTAATTTTTCGTTCGTTAACCTTATGATTTTATTAATAAACCATTGTTTCTTTGTTGAGTACGCTACTTTTCTTTAGTATTTATCACTGACCACCACCTGGGTGATAATAAATTTTCAAAAAATTACTAACTGTCAAAACTAATTCTCCCCAAACTTGTTTCTACGGCAACCATAGCGTTTTCAAAGGATGCTATGTTTCATGTTGAAAATAAATTAAAATGATTTCGTATTCATCATATGCAAGCAATGTTATTTTAGCGTTTTACTCGAAAACGGTAAGATTTATCGAAATAAAAGTAGTATACCTTTTTCATGTCAGAAGTTTAGTAGAATGAAAATATTCAGTCAAAAGTCGTATACAGTGTAACACAAAAAAGTTGGAACCATTTAAATGAAAGTATAGGCTCGTATGTGGCGCCCTCTACAAAATGCGAGAATGCGGTAGGCAAATTTGTTTTCCTCATCCCGATAAAGCCCCCAATACGAGATTTCGTCGAAATATTATGAGAGTGGCAAAACTTAGAGCAAGAAAACTGTAAATGAAATCTAACTTTAACACCCTGTAACTACGTTAATATTCATTTTTCGAAAAAATTTTATATGAAGAGGTACCATTTATTTTCGGACTAGAATTCTCCCCTGAATTTTTTGCTCATCATTTCCGGACACCCTGTATATATATATATATATATATATATATATATATATATATATATATATATATATATATATATATATATATATATATATATATATACAACTGTTGATTCCAATAATACGAGGATTTTTATTCCACAAAATTAGTGATTTTGTGAAAATGAATTAGCTTAAAAATTCAATGTTGAAAAAAGTAACAACAATTGAGAGCTTCATTCTTCCTCAGAAACTTCTTTATTCAATAAACTTTTCAACGGTATGCGGATATTCCTTCAGAAAGACAAAAATAGTTTGGACTTAGTGAGGAAAATAATTTCATTTTTATGATAGTTTCTTTGAACAGAAGTAAAACTACTAACAATAATTTGACATCTTACTGTTTTCTTGTTATAAATTTTGTTCGAATTGTTCTTCACTGTTGCTGATGCACGTCTAGCACCTCTTTCTTAATTCAGTCGTTACGGTAGCTACTTATTTGTTGAAGCAGAAATATTTCTCCTTTTTGTTCGATCAAAATGGGATTTTATGATCGTTTATATGAACAAAAGTTTCTACATATAATAATTTAATAACAGTCTGCTCTCTTGGTACACATTTCGTTCGAAAAAAAATATATTTCTACTTCAACAAAAAAAAATTTTTTTCCAACAAAATATGAAACAAGAGAGCAAGTAGGTATTAAATTATTGTTATTAGTTAATTTTTGTTCAAATAAACGATATGAAAATCACATTTTTTTCGAGCAAAAAGAGAAATATTTCTGCTTCAACAAATAACTAGCTACTGTAACGGCTGAAGTGAGAAAGAGGTGCCAGACGTGCATTAGGAACAAGGGAGAACAGTTCGAACAAAATTTATAACTGGAGAGTTATATTTTAAACTTTTGTTGGTAGTTTAACTTTTATTCAAGTAAACTATCATAAAAATAAAATAGTTTTCCCCAATCATTCCGAACGTTTTCCATCTTTCTGAAGCAATATCCGCAATTTGAAGCAGAAATGTTTTTTCTCATCAATGTGTAGCATAACGTTAAAAAGTTTATTGAGTAAAGAAGTTTTTAAAGGAGAGTGAAGCTCTCAATTGTTGTTACTCTATTCAACAGTTTAAGTTGATTCATTTTCACAAAATCACTAATTTTGTGGAATAAAAATCCTCGTATGCGCCTTGATACCAACAATTGACTGAAAACTATCAACTGATGAACAAAAACAAAACTTGAATTTACTACGTTCATTATCACAATAATACTTGGAAAAATATAAATTCAGTTCTTAACTCAATCTGCCAGATGATGGTTTAGTGACTGAAATCACAGTGTTATATTTTTCCAAGTATTTTTGTGATAATAAACGCAGTAAATTCAAGTTATTTTTGTTCATCATGTCAAATTATCACGTAGTAACAATAGATTCCATCAACTATTTGAACTATTAACTATTTGAACTAGCACATTACAGAATATTCAGTTTAAAAACTTGGGCTTTTATAGGTATTCATGAAAAACTTATGAGCGTTTAAAAGCGGAATTTTTGGAAATTTGAGGAAAAAAATTTGAAAAATTATATCTACTCAACCGTGAGTCTGAGGACCCAGGGTCCAGGCAGCAAATGACCCCAACAATACCCCAAAAAATTTTGGTGCTTCATGTACCGAACACCCTATATACAGGGTTATTCGCGTTATTCGACACGAAGAGTTATAGCTAAAGTATTTGATTTTATAAAAGTTTTTTCGTTAGGATAGATAGGAACCTATTAGAACTACATTTTAAAAATATTTTCATGTTGTACAGGGTGTTCCAAAAACACGAAAAGTGTCAAAGTTGGTATTTTTTAAATTGAATACCCTGTTTATTATTTCATTTTTGGATTTTACAGTGAAAACAAATGCCAGTTTCGTTAAGGTTTAATTCACCTACACCTTATGGTTTTCGAAATATCTCGTATTTTGTGAAAATGTCGTATCAGTTTCAATGCTTAAACTCTCAACTTGTGTTTTCCTGTTTTTAACCAAATTAATTATAAGGCGTACTAACTGGATCAAACTTCTTGTCGCACTTGTAAAATATTGAATAACTTAGACTTGGTGTGCAAAAATAAAGGTAAAATAATTGTAATCTCTAAACGGCACTAACTTGTTTATCTTAAATGGGACACCCCGTATTTTATGTCACCAACAGATGTAAAATTGAATTGTCTATCGAATACCTGAATAGATTCCAATCGATATCTCTTCACGTTTTCAAATAAAATGAACATTTTCATCTTGCAAACTGATTTTAAGAAATTTATCATTTATCAAGTCGCCTATGGCGTTTTGAGAAATCAGAATTGATTGGAATAAACATCAAGATCATAATATATGCGTTTATTTTTCAATATCTTATGTAAGATATGTTATGTACTAGTTCAAATTATGAAGGAAAAAAAATTATGGAAATAGAACAACAAGCAATATTTTATATCAAGCGTTCAAAATGGCGACCCCCAGACTCTAAACACAAACGTATTCTTTTTATAAAACCTTCAGCAACATCTAATAACATACGTGAGATAACATTTAGAAAAGCTGCTCTGATAAGCTGTTTTCATGTGCGATTTGGTAAATAAAAAATTCCTCAAAATTAGTTTGCAAAATAAAAATGCTCATTTTATGTAAAAACGTGAAGAGTTATCGATAAAAATGTTTTCAGGTATTCGATAGACAATTAAATTTCACATCTGTTGGTGACATAAAATACGGGGCGATCCATTCATGTTAAACAAGTAAGTGCCGTTTAGAGATTGCAATTATTTTACCTTCATTTTTACACACCTAGTATAATATAATACACACCTCCAACAACACCAGACAATATGAAACAGGCAATATTTTATATCAAGTGTTCAGAATGGCGACCATCAGACTCTATTTAATATTAACTATCGTGTGGTGATCTACAAATTCACTCTTAAATACAGGTAAAGTATCGGACTCTAAAAACAACAGTATCCTTTTTATAAAACCTTTAGCAACATTTGAGAACATACACGGGCTTACATTTAGAAAAGCTTCTCTGAAACGCTGTTTCATATTATCTGGTGTTGTTGGAGGTGTGTATTATACCGCACTTGGGAAATATTGACTTACTTATACTTGGTCTGTAAAAATGAAGGTAAAATAATTGCAATCTCTAAACGGCACTTACTTGTTTAACTTAAATGGATCGCCCCGTATTTTATGTCACCAACAGATGTGAAATTTAATTGTCTATCGAATACCTGAATACATTTCTATCGATAACTCTTCACGTTTTCACATAAAATGAGCATTTTCATTTTGCACACTAATTTTGAGAAATTTTGTATTTACCAAGTCGCCCATGAAAACAGCGTATCAGAGCAGCTTCTCTAAATGTTATCTCGCGTATCTTATTAGATGTTGCTGAAGGTTTTATAAAAAGAACACGTTTGTGTTTAGAGTCTGGTGGTCGCCATTTTGAACGCTTGATATAAAATATTGCTTGTTTCATATCCATAATTTTTTTTCCTTCATAATTTGAACTAGTACATAACATTCAAGATATTGAAAAATATACGCATATATTATGATCCTGATGTTTATTTCAATCAATTCTGATTTCTCAAAACGCCATAGGCGACTTGATAAATGATAAAATCAGTTTGCAAGATGAAAATGTTCATTTTATTTGAAAACGTGAAGAGATATCGATTGGAATGTAATCAGGTATTCGATAGACAATTCAATTGTACAGGGTGGCCAAATAAGCGAGGTAAGCGGCTGTATCTCGGGATCTGTACATCTGGCAATAATGGAATTTTTTTTATTATCATAAAAGTGGCCATGAGAAAATTCTGGAAATTATTTTCATGTTCCGTATTTCACCGCTAGAGGCCGTAACTAAAAATTAAATAAGAAAAACGTCTTTTTTTCCAAAAACTTATATATTAACCTATACCTTTGATAACACTGTTAGGAAGCCTAGAAAATTCTCTATCATTTTGGTTTAAGGCTCATTGGCGTACGAACGATAGTAGGGGTGGGGGAAGCTATTGAAAGTGTAATCATTAAAATCGGTGTAAATTCTAAACCACTTATTCGAATTTAGCAACTCAAAATTTGTTTGCAAGATAAATGTAGCTGTTTTAAATTTTTGATCTCCTTACTACTCTATAGTTCCTAATAAAAGAGCTAGAGGGCGCAATTTGTAATAACTCCATTTTTTTCAATTTTACTCCAAAAATTCAAATGGAACGGTATATTTTTGACATCATATTTGAAAAGAAGATGAAATTTGCAAAAATATTGTGAAAATCGGACGATGACATCTTTGCTCGTTTTAAAGTTATAGCGAATTAAACATTTTTTTCGCGCCGAGTCAAAACTTATGTACCGCCATCTAGCGTTCGGCCTTAGAATGTCTAATTAACGTATAGCAGGCGGTAAAAACAAAAGAAACTTTTGAATAATATTATATGGAAACGTCAAATATATCTTAGAGCCAGTTTAATTCTTGTCAATTTGGTATCTGAATATCTTTTGCTCGATTTTTTGTAAAATGCCTTTTACAAATGATGAAGCTGTTGATATGATTGCGGTTTTCTTTGAGTGCTTTCAAAATGCAGCAATAGCAGAAAGACAGTATGCCATTCGGTATCCAGATCGCCGTCATTATGGCAGAATAATGTTTCCACGCTTGGTACAGCGACTTGGTACGCGATACTGGGAGTTTAAGTCGTCCCAGATTTAGAAGGCATCGCACTGGAAGAACGGAAGAAAACATTACTAATGTGTTGGCCTACGTAGAATTTAATAGGCATATTGGAACTCGGGCGTTATCTTTAGATTTGGGAATAGCTCGAACTACTGTTTAAAATATACTAAACGACCACAGGAAAGTAATTGCATTAGCGCACATCCTTTTTAATACACCTTTTGAATATCATTTTCTCCTCAATACAATACTATATAGGCATTTCTTTTTATTTTAAGGCTACACCCCTACCATATAATCCTACACCAAGCCTTAAACGAACATGATTTTGAGCGCAGAATTGATTTTTGTCAATGGATGTTAGAAATGATTCGCGAAAATAGGGATTTTTTGTCACAGATTCTGTGGACCGATGAAGAAACTTTTAGTAGAGATGGCAGGGTCAACAGGCATAATATACATTATTGGTCGGCCGAAAATCCCCGTTGGATGCGAGAAGTCCAGCACCAAGGCCGCTGGAGCGTAATCTTGAGGTGTGGCATTATCGGAATGAAAATTATTGGTCTTTATTTTTTTTGATGGCACGTTAACCGGTTTTTTTTTTGAATTTTTTAATAAATGCTTTGTCAATTTAAATGGAAGTTTTGAAATTGGAAGTGAGACAGACCATGTATTTCCAATTCGACGGGTGTCCAGCACATTTTTCCCGTTTCGTGCGGGATCATATTAATAATTATTTTCAAGGGCGCTGGATCGGATCCTTGGCCGGCCAGGTCACCCGATTCAACATGCCTCCACTTTTACTTATGGGGTCGTTTAAAAGATATTAGTACCAAACTCCACCCACAACTAGACATGATATGGAAAACAGAATCCGTGATGCCATTAATAAAATATCAGCTGCTAAATTCGAAACAGCAAATTCATCCACCCAAAGAAAATTGGAAGCTTGTTTGAAATGTGATGGAAAGCAGTTTGAACATCTATCGAGGCATTAAATAGCTAATATGTTTGGGTTTAAAATCGGTTCTTCTAAGGACCACAATTTAAATATAAAAAGAAATTCGTTAATAAATATTGTCTTAAGAAAATCATATAAACTTCCTTTGATTCAGTGATACATAGGTTTAAGTAGGCTGCATCTTATTAACAGCTTGAGAAAACAGCTATAGTAATGTTAATTAGACATTTTAAGGCCGAACACTAGATGGCGGTACATAAGTTTTGACTCGGCGCGTAAAAAAAATTTAATTCGCTATAACTTTAAAACGAGCGAAGATATCATCTTCTCGTTTTCACAATATTTTTGCAAATTTTATCTACTTTCAAATATGATGTCAAAAATATACCGTTCTATTTGAATTTTTGGAGTAAAATGAAAAAAACTGGATTTATTACAAATTGCGCCCTCTAGCTCTTTTATTAGGAACTATAGAGTAGTAAGGAGATCGAACATTTAAAACAACTACATTTATCTTGCAAACAAATTTTGAATTGCTGAAATCGAATAAGTGGTTTAGAATTTACACTGATTTTAATGATTACACTTTCAATAGCTTCCCCCACCCTTAATATCGTTCGTACGCCAATGAGCCTTGAACCAAAATGATAGAGAATTTTCTAGGCTTCCTAACAGTGTTATCAAAAGTATAGGTTAATATATAAGTTTTTGAAAAAAAAGGACGTTTTTCTTATTTAATTTTTAGTTACGGCCTCTAGCGGTGAAATACGGAACTTGAAAATAATTTCCAGAATTTTTTCATGGCCACTTTTATGATAATAAAAAAAATTCCATTGTTGCCAGATGTACAGATCCTGAGATACAGCCGCTTACCTCGCTTATTTGGCCACCCTGTACATCTGTTGGTGACATAAAATACGGGGTGTCCCATTTAAGGTAAACAAGTTAGTGCCGTTCAAATATTGCAATTATTTTACCTTTATTTTTACACACCAAGTCTAAGTTAGTCAATATTTTATAAGTGTAACATAAAGTTTGATCCAGTTAGTAGGCCTTATCATTAATTTGGTAGAAAACAAGAAAACTCGAGTAGAGAGTTTAAGCGTTAAAACTGATACTACATTTTCACAAACTATGAGATATTTCGAAAACCATAAGGTTTAGGAGAATTAAACCTCAATGAAACTGGCATTTGTTTTCACTGTAAAATCCAAAAATGAAATAATATACAGGGTATTCCGTTTGAAAAATACCAACTTTGATAGTTTTCGTGTTTTTGGAACACCCTGTACAACATGAAAATATTTTTAAAATGTAGTTCTAATAGGTCCCTATCTATCCTGAAGAAAAAACTTCTATAAAATCAAATACTTTAGCTATAACTCTTCGTGTCGAATAACGCGAATAACCCTGTATATAGGGTGTTCGGTACATGAAGCACCAAAATTTTTTGGGGTATTCTTGGGGTATTGTTCGTGTCGAATAACGTGAATAACCATGTATATATATATATATATATATATATATATATATATATATATAAATATATAAATATATAAATATATAAATATATAAATATAATATATATATATAATATATATAAATATATATTATATAATATATATATATATATATATATATATATATATATATATATATATATATATATATATATTAATCGTAGTAAGATTTATTTTTTGTCAATTACGCCTTTCTGACGACAGTCTCATGAAATATCCGAAATAATCACCTTTTAGAAGTGGGTTTATAAAAGACCTTTTAAATTGCTCTTTCGTGCAACAATAAAAAATTAGTCGACAGAACTCTTTCACAAATAGACTATGAAATAGTAGGAATAAAAATAAAACACTCCGCTCGGTTGGGTGTCACCGAATTCACTGCGTTTGATTCTCAAACGTCTGAACGTCTCACACCACCGCACAAATGCAAAAGTCTTAACGAAAACTGTATGGTATCGAGCGTTTTTCTCACAACTGTTCATCTAATCGACTCTGCAATTTTCATCGTGATCTAATTCGACATGTGGTAAAGAAATCCGAAAATATCCATTGTGCGTAACACGAACGATATTCCTGCATTACTTTCAATTATTGTAGTGACAATAACTCGGCGGTTGAATCGTTAGTTTATTATTGTTGCGGGTTCATGAAATTCTATTTATTTCGGTTTGGAATGTAACTAATATTATTTACTCATTTCGCAAACCTGAAAGATGATATAAATGCATCGGTTCATGAGGTCGTTGATCCACAATGTTTGAGAACGATTGAGTGTTGAGGGAATAATATTAATTTACTGTTAATGTGTATTGTGACGATATCTTCTGAAGGAACAAACTGATAAGTAAGAATGCATTAATCACTATGAAAGATACATTTCGTAGTATTATCATTTAATCAACGAAAAATGAAAGTTGAATTTTGATTAGGTTTATTTTTATTCAGTTGAATTTCTTTGCCCAATATTTCCTCATAGAAGTAGTTTCGATGATGTTAACAGAAGATGAAGTGTTTTGAATAAAGATGTTCCAGGGCTAATGAATCTTTGAGTGAAAATTCAAAATTTTGAAAGTTGAAGAAATATCAACTCTAACAAATACTGAAACTAGAGCGAGTCCTCATGTAGACTCTTTTTGTCGAAAATTGATAGCAAAAAATTGCTTTAATTCTTCAGCCAGTTATGTAACTTATACTTATCATTCAATAGTTACATTCGTGACTATAAAATTGGTTTTAATATGAAACAAATTT
This sequence comes from Cynegetis impunctata, assembly GCA_030704885.1. Taxonomy (NCBI): domain Eukaryota; kingdom Metazoa; phylum Arthropoda; class Insecta; order Coleoptera; family Coccinellidae; genus Cynegetis; species Cynegetis impunctata. The sequence continues at coordinate 176,945 of JARQZK010000776.1, read as the reverse complement.
TTGATTGAAATATTTGAATATGGAGGAAATTGAAGACGAAGTTACCTTTCTTCTGAGGTTGAAGCCTTCAGCAACGCCCCCTATTAGGAAACAGTACAAGGACGTTGATACTTCACATCTATCAAGGAAATGGGATATTGTGATAGAACATCACAATTCAGATGTCGAATTCTTGGGAAGTCATAAAAATTCTCCTTTAGCCGGACGTCGATGCTATGATAATCACCGATCTATGGAACAGGATCGTATAAACGCCATGAGCACTATTTCTCCACGTTCAAAATTGAATCACACCGACGTAGGATATCCGAGTGATGCTTATAATTCAAATATATCGCACGTGATGATGCATCGATTCAACGCTGGGGGAGATTCTAATTCGAATTATTATAGTCAGGAAGCACCCCCATTACCACCAAGGTGGCAGCCTTCTGCCCCTCCCCAAGAAGAAGATGTGCATGCATATTCAAAACCAGATATGTCCTCGGATTCCAGTTATGTACAACAAATGAATCCACAATTCGTTGGTAATTCAAGTGTTACTTATTTCAACTTTCCACAATTTCCCTTACATCGTTCTCGGTTAGAAGGTAGAAGTGCAGCTTCTTTACAAGGTAATTTGATTCCTCTTCTTGGCAACTTTCGTTAATTTAAGTTTAAATTTTTTTTTATTTACTTTTATTGATTTGAAATGGTTTTTGGATTTATATTTTATTTATAATTTCTTCTAACAATCCTCATGAAATAACCAAGCTCATTAAATCTTTAGCGTTACTCTTGAAAATGAAGCAACATGCTAAAACCTAAATTTACAGATGTTCGAGATCATAGTGAATTCATATAGAGCATTTTGCTTTCGTATACAACTACTTTTTATATAATTGAATTTTATTATATGTCAATCATAATCGGCGTTAGTCATCTTTAATTTTCACCGAAGAACAAATCTTCTATAATTTGGCTTTATGTAACGTATTCATAAAATTTTCTAATTCAGAATTCTTTTTGCAATATTCAGTTGAATTTTTCATTAGGTATTTATAGTATAAATTCACTTCATCCTTTTATTCTTGTTTTAGTTGTTTTTCTCATATTTCGGATGAGTTTCGGTGATTCATTTTCTATATCTGCTTCTTTAGTCCTTTCCTTTATTTCTTTCTGCGTTCTATAATTTTTATGCATAGTTATGTTCCGTGTTGTTTATTTTTCACTGAACTTTTCATTTGTTTTCAATTACAATTAATCACTCATGCACTCAACATAATTACATAATTCAGTTTTGAACCAAAATCTTCCATGAAATTATAAGTTATATGGGACGCTCATTGTGTAGATCTCAATAAATAAAATATGCAGTTAATCTAATTGAAATACATATAAGTACTCAGGTACAATCTGAAGTTACAAATACTAAGTGAGACTATACTCAATATTTATCTGTATGAAGTTGGTACAGTAAACGCGTATTACGTATTCCAATTGATTTGTGAAAATTTACTACATATTTTATTTATCAAGATTTTCATTAATTTTTACCAAGTATTAGTCTCCTCTATTCAAATTATTGAAATTGTTTTTTGCTGAAGTAACTAACTTTTCGGATTAATCGCACTATTACCGGCTTGAAAATACTTCGTTTAATTTATATAACATCGTAATGAGGCTAACGCCCTTCCATCAATCTATAGTTGATAACTTTGTAAAGAGCAGGAGTAAAACGTGTCCTTTATTTAAAAGACATTGTTATACCTTATATATATATATATATATATATATATATATATATATATATATATATATATATATATATATATATATATATATATATATATATATATATATATATATATATATATATAGGGTCCCGCAACAGTGGCGGGCGCGGTGTTCCATATCTCTATTTGGGAAACAGATAGAAATCTATAATTCTATAATATTACCTGAATGCTCGAGCTCGACAAAATAAAAAAATTGTCAGTCACACAGGATATCAATTATGTTTTTTCAAATAGCAACCTATATTTTTTATCGATTTTTTAGATTCTACGTAGAAAATAAAATATGCTTTATGTAGGGTTGACCTGGGTAAGTGTATAAACGGGTTAAGTGTAAAATCAGGACAGAAAAAATATAGAATATCCAATATCATCCTTATAACTATCATTAGGCAACCAAACAAACATACCCCCCGCTACTGGGCCAAACGTAGCGCGCCCGCACGAGAATTCTGGTTTTTACACAACGGTAAAAATTTTTACGTGGATGCAGTTGACAGACGAGTTCCACGTGCCGACGAATAAATTTTCGAGAAAGTAAGTATAAAGTATCTGATAATTCATTTTATGTATTTACTATTGTAATAGTGTTATTTGAACCTGTAAAATATACTGAATCGATGTATTATGCACGGTTTTTTTAACATAACCTATTTTACACTTACCCCGGTATTTTTTGCCTATGGGGCAACTGTAAATTAGACATTTTACTCTTGCCCCTTGTGTTTAATTCACTCCAATTTCATTTACAGGTCTTATCAAAGAGAAAAATATGGTCCGCAACTATAAGAGAATTTCAAAGAGAGCTGAATATGGTGAAGCTACCCTAAATAGGGCTTTAGATGAAATAAAATCAGGACGAATGAGCATTTCAAAAGCAAGTGGAGAGTTTCGTATTCCTTACATAACCTTATACAAGCGAATAAAACTACTCCGAGGCCAAAAAAGTAAGACGCAAGGGCGGCCGCCAATCCTTCTTTTCGAAGTCGAGAAACGAATTGCGGACAACTTGAAAATAATGGAGAGATGGGGCTACGGCTTATCAACATCCGAATTTATAGATAAAATCAGAGATTTTGTAACGATTAATAATATTCCGAACCCTTTTAAAAATAATATTCCGGGAGACGACTGGATCGCTGGTTTTAAGAAACGACATGGTCTATCCGTGAAGAAACCACAGTCTCTGTAATACTGCCGAAAAAAGTCGACGGATCCATTCCTCATAAACGCATATTTTGATCTGTTGGAAAAGGCGTTAGAAGAGCTTGATTTGATCGAATCCCCGGAACGTGTGTTCAACTTAGACGAAACGTCATTATGCACAGATCCCTCGCGTATAAAAGTACTTGGAGAGAAAGGAAAACCTTCATCTAGAATAATAGCTGGGTCAGGGAAAGATAATATAACAGTTCTAGCTGGAGTCAGCGCTGCAGGTGGGAAGCTTCCACCTTTGGCCATATTCAAAGGTAATAACGTATGGTCTTCATGGATACCAGACAAAAGTGAAGAAACGTTTAAAGATATGACCTTTGCCGCAAGCCCCAATGGATGGATGACTTCCAAAATATTTCGAAATTATTTTATGAAGTCTTTTATTCCTCAAGTGGCCGACCAGAAGCCTATTCTCGTAATTTATGATGGTCATGCTTCCCATGTAGATAACACACTAATAGAAAGTGCCCGAAACCACAACATTAATATTCTTAAGCTACCAGCACACAGCAGCCATTTACTCCAGCCTTTGGATTTGGCAGTGTTCAGATCTTTTAAATCAATATGGGACAGGAAGTTGACAGCTTGGCAAAGAAATCATCAAGGAGTGAGACTACCAAAGAAAAACTTCTCCATATTACTAGGGCAAACTTGGTCAGAAGTTGAGCCTGATATCATAAAGAATGGATTCAGAAAAGGGGGAATTGTTCCCTTCGATAGGAGAGTTGTTCCAGAAGAGAAATATGACATAGAGGCGCTGAAAAGATGGAAACGAAATATTAACAGCAGAACGGTGTTGGAGCAAAATGAAAACGACAAAGGTGAAGAAAAGACCTTGGAGGAAAATGAAAATAATGAAAGAGAAGAACAATAAGTTGACGAGTTAAATAATAATAATGGCGATTTTGAAAAAGCCCTTCTTGAAACAGTCAAGTTTAGATCGAACCTTGTAACCAAATCCAGACGGCAGGACAAATCAATGGCCGAACTTTTAACATCCAGTCCTCGAACATTTGAGCCTGGTGAAGAATCCAACGGCATCCCATTTTCAAAGGAAAGCGGTGAATCCATGTCCTCGCTCAATAAAAGCGAAGCTATTGATGAGCCAGTTAACCAAAATGCTATAAAAGAAACTTCAACATCAGACGAACCAGATGCCTCCAAGAACGAAAATAAAAAGTTGATTTCCACAAGTTTCCAGCAATTGCTTCTTGACTCCGTTAAACAGTCTTCTATGGAACCAGCACCAAAAAAAAAGCGTTTAGCCCATGGAACAGAAATTATCACAGCCAGATCCAGTGATTCGGCACGCAATATACCATCAACTTCAAACACAAATCCTATGATTCCAAAAGGAAAAATTAACAAAAGTAAGACTGTTTACAGGAAATCTCCAATCCAGTCCTCTAGTGATTCCGAAGAGAGTGTCTTGTACGAGGAATCTGATAAAAGTTTTAATTTGGAGGAATCTGATACCGAATCGTTCCCTTATATAAAACTGGACCAACATAATACCGTGGCTGGCAGTTGGGTCCTGGTTTCTTACGCTTCCAAAAAAAGCCTGAAGCATTTTATAGGTCAAGTAAAAGAAAAATATAATGAACAAGAGTATGAAGTTAAATTTCTGAGAAAATTTAAAGAAAATTTTGTCTGGCCGTCAATTGAAGATATTGATGTGGTTTTATTTGAAAATATAATCACTTCCTTGCCAGAGCCTACTGTAATTCGCAGAGGAGCACTCCATTTTCCTTTAAATTTCACTGGATATAATATTTAGTTCATGAAAATGTATTTTGAAATAAATAAAAAAAGTGATTTTAAGCATTTTTGTAATAATTTTCATTTCCAATGTTTGACGGCTTGTTTATGCAAATTATAAAAAAGTTGAAAACTTTTTCAAAAAAGATAATTAAAAAAAAATTTAATATGCTATTTTATTTAGCTATTATTCTACTCTTTACAGTTACCCCGCATTTATTATTATTGCAGTCAAATGGGATTTATGTTCCAATTTTACACTTTCCCGAGTACGGGGTAAGTGTAAAAATTTGTGGATAAAAAAATAAAATTTGTTGTTAAGTCAGGCCTATTGAATTTATAGACCTCGAATAATACTAATTTACTCGATAATTGATTAGCCAATAAGACTTCGGCGATGCTATGTTAATTTAAAAAAAAATTTTTTTATTACATGAATATAAATGTCAACTGTTAAAAAACGGTGTACACTTGCCCCGGTCTACCCTATGTCTTCACTTCGAAAATATTGACGGTTTTCGAGATTTCTAGCATGACAGGTTTTTTTTCCCAATATTTGTCACTCAGAATATTTTAAATTATAAAGTTGTGCCAAGTCCAATTGAAATTTATTTTTAGTCAAATATTCTACATTGGTAACTCTCTCAAACGATATATCTAAAATCAACCTGCGATATACAGGGTATGAAAAATCGCTTGCCACATATTGTGAATAAAAATGTACAGAATCTTATTTATTTTAAATGGAACAACCTGTATATTATAAATCCATAAGAAGCGCCAAGAAAGCCTCTAAAAATGTCATCGAGTATTTCCTATGGTTAAGTTTACTAGTTTTTCTTAAAAGAGCGAAAAATGGGAAATATTCATATTTCTTCGCTATAATTTCAATGAACGACTTTTTTTAAAAATAACCTGTTGGTGAATGAACAAGTTGCGAATTGCACCACAAAATGTACTGTATTGTATATTTAAAATAATTTCAATAATCTCCAAATTTGAGCCATATTCTTTCGATCTGAAACAACCTTTCAGCGAATAAAATATTTATTGCAAATCAAGTAGTCTGTCAAATAACAGATCAAAATATTTGCCTTCAAATAAGTATTGAAATCTTTAGTGATTCGTTAAGTAGAACTTTCGATATAGTAGTCTGTCAAATAACAGATCAAAATATTTGCCTTCAAATAAGTATTGAAATCTTTAGTGATTCGTTAAGTAGAACTTTCGATATGATTTCATCAGAATGTTTTTATCAGAAAGTGATTTGATTGATATGATTTTCATATTAGGTGAATCAGACCAGGAATTGTTTATTGGCAAGTAGAATTTATTCTCAACGGTATCCAGATAAAAGGCATCCAGATGAAAGATCTTTCCGAAAGGTCCTGACATGATTTCTTTAAACTGGATATATCAATTATCCTAAACATGAGCGCATCAAGCCAGCTACTAATGAAGATAAAATTGAATTGCAAGTTCTTCTTGCTGTTGAAGAAGATCCTTGTGGGAGTCAACGACGAGTTTTGAAGAAACATTGCTTTCATCCATACCACGTTCAATTACATCAAGAAGTACGGTATGCCGATTTTGAGAAAAGAATGAGATTTTGCAATTGGGCCATTGAAAAAATTTGTCGAAACGAATATTTTTTCAAGGATATTTTATGGTCGGATGAATCCGACCATAATTCGGGAATTGATTAGCATTCAATTTACATCAAAGTTGACCCACTACCGTCATTTGTTTTTCAGATTTCAAAAGCAGCCTTTTTTATATGGCGGCCATCTTTGATTTTCAGAAATTTTGGAATCCCTTGAGCTGTGTCTTTCAATATGTCACTTCATGGAGAAGTTATCCTTTCCTATCGGGAATTTTTACACATTTTTTTGTCTATGCATTTATCATTTCCGATTTGGTTTCAATACAGAATGAAGGAACAAGCTAAATTTATTTGAGCTAAGAATGCCTTTCCAATCCATAAATAGATAGTTTGAATAAATTATCCTGATAATTTCGGAGAAATCTATGATATGTTAACATTTATGATTCAATAAATTTCCAGATAGAATGGCCTAGTATCTCCAACCTATAACGGAGATATTTTATTGAAGGTATTCCATGACTTTGCTCTCAGGAACAGGGATTTCCTAACCCATAATGAATAATGACTTCATGAAAAATCTTTTCTGGTGGATTTGTGGAAAATCTTGGAGTCATTGAAGAATTTTTATTATTTGTCATGACCTACCATGATTACTTCTTTCATATTAAAATTGCTTTCTTCGAATAATTTGATTGAAACAAACAATTTTTTTAGAAAGTGACTGATCGTTCGGAAGACCTTCTCAAGGTTTTTCAGAATAAGTGAAAATCAAAGATGGCCACCATATGAAAAACGAAAGTTTTTATTAAAATCTGAAAAACAGAAGACGGTAGAGAGTCAAAAATATCATAAATTGAATGCTTATCCAAAACTACTTTTACAATGTACAAGTTTCCACAAACACAAAACGATGTTATATGTATGAAGGAAAAACCATATCGTCAATTTTTTGTTTTTCGTTTTTATCTCGACAAAGAATGAAGATAGATCAAATCTGAAAGCAGATGTGAAATCAGCCAGAAATTGATTTATTTATTTATTTATTTAATTAAACGGACATGCCATTCTACATTTATAAAACTAACCTACCAGAAACTATCTGTATCAAAAAAAAAATAACAAAATTAGAAGGTACAATTTAAAAATCCCCCTTAGTAACTAAGCTAATTTTTACAAAATATCATTAATACTAAATTTCAATAAACAATTACATGTCAAAATTTCACTCTAGTGCCTGTGTTTCGAAGTAGTTTTTAAGAGAAAAAAACAGAACTTGAGAAAAGATCAACCTCACAGGCATTTGCTAAGCGCTGTGCTCTCATTAAAGTACTATTATAACCATAATTAGTTGAAGCAAAACTGATATAGAAGACTTCCCTCGATCTAAGTACCACTGGACTACAATTAAGGCTCAATTTGCTCAATGAATATTCACAATCAATAAAATTATTCACCATGTAAATCAAAATTATGTCAAAGTTTTTTCTAAGTATGTAATTCTAATGACCTCAAGTTCATTCGCTTTTGGACTTCATTATAATTATTAAATGTTGATGGTGAGCCCATTTTGAATGCTATCCACTTAAAAAATTTCCTCTATAATATTTTAATATTATTATTATTATGTATGTTATAGGCTGGAGACCATACCACTGACGCGTACTCGCATATACTCCTCACTTTAGCATTATACACGTTCTTCATTACCTACGAATTGTTAAAGTTTCTCATTGATCTTTTAATGAATCCTAGCATTTTGAATGCTTTATTCATGATGTATTGTATATGTGTAACGAAATTGAGTTTCTGGTCGAAATACACACCTTAAGTCCCTAATTATGTTAACTTCTCTTAATACCTGTTAGTTCAAATGGTACCTAAAAATGATCGGAGACCTCGCTCTTCCAAACCTCATTATCTGGCACTTCTCTATATTAAATTCCATTTCATTTGCTGCGCACCATTTCATCAATTCATCAAGATCGCTTTGCAATAGTTCACTATCGTCAATTGTAGATACAGGCCTTAAAATTTTCAGATCATCTGCAAGCAGTAAAAAAGAGCTATATTTCATACCGTCTCCTATGTCATTAATAAACAACAGGAATAAAAGCGCTGACAAAGGTGACCCCTGCGGGACACCCGATTCCATTGTGAATTCCTCTGATGTTTCTCTTCTTATCTTAACTTTCAATCTCATTCCTCTTATACGATCCGCCACCCAATCTTTGGGTGGTGATCCAACTCCTAATGGTTCTATTTTGGCCAGAAGTAACCAATACGCAACACTGTCAAACGCTTTTTTAAAATCAGTATATATATAGTGTCAATCTGCTTTCCCGCCTTCATGGCTTCAAATATAATATCAGAAACTGTTAGCAGGTTAGTTGTAACCGATCTCTTCGCAATGAAACCATGTTGCTCATCCAGGAATATATGTTTGAACAACGGATACATTTTATTCGCTATAAATGTGTCAAACAATTTTGGTATGAGTGAAGATTTACATATCGGTCTATAATTTAATATATCAAAACTTAATTTCCAAGTATCAGGAAATACTCTTAACTTTATTGACAAATCAAATAATCTACTCACCGGAGCGGCAAGATTATCGGTACACCGTTTCAAGAATATGGCAGCTAAACCATCGGGTCCCTCTTCACTCTTTTCGGACATCGATTGGAGCTCTCTTAATACTTCATCAGTATTAACATAACAATCACGTAAGCCAACTTTATTCTTGTAGTTAATTCTTACATCCCTGGGATTGGATGATTTGAAGACCTTTGAAAAATTATCTCTAAAAAGATCAGCTATGTCGTGATCGTCACTTGAAACTAGTCTTTTGAATACAGTGAGTTAGGTAGGCCTTTATCTTGCTTAAGATCGTTAATGAATTTCCAGAAATATTTCGGATTTTCATGAATAGATTCTATTATTGTCGTTATATTATCCCTGTAACACGCTTGTGATTATATTCTACATCTGTCTCCAATTGATACAAACACCTCGTAATCAATATTGAGACGCGTCTTCTTGAATATTTTATGAGCCTCCTTTTTGTTTGATATTAATACTTTCAGATCTGCAGAAAACCACACCGGGAAACTACTAATTGCTTTCTTCCTCTTAGGGACATACTCGTTTATAATCCCAGACAGTACACTATAGAAAGCTTTAAGACTTTCTTCTAAATAATCGCTAATTATCTCATTCCAGTCAATTTCACTTAAACTTCTGTTAATATCTTCAAAATTCGCCGATTCGTTTTCCTTTTCAACCTTATGTAACATAATATCAAAACGCAATGCAGGATGATGCGAATCGCAACCAACCAACTCATTTTCCGCTTTCAATACCTGTACATTTTTATAAGATATGAAAATTAGGTTCAATATCGCGTTATTCGGATTTTTTGTTCTATTGATTTGGCGAATATTAAGTAATGCCGCAGTATTACTTAATATAAATTGTGGTCTATTCCTCGCAGGTCTTGCGATAAACTTCCCCAACAATCGTCCGGTAAATTAAAGTCACCACAGCATATAATCTATTGATTCATATAGGTTTCATATACAGCATCTTTAGCGTTTGGAGGGCAGTAAGCATTACTAATTGAATGGAATTGGCATTTATTTGGTGAAAGTTCATATTCATAACTTTATAAAGAAATTTAAAAAAAACTAACTTTTCACAGGTTGAAATAAAAATCTATTGAGTAAACGCGTTTCGTCATAACATTGACTTCATCTCGTACTCACTCAGTACGAGATGAAGTCAATGTTATGACGAAACGCGTTTACTCAATAGATTTTTATTTCAACCTGTAAAAAGTTAGTTTTTTTTATTCCTTTATAAAGTTATCATTACTAATTACATAATTTATAGAATATATTCTAGCAAACACGAAAATAGCCTCGATGTTAATGTCAGTTGTTCATTAATATTTGTTATTGCTATTAGAACTCCACCTCCTAATTTTTTCAAGCTAGTATTCGAATCTCTGTCTTTTCTATAAATACAATAATTTTTCAAGCCCATTTCGGCATTTCGAAAATCAGGTGATAACCATGTCTCCGTTAAGTAAATCAAATCAAATTCTGTCAAAGAGACAGCGAGTGCGAATTCTAATAATTTGGTGCGAAAACCCCTAACATTTAGATAATAACATTTAAGCGCTTTCTTATTACTAACATTTGGTACTTGTTTTTGACTTATCATCTCGGTATCAGTGATCGATTCGAAATAATCGAATTCTTTCCTCAGCGGGCCATGCCTCCGGGTGAAGCAGTTCTTCGAGGGACAGGTCACTACTCCCAACTTTAAATGACTTCTTTGGATTCTTTGATTTTAAATCGAAGCATAGGTTATCCTTATTCGACCATTTCTCCGCAGCATATGCTCTAATATTTTCAACAGTTGTGTCATATTGCAAACCACCTAACCATATCCAGTTCCTACCCTTTGGTGCAGGCTGCAATAAGTTAATTGGTTTACCTTTGCCTTTACCAACTTCAGCTAATTTCTTGCTAATCACTTGTACCACAACTTTGCATAGTTTATCATTTCCTCTTTTACTTCCCTCTTCAATTGAACCGTTTTCATTTATTAATACTTTTCCCTGCTTAAACTTCTCGCTATTGTGATATTTGAATTGCATTTTTTGACGTTCGTTTTTCGTAGTAATCACCTCTCTATTCTTGTCACCTAATTCCATTTCATTTGTACTAAAGCTACCTTCCAAACCTTTCTCGACCTCATTCAACTTTCTATTTGCCCTGTGAAATTTATCAGATGTCACAAGGCGAATCAATTCGATGTTGGATTCTTTGAGAGCAGATATCTCATTTTTTAGGATTTTAAACGAATTTTCAATTAAGTTGGTTAACGCCTCGGATTGATCATTTTATTGCCACCTGCTGAGTTCTTCTTTGATTCCCCTTCGACCCCTATTGAGTCATTCTTATGCAGCTTCAACTTTACCATTGGTATGCAGCCATCACAGAAAAACTGTATATTTTTGGACGATATTGCTTTTGACAGATTTTCCTTTATTTTGGCACATTGTAGGTGTTGCTCTCCGCCACAAAAGTTGCAAGTAATCGATTCAATGTTGACAATGAAATTATCCTTACAGACTGAACATATTTTCGCCATTTCACTGGGAGTGAACGTGTGTGATTAACTTTATGGTTTGAATATAAATCTTCAACGTTTAACGATACACGATAAATTTTTTGCAGTACTCACTACACAGCTGTTATTATTATAATATCTCTTCAACTCACTGACTGTATTTTAATTATCAAATTTTATCCAAACTATGGCCGGCACTAAGGAATTTATTACCATTAAATTCACAAGCGTTTTATATACTTCGCCCGATACTAAATACAACTATATAAATCGATTTTTTCCGAGTGAAAAAGCAATCACACTGAACCTCGTAATTAAGCGACTAATCACCATTCACATCTCATTTGTTCATTTGAATTGTCTGAAACATTTCATATTTACCTTTTTCTATCTCCTATATTTAACGAGATAGCAATTTTGGTGCCTTCATGTTGGCAAATAGTGTAGGTATATATTATGTTTTATTCAAATTGTAGTAAACCAATAATTTAAATCACATTATCATTCGAAAGAACAATACCAATGTTGTTTTAACCACTTGTGGCCTCATTTCTAGCTCCACTTTCGCCAAATCTCGATGAATGCAGTTTCCCACACCCTTCCTTCGTGGAAATCCGGACGCCGCAAAAGTCACCATCCATCACATATTCTAACGGTGACGATATTTCCGTTCATCTGAGCAGAAGCTCAATTCCTACGGAAACAGCGTTGAATTTGGCAAAGCCACCTGTTTGTCCTTCCTCGCAAACGAAAACAGTTAGGCCGCCGAAACCTACGCCCAGAAGCTCGGTGGTTAGAGAGATCCAAGGTGCGAACGAAAGAAATTTGGCAATGGTTAGTGTTTGCTTGACATTTTAAGCTTGAATTGCTGATAACCATAACTCGCGAGGAAGCAGTGTCATCAATTATTTTTTTTGCTTCCAGTTAATATGATTCAGCTGTGAATTGAATGTTGCGTTTGCGTAATATCCTAGTCATTATAGGTTTCAACTGCGGAAAAATTCCTAGAAAGCTGAATTTTTGCAGACACCTTATTACAACTTTTGTATAAATATGTGAAAAATCGACCTTGATGTCGTGCCCGCTGAAAAAGTTATAAAGGTAAAAAGGTCGAGAAAATCAGGAGTCCGCGAATACCTCGCGACCTATTGCTCGGAGGTCAATAGAGATTATTACAAAAATAGCTTACCATGCAATTATCTAAAAAAAAACGCATTTTTATTAAGATCAACCGTTTTTGGAGTAGAGCGCTAAATAAGCGACTAGAATGCATTCACATACGGTATTGTATACCGTATACCAAGACGTAAACTCTGTTGTTTGTTATTCATGTTTTTAAGTATATTAAAAGCTTTCATCTGATGCTCGGGTATTTTGTGAAAAATATACTTATATTATAGAGGTTTCGGAACTTAGTAACATCTACTTTATATTAACAAACTACCTCCACAGGCACCCCACTTATACATGTTACGGCCTGTCCGATTGTGAAAAATATTTCTTGTTAAAACGTTATTTTAGTAGTTTCATGTTTTCATGTCAACATTGAAAAATGCTAGTATCGGTATAGGTGATGGTAATATTGAATATTTATTCTGACTTCTGTGAATTTCAACGCCATATTTATCGAGTGTATTATCGAATACAAACCTGGCTAGGAAGGGAAATTGATCCTGAACAGAGGGATTGGGAGTTGAAAAATAACATACTTACTGCTACCAGTAACAACTTTATTAAAACCATCACCCTATGATCTACTAAACTCAATCTTTTGTAATTGTAGAAGAGGTTGTGGCGACAAATGTGGATGCAAAAAAATTGGTTTGAGATGCTTAAAAGTTGGTGGATATTGCCGTGGCCAGTCATGCTTAAACGGGAAATCAACTTATGATGAAGATGTCGACTTAAGTATAGGAATGAGTCCACTCGATGTTTTGTCAGCAACTTTGAATGATGGAGAAACACAGGATATCGACAATGAATGAATAAAAAAAATATATTCAAAAGTTTTTTTTTTGTTTATTTTTCAGTTTTTAAATAAAAACTTCTTCATTAAATAAATATATTTCTTCACTATGAAATAAAAACCTTTTATTACATATCATGGATTATGACTACTGGGAAAACAATGTAAAAAGAAACGAGCGTTGCATTCTACCTCGAGGGTGGTGCGGAAACTAGTGCATCATAATAATTAATCATAATGTCGTCGCTTTCTCAGCGCTCGGTTGATCTAACAGAAAAATGCAGAAGCCATTTTTTGTAGACAATTGCACGGTGAAAAATTTTAGTAATAACCTCTATTGACCTCCGAGGAATACTTCGCGAGATATTCGCGATTCGCGAAAAAATTATTTTCGCAACCTTAGATAGATAGATAGATAGATAGATAATGTTTATTTCATAAATCAATACAACATGGATTATGAAAATTGCCACAGTAATAAAAGTAAGTACAGAATATAATGAATCGACAGTAACAATCAAACACTACAAATTTCTTCAAAACTCATCTACATCGCATACAGAAACAAAACAAAATAAAAAAGAGAAAAGAATGTACACTATTTAAAAAAAATCATATAGTCTATTCAAAAAAGTCATCAATATCATAAAAAGCCTGGTCTAAAAGAAAACTTTTCAATTCAGCCTTGAAAATACTCATAGTTGGGGCTCGCCTAATATAGTTCCTCAGCAGGTTGAAACATTTCAACCCCACATATTCTGGCGATGAACGACCAACCCTCAGAGCCCTATATGGTATTCGTAACTCATCTCGATTACGAGTTGAATGATCATGTATATCACCGTTTGATTGAAATTTACTATGATTTTTATATATGTAAGTGCAAACTTCCAGAATGAAAACGCAAGGCATTGTAAGAATTCTGAGATCTCTAAACACCTCCTTACAAGGATGTCTATATGTGACACTTGCAAGACATCTAATCA